>CM059195.1:53309159-53396659 GCA_030323885.1 Branchipolynoe longqiensis
GTTTGCATCTGGGCGCGTTGAGTTTTCCATTCGGTATTTTGGCGAACATTGTCATCGGCAGTATGTTCGCCTCCGATCCGGTGTCTAGTTTAAACTTCACTTGAGTTCGTCCAACATTGATGTTTGTGTACCAAAGATCAGCTGACGCCACACCTTCAGCCGTAATGGCGCCCACATACAGCTCACCATTGAAGTTTTCCGGCGAATGGTCCTGTGACCAGCTGTCTCGCCTGTCGGTTTCTTCCACGACAATGTCATCCACGGGTGGCGTTTCCTGTCTCTTACTACGGCACACTTTAACAAAATGCCCCATTTTACCACACCCTGCACATGTCTTGCCTGTTGCCGGGCACTGCCCTTTCCGGTGTGTGTACCCACACCACCCGCAAGGTGTTTGTGTCACTCCACCTGCCTGGCTACGCCTTGCCCATGGCTGTGCTTGCCTAACCGCCGGTGCAGTCATGCGCGTCTGCTGACGCCTCTCAATAGCGTCCACCGATATGTCCACCGTACTCATATCACTAGACAATTGAGCTGACGTGTGCTCACTGACCCGGCACATGTCCTCACACTGTTGTAACGTCAAGTTAATTGTTTGTAACAGTCGGTTTCTCAATTTGTCACACCGCACCCCACACACCAACCTGTCACACAGTAGGCCCTCTTCCATGTCGCCGTACGCGCATTGCGGTATCATATGCTTCAACTCTCTTATATACGCGTCCATTCGTTGACTCGTTTGGTTGAATTTGTTGAACTTATATCTTAATACCGTGATATTAGTTTTCCCTTCACAGTATAGCCGAAATTGTTCAATGAGAGGTGCGAGCTTGTCTCTGTCACTCGCCGGTATTTCCATACTCTGGTGCACCTTCTGTGCCTCGGGACCCGCCACATGTAAGAAAACGCAGCATTGTATTCTCTCGGTTTTCGCTCCCACTCCTATTGCCGTTGCATAAATTTCGTATGAATTGTACCATGTTCTCCAATTAGCAGCCAGGTTGTCGTCCAAATTTAGCGGACCTGGTGCTTTCAAACCCGTCAGAGCCATGTTGCGTGGTTCCTTTACCGTCTGACACCATGTAAAGAATGACTGAACACGTTGACGTCTGAGTCTCAACTGGTTTATTCAGGTACCCTACCGTCACCTTCTGGTTCCTCTGGCTGGTGCGCCCGCCTACACATCTCACAGTCAGGTCTCTACCACAACGGCATGGTCATACATTACACCACGCCCTACCACGTCTATCCCGTTGGTGTACCATTACGGGAAAATCATAGTATCCATTGTATTGAAAGATCATTTTTATCCTGAATAAGTAGGTTAAAATTGCTGGTACCTCACGTGCTTCCTTCTCCCTAGCCCACGTCTACCCGAGGCTTCTACCTCGGGAAAACAACAGTTATCCATCATCTATACCCAGGTAAGATTCGTATAACTATACTATATATACATATATACGCATATATATATGGGGAGGGGTTAGGTACCAGCATGCACCTCTCTGCCTCCTCTGCGGGGCCTCTCCACTAGCTCGGAGGAATTTTAGGAATATATTGAATATAATCTGTTATGGGAATATAAATGTTGTGGGGGTCATGACAATGGGAAATATTGTGCCTAGAGCAGGACTCGAACACACATGTCTTTGCATTCCGGGCCAGTGTACTAACCATTACACCACCTATGCTCCCTGATATCACCACACTACGAATGCCTACCTGTGTATGTGGTTACTTGCTTGAGAGGACAGTGCAGACTACTACATAAACAAGGACACTATCTATCTTCAGTTGCCTATATTACAGTATACTCACTACATCCTATCTAACTGGCCACGTGTAGTAGTAACTAGTACAGTATTGGTCACACTGGGTGTCACCTGTGAGGGGCTCTAAGCACTGTATCATACATGCCAGCTGGTGCGTCTGGTCATTATCGCATAAGGACCCGTTTGGACGGTCAAATACAAAATATATAGAGTAACAATGGTTCTTTTTTCAAACTGAACAAAGCACCCCCAACTAAAACATAAAACTAGAAGTACCCAACACCGAGGGTTGGCGGGTGGGCTTGGGTTGACGTGGGGGAGGAGGGGTGGCCGTGGCGGGGTGAGTGGCCAGTGAGTGGGTTGAGTGATTGCACGCTCATCCGGGCACACTGCCCCACAGGCTGCCCGCAACCCCCCCCCCCCCCCCCCCACACACACACACACACGGTGCGCGGCGTGTCAGGCTTCTGATTGGTTCAGCCCGCCGGGCGCCTGTGGCAGCTCGGCCGCTGATTGGTCACCGAGAGTGGCGCCATTTTCTGGGCGTAATTGTCAACTGCAGCGACAACGCGACGCCGACGTTGTAACGGGTAAATGGAGACGTCGAACTCGCCGTGTTAGTTCGGGACTTATGTCCAATGGTCCCCCCCCCCCCCCCCCCCCCCCCGCCCCCGCCCCCGTTTGTTGTGTTTTTTTACGTCCTAGCAACATCTAAGGTCATATCAGGACGGCTACCGACTTTTGGCAGTGCGCACTCATGACGACTTTATAGTACTGCCCCACTGGAAGGCCAGGCCGCCAGCACCATGACCTGATATCCCACTCAGTCACATTATCCTGACACTGAGCCAACCAGTCCTTGTCCTATCCTAATACTGCCGAGCGCCAGGCTAGGAAGCGACAAGTATAACATTTTAAGTCATTGGTTTGATTCGACCCGGGTTCGAACCCATGACCCCACGATCTGCCAACACGGGAGACGGACGCTCTAACTCATTCGGCCATCCCATCTGGTCATGTCCAAAGGTTTGTCTGCTAGTATGAGTATTGTTTGTTGTTGTTGTTCACTCTTCTTCTCTAGTTCTTATTTTATGATTCCGGTCACGCAAATGACAAGCGGAATATAGTCATTTATATTCCAAAGAGAACCAACCCCTCGTATGGTTTTTGTTTAGTTTTGTTTGTGTCTGTTTTGTTTTTACCTTTTAAAAAATATATATTTTTAAAGCCACATAGTCCGATGAAAGCATCACATTTCTCGAAACCTAAAACAACGATCTAGACTTGGTTCTACAAGCACTGGTTAGCTCAATATTAGGGTAATGTGACTGGGTGGGAAATTGGGCTCATGGTGCCAGCGATTCGTTCTCCTGCTGGGGCAGCACTATAACATCACCATGAGTGCGCACTGTCACAAGTCGGTGTCTATCCTCATATGTCCTTGGATATTGCCAGAAGGTAAAGCGTCTCACCCCCAAAATTAGGTTAATGGAAATATCTTCAAAGTTTTCCACATATCCTGCTGCACAATAAGTTGTTACCGATAACATTAGTTCTTTCTACTGCCACCAGAGGGCAGCTTGGTATTAAACATCCCCTATAATTAAAGTTGCACCGTCCGATGGTTTTGAATATCTGTATTTTCTCTGAGATAAATATATTTGATCGATCACTAGTATCTACTTTACATTAGTTCAAAGTTACTTTTATTTTAAATGGCAAACTTTTGAGATATTTTGAGTGTAAACATGGAAAATTAGTTTTGGCAACCTTGACACCATAGACTTCTGCAGTAACAGGTTCTGTTAAATTGACTCAGTATTGCCTTCTACGCAGAAACAAATGCTTAATAAGTGCATCAGTATCTAAGTTAGATATGTAGAATCAAATCTAAATAAATTTTTTGGTTTTGAAAATTGACGATTCATCGGACTATGCAGCTTTAAGTATAAGACCCTTTGCACATATAATGCTGCACAGTAACTTGTTATCTATAACATTAGTTCTTGCCTGTGCCATCAAATGGCAGGTTGGTGTTAGAATTCTTTGTAATACCTTTTCCCACATATCCTGCTGCACAGTGAGTTCCTACCTACAATATTAGTTCTTGCCACTGCCATCAGAGGGCAGGTTGTGTAAGACATCCTCTATAAGACCTTTCCCACAGAGCCTGCTACTTGCAATATTAGTTCTTGCCACTGCCACCAGAGGTCAGCTTGGAGTTAGACACCCTCTGAGGCCTCTTCCACATAGTCTGCTGCACGGTGAACTATAGACCTATTTCATATGACGTCAGCATACTAAATTAGGTCAGTGTGCGGGCAGCTTGGCTGCAAGACGTCACATTGCAAACTCAATGGCAGTAAGCAATCTTCATACAGGAAAAGTGAAATATCTCTCAAACCACACAACTTAGAAACAAACTGCTTGGCACACAAACAGATCAAATGTTTTAACAACCAGATTATATTAAATCTATAAGGTTAGGGTTCTGCATTTCTATTAATTTTGAATAAAACTGACCTTTTGCACTGCACATACTGGCAAAACTCAATGCATTGTCAATGGCAGTGAGCAGTCTTCATACAGAAAAATTGAAATATCTCTAAAACCGCACAACTTAGAAACAAACCGCTTGGTACACAAACAGATCAAATGTTTAACAAACAGATTATATTAAATTTATATGCTTAATCTTCTGCATTTCTATTAATTTTGCACTGCGCGTATCGGCAAACTCAATGCATTGTCAATGGCCGTGAGCAATCTTCATACAGAAAAAGTGAAATATCTCTCAAACTACACCACCTAGAAACAAAGCGCTTGGCACACATACAGAAAACATATTCAACGAAAAGATTATATTAAATTTATATGGTTAGGGTTCTGCATTTCTATTAATTTTGAATAAAATTGACGTTTTTCACCACGTGTATTCGCAAACTCAGTGCATTGTCAATGGCCGTGAGCAATCTTGAATTATCTTCCTACAGAAAAAGTGAAATATCTATAAAGCGACACCACCTAGAAACAAACCGCTTGGCACAGAAAGAGATAACATGCTTAACAACTAGATTATATTAAATTTATAAGGTTAGGGCTCTGCATTTCTATTAATTTTGAATAAAACATGTTTTGCACTGCACATATCGGCAAACTCAATGGGTCTTGGTTCTGCAGCTGAGGTGCGTGCACATGCACAATGTTTATAAACATTGAAAGGGGTCTATTGCCCACAACATTAGTTCTTTCCACTGCTCCCAGAGGGCGGGTTGGTAGTGAACACCAGTCATTAGCTGTTTTGCAACTCATATTAGAAGCTAATGAGCGTGATTTTCCATGAGTTTGGCTGCTGCCAGAGAGATCATTATGAAGATTTCATTTGCGGCATCTAAATTTGTGATGCCACTTTTACAGGCACAGTCAGATTATATCTACACTATGTATAAAAAAACAAAAAGATCAAACTCAATTTAACAAAATTGCCATAAATGTCTCCCAGTCTGGGAACAGAACTGGAAAGCTGTAGCTTGTTTGAATGGTCATTGGGTGAGTGTGTGTGTGTGTGTGGTTGGGCACGTGTGTGTGGGCTGGGGTTGGTCAGTTGGTTAATTGTTGGAGTTTTATGTCCTGGCAACATCTAAGGTCATATCAGGACGGGGTACTGACTTGTGACAGTGATTTGACTTGATGGGTGGTTTGTAACCTATCAGTCCCTGGCTGCAGAACTGGAGCATTGAAAACAGCACGGTTAAATCGGTCCGTTTTTGGTTGTGTGTGTTCCCCCTCCCCCCCCTTCTCTTCTGTGTGTGTGTGTGGGGGGGGGGGGGGTGCGCTGTAGGTGGAAGTGTGGCGGTGGCAGCTCGTTTTGGGGCCTGCGGCCCTGTTCCTCTGGCACCGGTGATCGAAGTGAGAACCGGGGTCCTTGTGTTCTGGATCAAGGTGGCCAGAGAGTGGCTAGCTCTGTGGTCCTTGATTTTGCGGACTGCATTGAGTGAGTCAGTGACTACTATGCAGCTGCAGTGTTGCAGGTAGGACAGTGCATGGCAGATGGCGGTGAGCTCTGTATCGAGGGTGGAGGAGTAGTCTGGTAGGAAGTGTGACAGTGCGCATTCATGGTGACTTTATAGTGCTGCCCCACTGGGAGACCATACTGCCAGCACCATGACCTGATATCCCACTCAGTCATATTATCCTGACACTGAGCCAAGCAGTCCTTGCCCTATCCTATTAATGCCGAGCGCCTGGCTAGAAAGCGACAAGTATAAACTTTGAAGTCATTGGTTTGACTCGACCAGGGTTTGAATCTGTGGATTCGAATCCCACGATCTACCAAAACGGGAGACAGATGCTCAACTCATTTGGCCATCCTGTCTGGTCAATGGGCATGGGTATTCATGTGATAAGTAGAAGCCAACAATCTGGCACGTGGTGAGGTATGCTGGGAGGGAGAAGCAGATAGATTGGGGGTGTGGGGGGGGGTGCCTTCTGGTCTACTGCGACAGATGCGGGACCGAGGCGAGTGCCAGTTCCGGTTAGTGAGGAATCTTGGAACTAACTACTGCTATGTATTGCGCATGTTATAGGTAACATGACTAATTTACGGGTGGAGAAATGCATAACGAACCGACAGGTGGCGCCACTCGAGTAACTCTAGGGGCATCCGACACGACCCCACCAGCTGACCGTTCCCGCCTTTTTGATCACGTGACCTCCCTCCGCCTGCCCGCTACCACAACCCTCCGACCCGAGCTACTGATCACACTGATTCACTTTCATTACTGAAATTGAAGTCCGGTTCGAGAACATATTTACGCACGGCCTATAACTTAGCCTGCAAATTTCGTACTAATTGCTCCCTCTATTCACAGGCTACACCGAACAAACGCACGACGGAATCCTGGAAGTATACTTTGCGGGTCTGGCGAGTGGGACCTGGAGGAACAAGGCGGTCCAAGCGAAGAAATATCTCACCTTTGCGGCTCAGCATTCTTTCGACCCACTCGCCCCCACACAGTATGACGTGATGGCGTATATACTGCATTTAAAGGAGTCCCTCGCATCCCCGGGGGCCGCCATGAACTATCTCAGCGGCGCCAAGACATTGGTTCTCATGTTCGGAGGGTCCCCGGCCCCTTTCGACTCTTACCAGACTGCCTTGATGAAAAAGGGCTTGGCACGGCTAGCCCCTCCGCTCACCCCGCAACACATCGCGGCGCTGACGGTTTACCTGACGGCAGCGGGGCCAACGGCCCGAGTACTCGTGGCGGCCCTACTCATCGGCTACGCGACCCTCCTCCGCCAGGGTAATCTCCTGGCGAGTGGCTCCTCTCGTGACCCGGGCCACTACCTCAGACGGGCAGACATTTCTAGATCCCGAGAAGGGCTCACGGTACTGGTCCGCACCACCAAGACCAGGTGGAGACCCGATCAAGCGTACCGCATCACCATCCCAAGCGTACCAGGGTCCCAGTGCTGCCCCGTGGCGGCTTGGGATCGATATGTCGAGTTCCAACACCCGCACCCTTCTGATCCGGCATTCCTGCTAGTTCCTGACCTCCCTCTCCGGCCACAAGTAATGCTCGCTGCCCTCTGCATGGCCCTCGCTGCCATCGGCGTGAGGTCGCCCTCTGACTATACGCTCCACAGCCTCCGGAGGGGAGGGGCACAGGCCTGTGCAGCGGCAGGCGCCTCACTAGCCGAGATTATGCAGCTCGGTTCGTGGACATCCGCGGCGGTTCATCACTACGTCCAGAAGAACAGCCTCGTGCACAGCAACCCTCGCACCACTTAATTGGTTGAGGCTCGGGGGCCGCCCATTATGGACTGCAGAGATTGATACCGGAACTGTCTGACCTGTCTTGTTCCAACATTACTCATTTTTTCCCTGATTAAAGACTTTTATCCACTATCACTCCTTGACTCCGCCTCGTTAAATTGCGCATGTTATAGGTAACATGACTAATTTACATAACGATGCATAACGAACCGACAGGTGGCGCCACTCGAGTAACTCTAGGGGCATCCGACCCGACCCCACCAGCTGACCGTTCCCGCCTTTTTGATCATGTGACCTCCCCCCGCCTGCCCGCTACCACAACCCTTCGACCCGAGCTACTGATCACACTGATTCACTTTCTCCCACCCACCCACACCTTTTACCGGGTTATTATGCTAGGGTCGGGTTGAGGCTCGGGGGCCGCCCATTATGGACTGCAGAGATTGATACCGGAACTGTCTGACCTGTCTTGTTCCAACATTACTCATTTTTTCCCTGATTAAAGACTTTTATCCACTATCACTTCTTGACTCCGCCTCGTTAAATTACTATTATCATATATTGTTGTTGTTCAGCATTTGAATATTCCAGTTGAATAACGTATTTTTTTATCTCGCTCCGAAGTGCTGGTCTTCTGGCCTTATCAGGTATGGTGTATATTACCTATTTATGGATGAGATGATGAGATGGTATGAACAATATAGAAAATAGCAGGTAGCACTCTGGCTTGACAAATATTATGGTGATCTTATTTTGTACATGTAGACTGGAGACTTGTTATTTAATTGTACACCATATCATTGATTTGCTGAACATACATGTGAGTGTGAAGAGACATTACTACAATGGGTATGACTTGCTGTTACATTTGGTCGTGAATTTTGGATTATGCAGATAATACTAATAATAGTTGCGTGATTCATTGAAATTGTCTTGATCAACTACAGTAAAACCTCTCTAAATCGACCAACCTTGGGACCGACTTTAAGTGGTCCATTTAGGGAGGTGGTCGGTTTAGGGAGTTAGAATATGGTTACAATGGTGGTATTGTGATGACCCACGGTCTTTCACACTGCCACGCACTCATGGAAGAATGCCAAGATTTAGTAACAGTACGCTTCAAACTGGTTTATTCCAAACCCTATCCGCTCTCCGCGGGGTCAACAGTCAACTGACCCGCCCCCTAACTCGCCAGGTCCCACGTCGCCTCTATAGGTGGGTGTGGGGTGTGCTAGCCACACACAGTAGAGGGCAGCCCAGTCGGGGCTCTGCTCGGTGGCGAGCGTGCCACCACCTAGCGCAGTTCAGTGTAGTTGGTTAGAGATGTTTCACTTCATATATCTTTGTGGTTAGAATATGCGTTATTTTCCATTTATCTATAAATCTTTGCTTTATTAGTTCAGTCAGGTGTTACAGGGTCGAGATTATACTTAGGTAGTTTCTGTTGTTATTTATTTAAAGTATATAACAAGACTCATTAAGGTAGGTATGTCACATGACTGGAAGACCAGTGCCGTGGTGCTGGGATTAGATTTTATTCAATGAATAAACTATATTTACAATACTGAGTGGGTGTCGGTGTGACAGTCATGGATCATTGCTGCGCTCAACACAGCCACTCACAAACCCAACACAGCCACTCACACACCCATTCACACACTCACTCACACCCCCATTCACACACCCACTCACACACCCAACACACCCAACTCACACACTCAACACACACAGGTGTTAACTCGATGTGACGACACATCACAATTAACAAGTGTATATTAGTGCAGGTGGACGCCGTTAGGTGGCATTACATCAGGCTCGAGTCAAGAGAATGCATCACACCACGTAGCCATGGCGCCACCTGGTGTGATCCCCTGGGAAACATTTCACGACGCACTGTCAGCTAATACTAATACGAGGTGGCGTTGCAGTAATAGACGATTTCCACCACCCACCTCGCCGCCCCTTGACGGCAGTGGAAAGAAGTAATAGAAGGATTTGCATCCCGGGTGTTGGAGCTTTAAGTCCTGGCAACATCTAAGGTCATATCAGGACGGGTACCGACTTGTGACAGTGTGCACTCATGGTGACTTTATAGTGTTGCCCCATTGACAAAATCAGGCCGCCGGCACCATGCCCTGATATCCCACTCAGTCACATTATCCCGTCACTGAGCTAACCAGTCGTTGCACTATAACAACAATAATAACATTTATTTCCACATGATCATTGTACATACAAGTTTATATTTATATCAATAATGGTCTGATGGTTTTGAATTTCGGCGATAAATACATGAGGTTGATTGCTATAATCTTTTTTTTTACTTCAGTTTGATGTAGCATTTATTTTAAATGGCTAACTTTAGAGATATTTGAAGTGAAAACATGCCAATTAAATTTTAGCAAGCACATGCAAATTCTGATGCATAGCTTCAGCAGAAACAAATTCTATTAAATTGGCCGAGTCTTCTCTCTTACGCAGCAACACATAGTTAATGAGTGGATAAGTGTCCAGGTTGGATATGGAGAAGAAAATCGAGGTATCTGTTTTGATTTTGAAAATTTGATGCTTTCATTGTGTACAATTTTCTGATATAGAAGATATGGGCTATGGAGAACTCTGCTATAATAAATTGCAACTTGTCTATGAAATGGTAAATGGTATGTAAAACCAAAGGCATATAAGGTATATGTGGAGTTGGTGATCCATTACTAATTGAGGATAGACATTGTACATCAATATAGTTAGAGAGAGAGGGTCACTTCTTGACTTGAGAGAGGGTCACTTCTTGACATGTGGGACAGTCTTTGGGAAGTGGCCTCACATACCCCCTCCCCTCCAAGTGTTATTTATGGATCACTGCAAACCAGACACAACAGGGCACCGTAGCCAGATCTAACCATGCCTTGGTTACAAGGATATTGAACCCTCATTGGTGGATAGAGGAATGCCTGTTAGTGATTGGAAGACTAGATCATGTGATCACCACCATCTTGTTTCTTGAAACTATATATACAATAAATCAGGGAGTCTCACTCTCCTACCTTTCACTCTTTATCTACTTTCCTTCCTTGCCTGTAGTGATTTCTTATTAGCCTATCGACTTTACAATTGGACTATTATAGTATTACTGGGTTACTCGGCCGCTCAGGGCCCGTATGCAGGAGTCAGTGGTAGCAGCTTTTGGTGTTACAGCATATCACCGTATAGCTATGACCGACGTCGGGAACTGTGTCAAGTGGTATGCAGGAGCGCTTAACACTTTCATTATAGCTACACATGAAGTTATTTATAGATTTGGGAAATCCCTTGATTCGACAATATGAATAACACCGCCAATGCGGCGGTGGCGTTAATATCGGTTCGAATTTAGGGTTAAATTGATAAAATTTCACTTATGGCATATGTAATTCTGTTAAATATGACAGCATTGAATAGATTTGGGCCTGCGGCGGCGCCGGCGATTTGCGACAGTATGGATATCGACGTCGATGCGGCGGCGGCGATTTGTTTACTTTACATTCATCGATTCGAAAATATAAATATTAATATCGCCGCCGTTGTGGCGGCAGCGTTAATCTCGCTTCGATTTTAGGGTTAATTTAATAAAAATTTCACTATTTGACTGTGTAACTTTGTTAAATATGACACCATTGAATAGATTTGATACCTTACACCGCTGTAAACTACCACTTTTTCAGGGGTAACGTAACACCGGTTAAGCTTTTGGTGTTAGGCCTATCACCGACTCGTGCATACCACTTTTCCCTGCTACCCGGGAAATTCCCGCCTACCACCGTTTTGGCTCGCTATCACCGAATACCACCGACTCCTGCATACGGGCCCAGAGCCCCAGAGAATACCATAAAACTCTTCCCCGCCATGTCACCTGTGATGCCTCCCTTAAGGCCCTGTCACACTACGACGTTTGTTCCGGCGTGCCGCCAATGCTCAAAATATTATCAACGCGTCGAGAAACGTCAAACTTTTCGGCGTTTCGGGGGGTAGTTGGACAGGCCGCAGCGTGTTGGTAGCGTGATAATAGCGTGTTATTAGCGTGCCGTCAACAGGTATCGACGTTGTGGGCGGAAAAAGCATAAACAATGGGTCATTAACCTCCTACGGTTGGCGGGGTTTGACATGCGGCGGAACAAAGAGTCAACGTCCCGCCAGCGGGTTCCCAGCGTGCCATCAGCGCGTTGTTGGCGCGCTGCCGGCGCGCCGACGGCGTGGGGGTAGCACGTCATTAAAGGTTTGCAGAACGCCGGGTAACGTTAGCCGCGCGACAGACGCGCCAGCAACACGCCAAGACGCGCCAGCGCCGTTAACGCGCTGGTAACGCGCCGGTAACGTGTCCCGACGTGTCCCAATGTTTCGACCAAAATGGCAACACGTCGACGCACATTGGGGAGAAACGTCGTAGTGTGACAGGGCCTTTAATCAACTATTATGCTACTGAAGCTGAGTGAAATAGCAAGTACATAATAAAAATGTAATGACAGTGGTATGTGCACAGCATTGGATCGCAACCTCAGGGAGCGGGACATAGCTCAGACAGTAGCGTGTCCACCTGCTCAGCGCACCCATTTGCAGCCTGCGCTAGTTTTCGTTCCAATCAGTGGTCCACAACTGGTTCATCAAAGGCTGTGGTTGTCTGTGGGAAAGTGCATATAGCAGACCCCTTACTGCTTGTCGGAAAGAGTAGCATATATCCCCCTACATTGATGCTAAGCTCCCTATATTGACCATACATCTCCCTATTGACCTTTAGATCCCCCTACATTGATGCTAAGCTCCCTATATTGACCATAAATCCCCCTATTGACCTTTAGATCCCCCTACATTGACTCTAAGCTCCCTATATTGACCATATATATCCCCGTATTGACCTTCAGATGCCCCTACATTGACCCTTAGCTCCCTATATTGCCTACATATGCCCCTATTGACCTTTAGATCACCCTACATTGACCCTTAGCTCCCTATATTGACCACATATGCCCATATTTACCTTTAGCTCCCCCTACATTGACCCTAAGCTCTCTATATTGTCTACATATGCCCCTATTCACATTTTGATCCCCCTACATTGACCCTAAGCTCCCTATATTGACCATAGATGACTCTATTGACCTTTAGATCCCCCTACATTGACCATAAGATCGCTATATTGATCATAGATGCCCCTATTGATCATTAGATCACCCTACATTGACCCTAAGCTCCCTATTTTGACTATAGACCACTCCATTGTCTTTACATCCCTCAGACGCGGGCCTCAGACCCAACATCAGGCAATAACCGCTTAATGCGTACAGATAGGCGCATGTGCGCTGTCTTCCTGGGGAATATCCGGTCTAAGCTGGGCCGAAACCAACCAGGAATTTGACGCTTTCCAATCTCGCCGCGGTCTGAACGAGTTACGTGTGTGTGCAGCAAACAGTGCAACAGACTGATCAACTCTTACCCACCCACCCACACCTCCTCAACTATTCCCCACCCACACACCCAGCCCCCACCTCCACGCGCTTCCCCACTCACGAACCTCCCGACTCTTCTCCACCCACCCACCCACCCACCCCATCTCCTCAACTCTTCTTCACCCACCCACCCACCTCCCCACTCATCCCCACCCACTCATCCTCCCTTCCTCAACATAGAGAGGTGGGTATGGATAGGGTGATGGCATCAGGGAGCCTAGGTGGTGTAATGGTTAGCACACTGGCCCGGAATGCAAGAGATGTGCGTTCGATTCCCACTCTAGGCGCAATAGTTCCCATTTTCCTCACCCCCCCCCCCCTGCAAGTGTTTAAGCGGTTGCGGGAAGTTGTGATACACGTGCTGTGGCGGGTGAGGGGGTGAGGGGGGTGGGTGAAGGAGGAGGGGAGAGAGTCCAGACGCTGGTGAGAAGGGGAGAGGGGGGGTGGTGGGGTGTTGAAATCTGCAGGCCAGATGCTGCTGCAACCACAACATCAGGTGATACGCAGACGCGATCTGTGTGCCACCGTGAGAAGATGCCCCCTGGTGTTCTTCTGCCCCATGTGCGCTGGCTGCACCCCGCAGTTGAGAGTTGAGAAATTGGAAAAGAATGAAGATAAAACCTTTCTTGAAGATTTATACTGCCTATCATGGATAAGCCTGAATAGGCTTGTTTTCACCATTTGACAGTTTGTCGATAGAAAGCCTGGGCCTACACTTTTACCGACCGAAGGGATTTTTAACCTCCCACACCACATAGACATGGTATGAGAGCAACTGGCCTTTGATGATGCTGTAAGTTATACACAGCTGGCGGACACAAGAACCTCTCGATTTGACTTTCAAAGTTGATTAACCTACTTGATTTCATCAAGGATTCATCACAATAGTAGCTAGGCTATGATAAATAAATATTTGAAAAATATATTTACCATATTTGATTCCAAAATCATATGGTTACTTTAATAGCCCAGTCTTTTAAAACTTTTTTTCTAATGGGTTGTTTAACAGCCCTGTCTTAGAGACAGTGCTGAAGGATTAATTACCGTAAACGCTGTTATCAGCAACACCTGCAGATAACTGTTCAATGAACAAACTGCCTTTATTCCATTCGATTGTGCCCCCGATGACAGGACATCTGCTATGTGAGGACAACATTGGTCGTCATAGTAATGCTGAAAACCAGGACAGGCAGTGACAAGTATAAACTTTTAAGTAATTGGTTTGACTTAGTCAGGGTTCGAACCCATGGGTTATTTTCTGAATTTCATTCCTATATTGAATCAAATAAGGAAGTGATATATATATATATATGTAACATATATATATATAATATATATCTATATATATATGTTACATATATTAAAGTTGCATACTCCGATAGTTTTGAGATTCAGCCATATTTCTGAGACAAATATATTAATTGATTGTTCTAATCTAGATTACTTTAGTTTGTGTTAACTTTTACTTTAAAAGGCTTACTTTGGAGATATTTTAAGCGCAAACATGCAAAATTAATTTGAGCAAGCATGCCAAAACTCTGATACCATAGGCTTCAGCAGTAACAGTTTCTACTGAAATACCTTCTTACACCTATCTATCTTGCAACTAATGCTGCACAAGCGCATCAGTATCTAAATTAGATATGCACAATCAAATCTTGGTGAGTGTTTTGGTTTTGAAAATTTGACGCTTCATCGGGTTATGCAACTTTAAGGCTACGTGAGTAACAAAAACCGAGCAAAATAAATACAATTCCGCAAAATGTGCACGCAACACATGGAGTTTTATCTGACCACATTCGGGTGTTTTTCATTAAGAAACACACGCGCTCTGCACATTCTCCCACAGTTATCTCCCCCCATGACTGCTACGCCGTCCATCTGTAAGCATTAGTAAGCATAGCTAAGCAAATGTAAGCATTAGTAAGCATACATTTATAACATAAATCTTTCTCAAAGATTGAACATCTTCTATCTTGCAAGGATATGTTAGATCTTTCTTGTAGACATTCCCAAAACCCTGTTTCATGGATAGAGCTGCTTTAGCGCTGATTCAATTTTCAATTCAATACTTTATTTCAGACTCAGCATCATGGCAGTTACATAAATTGGTCCATAGTAGGTACATATAAAAAGAAATGTGAATAATGTACAAGTAATAGTATGAATACTACAATACTAACCATTATCAAAATATTGGTCGACATAGGCGTACAGTAGTTTGTACCAATGCCTCCAATATGGCAGACGTAAATCTGAGATCGCTCGCTCCTATTTTCACAAGTCGCTGTATTATAGCATTTTCTGACTTGTCAAATTTTAATATTAGATTCCCGATAACAGCCTGGAAGGCTGGCACATCAATATTGGCAAATAGCTGACAAGCACTGTGATACCCCGGTAGACGGAGTAATAAGCTATACCCGATATAAAAAGTGCTAATATGATTGGGTTATGGATATAGTCAGCCAGATTAATTCTCAATCTAATTATATTGTTCACATATTTATATATCACAGTCCGCTACTTTTGAAGTGCAGAATTGATGAAATCATATAGATTATTAGACTCATTAAAGTTGAATGGAGATTCCAGTATCTGCCATTTTGGAATGGTGGCAATCTCTGCCACTTCGTCAACTCTATGCCAATATAGATACATACTGCTCACTGGAACCAGGACATCCACAGCTTGTTTACGCGTTTAGAGTGGACCCTTACCAAAGCAGTTTTTACTCGGATTTAACCATGGTCGTTATTCACCGCTACTGGGGGGGGGGGGGGGGCGGGGGGGGGGGGGTTGAGGGGTGAGGGGGGATATTTGATCTACTTTCTTGTAGCTCATTAGTAGTTCAGTGTCTTGTCGATTTAGGGAGGTGGTCGGTTTATGGAGTTATAATATGGTTACAATGGTATTGTTGGGACCCAAATAAAGCGATCGATATCGGGGAGTGGTCGATTTGTGAAGGTGGTCAGTTAGGGAGGTTTTACTGTATATGAGTCGTTGTCCTGCATTTTAGATTAAATTTGCATATTCCGATGGTTTTGATTTTCTGCCATATTTTGAAATAAATAAATAATCATAATAACATAATCTACTTTTTGCTTAATTTGAGGTAACTTTGATTATAAACAGCTAACTTTGGAAAGAGTTAACGCGAAAACATGCCAAATTACTGTTGGCATACATGTAACAATTGTGGACACCATAGACTAAGCAGCAACGGGTTCTATTAATTGATCTGCTGTTCCCTTCTAATAGCCCTGTCACACTACAACGTATCTCGCCGGCGCGCCACCAACGCGCAAAATCACTTTTAATCGTCAAGAGACGTCAAACTTTTTGGCGTCAGCGCAACGTATTGGTAGCATGCGGCCGACATTGTGGTACAAATTTGGCGCACCGTCCTGATATGACCTTAGATGTTGGTAGGACGTAAAACAACAAAAAGCAACCATTTGGCGCAACATGTGGTAACGAGCCTGCGTGGCGTGTGCATAACGTTCACATAACGTTATTCCAGTGCGTTTAATGTATCTCGATGCACCCCTAACGTCGCCATAATGTGCCATCCGTGCGTCATCGCGCGTCGAAAGTTTTGTGCAAGCACAAAACTTTCCACGTGCGATGATGTGTGCCGCCGACCCTCATCGACCATCAATGAATACCAACGCGCGCCTAATGCGTGCGTACCGCTTCCAGGCATCTCCCGACGTTTCGCCAAAAAATGATGCACGTCGACGCGCGTTGGCGAGAAACATCGTAATGTGACAGCACCATAACACACAATAAATGTTTAAGAAATGCAACAGTATAATAAGTTTGATATGCAGGAACAAATCTACGTAAATCTTTTTGTTTAGACAATTTGACGCTTTCATCGGACTATGCAGCTTTAAATAACTTCCACTTTGCCACATCTCCAACAACAACAATAAAAGGGGTAAAAAGAAGAAAATAATTCAAGTCCTAAACTTTCATCGGACTATGCAGCTTTAAATAACTTCCACTTTCCCACCGACCTCTCCACCAATTTCTTTTAATATATTTTTTTATTCCAATGCAACCCAACCCAAAATGATTCTAATTTAAAAGACTTGCAAATTTGATTTCCGGGATTGATTTGACTATTGAGTCGTGTGGCTAGCACGATGCGGTATTCACACCCACATTGTGAGCTGCCTCTCCAATGCCTCTAAAGCGGTTACCATAGCAACGGGGCGTTGGCATCGATATGACTCGACTCGTCGCCTCGTGAAATGTCTATCAGCTTCCCAGAGTAATGCGACGAATATCCTCACCGACATTGCGACGCGACGACGATTCCTCCATTGAACTGGTCGCCTGTCTTGTTCCCCCCGCTTGCTGTGACCAGACGCGGTGGACGAATCGGTAGAGCGCAGGCCTCCCGTGCGGAAGGTCGGGAGTTCAATTCCGAGTCGAGTCAAACCAATGACTTACACAATTGATACTTTTCACCTCCCCTAGCTAGGCATTCGGCATTATTAGGATAGGGCAATGACTGGTTGGCTCAGTGTCAGGATACTGTGACTGAGTGGGATATCCGGTTATGGTGCTGGCGACCTGGTCTCCCAGTGGGACTGGTCTCCCAGTGGGACAGCACTATAAAGTCACAATGAGTGTGCACTGTCAGAGGTCGGTACCTGTTCTGATATGACCTTAGATGTTGCCAGGACATAAAACTCCACCAACCCACTGAACAAGCTTGCTGTGCTTCTGCGCCCTAGCTACTTTCGAGGTTGCATCGGGACATGTATTGACTTGTCGTGGCAGTGCACACTTGTGATAAGACATTAATAGTGCTGCCTGACTGGGATCTCATGTCGACGGCACCGTGCGTGAATATCCCACTCAGTCCCATATTTATCCTCACGTTGATCGCCAGCCACTTCTTGTCCTATTGTAGTCATATCCAACACCGATCCAGGTTCTGTTTGTTGTTGTTTTACGTCCTAGCAACATCTAACATCATATGAGGACGGGTACTGACTTGTGACAGTGCACACTCATGGCAACTTTATAATGCTGCCCCATTTGGAGACCAGACCGCCAACACCATGACCTAATTTCCCACTCAGTCACATTATCCTGACACCGAGCCAACCAGTCCTTGCCCTATCCTAATAATGGAGAGCGCCTGGCTAGGAGTGTCAAGTATCAATATTTAAGTCATTGGTTTGACTCGACCAGGGTTCAAACCCACGAACCCCGATCGAGGTAGTGGCAAGTCTGACATTTGTGCATCCTTGGTTTGACTCGGCTTGGAATTGCCCACACCTCACAAAGATGGAATATAAGACAGTTTCTAATGTTTGTATGTTATAATGTTTAATGTTAATATCGCCCAGTGTATGTGTGTCATTAAAGGAAAGTGGGCAGTGACCTCTTCTTCTTCCTGTGCAATTGACTAGCGACGCGGTGCATTGTGGGATGCGTCAGAGCAAAACAACCCCCCCAAAAGCACATGGCACATGCTAATACACTGGGTGCAGCTATGAAATGTGCTAGTTTCAGCTCATCTCAGCTTTTGTTTGAAACATAGTATACCAACTAAAAAAATATACATAATCAATTAAGATATTTATCTTTTATCCAGCATTGCATTTACATCAATATAATCAGGACATCTTATGCCATGTGCATTTAGATTTAGACAAATCTAGGCACTCAGACTAGTGTTAGAGCCACAGCCAGAGTTCTCAATGCATTGTCAATGGCAGTGAGCAATCTCCATACAGAAAAAGTAAAATATTGATAAAAGCACACCACCTAGAGACAAACCGCTTGGAACACATATAGAAAACATGTTTAACAAAAAGATTATATTAAATTGATAAGGTTAGGGTTTGGGATTTCTATTAATTTTGAATAAAACTGATGTTTTTTATTGCGCGTATTGGCAAACTCAATGGCCGTACGCCTTTGCTTTGCTCCCACGGCCGTTTTCAGCGCATGCGCAGTCGGAACCGTGATGTAGTCTATTTGCTTAGCCATATCACATGAAGTGTGATCCGAACAATGGATGCGACAGGAGGCCTCGCCGAAATCTCCTTACTCAAGTTACTGGCTACAGGATCTGAGTTTCACTTACAAACTAGGTTTTGTTTTAAGGCCCAGTCACACCTTACTGGACTGGTGAACCGGACGAGAACCGGACACTGTCCGGTACTGAATGGCGATGTCCGGTACATGTCCGGTAGCCATCCGGTGGTGTCCGGCGGTGTCCGGTACAAGTTTTGAACATGCACAAAACTTCTACCGGACACCGCCGGACTGACGTGTCCGGTTGGTGTCCGGTTTGTCCGGTACATCTCCGGTACCCATCCATACATGTCCGGTACCCATCCGTTGGTGTCCGGTTTGTCTGTTTTGTCCGGTACATGTCTGGTACCCATCCGTTATGTGTCCGGTTCTCGTCCGGTTCATGTACGGTACTTGTCCGGTCACCCGGTGGCAATTGACCCAATTACACTCCATTTTGATACATTTCAATACATTTTGTGTACCAGAGAGCACCAGACTAGAAAATTCTTTGTCCGGTGGTCTCCGGTACTCAGTCCGGTAAGGTGTGACAGGCGCTTAAGATTGAGGGCTTTATATATATCAAATTGGTCTTTGAATATTTAAATATCTAAATATCTAATTATCTAAATATTTAAATATCTGAATATATGAATACAGTAAAACCTCTCTAACCGACCACCTCCACAGATCGACCACTCCCTTATGTCGATCGCTTTATTTGGGTCCCAAACGATCGGCCATACAATAAATACCATTGTATTGATTTTTTTAAATCCCTAAACCGATCACCTCCTTGAATGGACCATTTAAAGTCGGTCCCATGGTCGGTCGATTTAGAGAGGTTTTACTGTATATAAATATCTAAATATCTGAATGTTTGAATGTCTGAATATCTAAATGTCTGAATATCTGAATGTCTGAGTATCTGAATATCTAAATTTATGAATAAATGAATACATGAACACATGAATGTATGAATACATACATGGCGGCATAAATACTGTGTCACTGTAACATTATGTAAAGTCCACGGCTGGCATCTGTGGTTGTGTAGGCAGGCTATAATGAAATCAATACAGGCAAGAGGAGAAAGGAAGAGTATAAAGAATGAAAGTAGAGAGACAGACAATGGCCTCAGGTTTATTATTATATAGTGGTACATGGATCTGGTATGGCATACCACCTGACCGTGTTCTCCAATAGGCAACAACCATTTATAGTTCCACCAATGAACAGTAAGATTTCTTGTGTGACCCTGGCTACCGTGCGGTGTGGCTGCTTGGCCACCACCTGCCTGAGTTGTGTGTGTGGTGATCCGTGACTAACAGTTGGGGGGGGGGGAGGGGGTAGTGAGTAGAGCTTCAAGTGCCCCTTGCACACTATCACTAGTGCCTCCTTCACACTATCTACCTAATACACAATGACTATTGACCATAAGTAAAGGATCACCAGCAACTACATAAATACATTCGTGCACCTGGCACTATATACCATTTAC
Organism: Branchipolynoe longqiensis; assembly: GCA_030323885.1. NCBI lineage: Eukaryota > Metazoa > Annelida > Polychaeta > Phyllodocida > Polynoidae > Branchipolynoe > Branchipolynoe longqiensis. Next base: position 53,329,734 of record CM059195.1, read on the forward strand.
ATTAAAGCTGCATAGTCCGATGAAATATCAAATTTTCAAAACCAAACCAATTATCTAGATTTGATTTTACATACCTAACTTAGATACTGATGCACTTATTAAGCATTTCTTTCTGCGTAGAAGGCAATACTGAGTCAATTTAACAGAACCTGTTACTGCAGAAGTCTATGGTGTCAGAGTTTTGGCAAGCTTGCCAAAACTAATTTTCCATGTTTGCTTTCTAAATATCTCAAAAGTTTACCATTTAAAATGAAAGTAACTTTGAACTAATGTAAAGTAGATAGTAGTGATCGATATAATATATTTATCTAAGAAAAAATACAGAAATTCAAAACCATCGGACAATGCAACTTTAATAGACCATTTGCATTCCCCACCAATGCATTTTATCAGAATATTTTACAATTTTGTAGGGAGGTAATGCACGTTATACTTATATATAGTAAGCATGTTTATAATAGCCACCTAGAGTTGAAAAATTAATATATATTTGTAGGTATATAAATATCTTTGAAGACAATTTTGAAAAGTAGTGTCCGTTCACTTTAACATTATGTACTGAAGTACTGCGTTTTCTATATAGTAATCATATTTATGGTATCAAGCTAGTTCATATGTATGTGATGTATAGCGAATTATGCGAGTATAAAGATATGTAAGGCAATTATTATCATTAGTGTTACACTCTGTCAGACCCAACACTGTACCGGTGGCGCCACCTGCGGGCTCCTCACCTCCACCAGATATAGACCAGGGTCAGTCGCACTGGAGGATATATCTAAGGATAATTGTGAAAAAGTAGTGTCCGTTCACTTTAACATTATGCAGTATAATAAGTGTATTTTTGGTAGCCACAAGAGTTTAAAACAATATATATATATATTCCATAAACACCAACAGAACAACTTACTTCCTTTAAGTAAATAAACATGAACTTGCAAAAATAAGTAGCCAGACAGAGCTTAAAAACAAATAATTATAATTATATATACATATAGTTGGTTGGAGTTTAACATCCTACCAACAGCTAAAGTCATATCAGGACGGGTGTCGACTTGTGCCAGTGCACACTCATGGCAACTTTTATAGTGCTGCCCCACTGGGAAATCAGGCTACCGGCACCATGACCCCATACCCCACTCAGTCACATTATCCTGACACTGAGCTAAGCAGCCCTTGCCCTATCATATTAATGCCGAGAGCCAGGCTAGGAAGCGACAAGTATCAATTGTAAAGTCATTGGTTTGACTCGACCGGGAACCGAACTCCCGAACTTCCGCACGCGAGGCCCGGGCTCTACCGATTAGGCCACCGCGCCTGCTAAGAGGATCAGTATAAATAAGCATAAATATAAGTAAAAATGTTTCTAGGACGTAAAACCTCCAATAAACTAAACACAACCAAGCATTCATACACTTTTGTTGTTGTCGGTAAAACAGTTCTAGTCTTTGGGGAGTTTTCAGTCGCGTTGGCGCGCTGAAGGCTGCAAATCTGTAGCACTGTATGGGCACCGCTGAAAGTGGTCCCATGTGCTCGGGACTTGGCTTCCGATGGGTAGTGATCAGAGAAATTGGGGGGGGGGGGAGGGGAGGGGGAGGATGGTAAAATAGTTTATTCATCAGAATATAAAAACAATTCCGCGCTGAGGCACTGGTCTTCCGGCCGTTTACTTGACACTTGCCTGTTTTTGTATTTGCACATCACATCCTTGCACTAATTGAACACAGCTTCTGACCTAATTAGACGGTGATCTTTGGCTGATGCTGAGAGCACCTCACCATGTTTCCGGCAAGTACTACCTACCCATGATGCCCCGCAGGCCTCTGAGTAATACTTCCGGTGACTACGAGTGACATGCAGTAACCATGGACAGCCTCAGGGGGGCAATTTCCAGGTCTCCTTCCTCAACAAAGGAAAGAAAAAAAAAGAGAGCAATAAACACCACACAATGCAAGAACCTGGAGGACAGGTTAAATGATTGATTGTTGATGGCTTAAAGTTGCATAGTCCGATGATTTTGAATTTCTGCATTTTTTCTGAGATATAGATACTAGTGATCGATCTAATATATATAGTGATTGATCTAATATACTTTTATCAGTGTTTATATTAAATGGTAAACGTTTGAGATATTTTGAGTGCACACATGGACAATTAGTTTTGGCAAGCTTGCCAAAACTCTGACACCATAGACTTCTGCAGTAACAGGTTCTGTTAAATTGACTCAGTATGTGTTGCCTTCTGCACAGAAACAAATGGTTAATAAGTGCATCAGTATCTAAGCTAGATATGTAAAATCAAATCTAAATAATTGGTTTGGTTTTGACAATTTGATATTTCATCGGACTATGCAGCTTTAATGAAGGAGGAAAGCCAACAGCGAGACATTATTTAGAGAGGACACCGAACCCTAGTCTATGTCTTTCTTTTCCAGGTCATTTGAGAGTTTTCGATGCTTTTTGGTCAGGATTTAACTAAATATTTATTTTATTTTGCTCAGCTTTGGATAGTTATTCTTTTGAAGCTACACAATCTGATGAAAACAACTCTTTCAAAATTAAAGCACTTGATTCTTCCAGGGCACTTGAGAGTTTTCAATGCTTTTTGGTCCGGATTAAATTTATTTTTTAGCCAAGCTTTTGGGCAGTTATTCGGTTAAAGCTGCATACCGTTAAAGCTGTATACTCTGATGAAAGACGACATTTTCAAAATTAAAGCATATATCCAACATATTGACACTGGTGTACTGATTGCTGACAATTGATCAGACTGTGTTTGATTCACCATGGAATGACAAGCGCCGCCGCGGGACACGGAAGGTCCGGGGTTCGAAACCCGGCTAACTGAAACCAACGACTTGGAAAATTTATACTTGTCACTACCTAGCCAGGCACTCGGCATTCATAAGATATGACAAGGACTGGCTACCTCAGTTTCAGAATAATGTGACTGTGTGGGGTTGGCCATACCCTTCGCAAGCCTGCATCCAACACCGCAAGACATGCCCTCTCCTGGAATGCACAGGGGAAAAGGAAGAGAGGCAGGCCAAGAAACAGTTGGTGCTGTGACCTGGAGGCAGATGTGAAGAGGTCTGGCCATACATGGAGACTGCTGGAGAAGATGGCCCAGGACCGGGATAACTGGAGTGCCCTTGTCCGTGGCCTATGCCCAAAGTTGGGCGGTAGGCATAAGTAAGTGGGATATCAGGTCATGGTGCCGACTGTCTGGTCTCCTAGTGAGGACAGCGTTATAATAATATAGTGGCCATGAGTGTGCACTGTCACAAGTCAGTACCCATCCTGATATTACCTTAGATATTGCTAGGACACTGTAAATGTACATTGTAGTGATCGAATCGGTCAACTTTATTTTAGTTGTCAATGATATTATTATGTTAGTGCATAGTTGGTAATATTGATATTTGTAGCAAAATGCAGTATTACCCATTCCCTTGAAATGGAATTTGTTTGTGAAATCGTCATGGAAGTGCCACCACAATGACCACTTGTAGTCAAAATGTATGTATATACTGCTTTATTAACATGATATGATAATAAATGTACCCCATTTGTATGAATAGCGTAAACTTTCATGAAGTTCTGATGATTTGTGCACCTTACCCCTATTATTTGTGATGTTATTATACATAATATATGTAAAGTAGTACAAATCTGTTTCCTTGGCAACAAATCATTTTCCAGCTTGGTACTACATCTTAAAATGATCGTCTAATGTTCCTCTACAAATCTGCAAAATTTCATGCTGGTATAAAAATATGAACAATTCCTCCATAATGTTGAGCTATGTCGCTTGACTATATGTTTCACTGGTTCCTCAGGAAGGACTGAGGCTGAGACGCAGCTTCAGATTAAAGGTTAAAAGTTAGGGTCTCACCATAGACCCTATGCTTTTGTCATGGGGGTGATGAACATGGGAAATATTGATTCTAGAGTGGGAATAGAACCCACATCTCTTGCATTCCAGGCCAGTGATTGATTGATTGATTGATTGGTGGTTGTTTTACGCCGTGTCGGCAGCATAGGCCATATTCATGGCGAGAAATGTTTGTTTTTTGTTCAAACCATCCAGGCCAGTGTGCTAACCATTACGCCACCTAGGCTCCCTTATGTCACCACCCTACCCACGCCACCCTGTTGATGTGGCTGTTGATGAATGCCAGGAAGACCAAAACAATGGTTATAAGTAAAAAGACAGATAAACCAAATGTCAATATAACCATAGATGGCACAAACATAGAACAAGTATCCGAATTCATATATCTCGGACAAAAGATTACAAATGATGGGAGATGTGAGGAAGAAATTAAAAGAAGGATAACAATAGCCCGAACAACATTCTCCAAAATGTATAGAGTGTTAACATCAAGTAAGATATTAATACAAACAAGGAAGCGTATTCTTCAGTGTTATGTGTGGTCTACTCTAATGTATGGGGCAGAGACATGGACAATCTCTAAGAAAATGTACAAACGTTTAGCAGCATTTGAGATGTGGACTTATCGAAGGATGATGAAAATATCATGGACAAAGAAGATCACCAACAAAGAAGTTCTCAGAAAAATTAAAAATAAGAAAAGCTTGTTTGCCACTATACAGACAAAGAAACTTATTTATTTTGGCCACATCATTCGTCAGTGTTCAATATACCGTACATTGTTGGAAGGGAAGGTGAATGGCAGCAGAGGGAGAGGGAGACCAAGAACATCATGGTTTACAAATATTTCACAGTGGACAGGCTTGAATTATTCACAGTCTATCAGAACAGCACAACATCGGGACAAGTGGAGAACCATTGCATCCAACCCTCGACTAGAGGATGGAACTATTGATTGATTGATTGAATGCTTACAATTACATACATTACAGGCAATGCAATTACACAATCATATACATAGACAGGGTAGGTTCAATGACCATACAGCGCATAGTTTGTACAGGATCCTGGTCATGGCACCCGTGTCATGGGGGTGATGAAAATGGGAAATAGTGTGCCTAAAGCGAGACTCGAACCCACATCTCTTTGCATTCATGGCCAGTGTGCTAAGCATTACACCACCTAGGCTTCCTGGTGTCACCACGCTACCCACACCTACCTGTCTATGCGGCTCCTTCCCTGAGAGCTCAGTGCGGACAACTACACTCGTCTCCCCTGGAATTTTAACTCTTTTAAATGGTCATTTAATGCTTACAATTACATACATTAGATGCAATGCACTTACACAATCATATACATACACAGGGTAGGTTCATTGACCATACAGCGCATAGTTTGTACAGGATCCTGGTCATGGAACCCGTGTTGTGAGGGGTAATGAAACTGGGAAGTATTGCGCCTTGAGCAGGAATCCAATCCATATCTCTTACAAATCAGGCCAGTGTGTTAACCATTAGACCACCTAGGATCCCTGATGTCACCACGCTACCCATCCCTACCTGTCTATGAAGCTCCTTGCCTGAGAGCTCAGTGCAGACTACTACACTTTAAACTGGGCGCGGTGGCCGAATCGGTAGAGCACAGGCCTCGCGTGCGGAAGATCGGGAGTTCGGTTCCCGGTCGAGTCAAACCAATGACGTAACAATTTATACTTGTCGCTTCCTAGCCTAGTGCTCAGCATTATTAGGATAGGACAAGGGCTGGTTAGCTCGGTGTCAGGATAATGTCACTGAGTGGGATATCGGGGCATGGTACCGGCGGCCTGATTTCGCAGTGGGGCAGCACTATAAAATCGTCATGAGTGCGCACTGTCACAAGTCGGTACCCGTCCTGATATGACCTTAGCTGTTGCTAGGATGTAAAACAACAACAAACAAACTACACTTTATTCTCACTTTACACTTATAAACACATGCCTCATGATGACCAATCTTGGTAAGATTAATGTCATACATTGTTTTTCAATATCAATTGCGGTAACATTGTCTTAGCCAATAGTTGACGTAATATAAAAATACCATTTCAAGTATCTTGGTGTCTGAATATTAAAGTTGAATCGTCCAATAGTTTAGAGTTTCTGTCATTTTCTGAGATAAATATTGTAGGTTGATCGTTATAATCTATCATACTTTACTTTGAAGTAAGTTAAATTTCAAATCACTAAATTCAGATATATTTGAAGTGTCAACATACCACATTAATTTTGGCATGCTTGTCAAAATCTGACCCTATAGGCTCAGCAACAACAGGTTCTATTAAATTCACTTATTGCACCCTTCTATCTAGTAACAAATATTTAATAAGTGTACTAGTATCTAAGTTGGATATGTAGGTTCAAATCTAGATAAGAATTGTTGTGTTTTTATGTAGAAAAATCGATTTTTTTAAATTGGACTATACAACTTCAACAACCTCCCTACACCGTTCACCAGACAGGGTGGCCGAATGAGTAGAGCGTCTGTCTCATGTTTTGGGAGATCGGGAGATCCGAACCCATGGGTCTGTGGGTTCGAATCCTGGTCGAGTCAAACCAATGACTTAAAAATTGATACTTGTTGCTTCCTAGCTTGGCATTATTAGGATAGGGCAAGGACTGGTTGGCTCAGTGTCAGGATAATGTGACTGAGTGGGATATTAGGTCATGGTGCTGGCGATCTGGGTTCCCAATGGGGCAGCACTATAAAGTCGCCATGAGTGCGCATTGTCACAAGTCAGTACCCGTCCTGATATGACCTTAGATTTTGCTAGGACGTAAAACAACAACAAACAAACAAACCGTTCACCATATAAGGTGAATCTGCGAACCGACGTGCGGGGTCGCAGGTTCAGTGCTTAATGAGGAGAACCAGCGAAACGGGGAATACCCGTCTTCCACAGCTCTTCCTTAAAGCGGCATAGTCCGATGAAATATCAAATTTTCAAACCCAAACCAATTATCTACATTTGATTTTAAATATCTAACTTAGATACTGATGCACTTATTAAGCATTTTTTTCCACATAGAAGGCAAAACCTGTTACTGCAGAAGTCTATGGTGTTTTGGCAAGCTTGCCAAAACTAATTTTCCATGTTTGCACTAAATAAATCTCAAAAGTTGACCATTTAAAATAAAAGTAACTTTGAACTAATGTAAAGTAGATACTAATGATCGATCTAATATATTTATCTCAGAAAAAATACAGAAATTCAAAACCATCGGACTATGCAACTTTAATCCACTCCCCATAACAGTGCGAGATTCATCCGCTAGGTGGCGCCAAGAGTGTTTGATTAATGATATATAGGAACATCTCTTCATAATCTTAGGCATCATGTATGAACATATATTTCACATAGCTTATATCATGTCATAGTGTGAGTGGGGCATCCATTGCTTTTAGATTACATAACCTTGTCCCCACTCCGTCGTCCAAGAATAATATGCTCTCTGCCAATATATAATTCCGAACCGAAAATCCGTATATTTTTACATCATGTTCTAACATTCAGGGTTAAATGGCATTATCACTATCAGTATCTGTATCACTATCAGTATCTGTATCACTATCAGTATCTGTATCACTATCAGTATTATCAGACATTTCTGACTGGTATAGTGTTAAACAAATTGCTGAGTCAGTTTCTCCTTTACATTTTGTATTATATTTTGTATTTTGCCAGAACACGTGAATAACACCTGCCACCTTGAAATTTTAAGTGTTTCTTCTAGCATTGAAGGTGACCTTCATTCAGAGCAGACGACAAAGCAAAGTTCTCATTGGCGGCAAACTGTATGACAGGCGTCTCACAACGAGGGTAATCAGTGCCGGAACCAGCGCCCACAGCAACCGCCCCCCTCCCTCCCACCCCACCCTCCCACCCCCCAGCCTCCCACCCTCCCAATATCCCACCCTCCCACCCCTCCATCCTACCGGGCGCGGCGGTAGAGCGCGTGCCTCGCGTGCGGGAGATCGGAAGTTCGGTTCCCGGTCAAGTCAAAGCAATGACTTATCAAATTGATGCTTATCACTTCCTAGCCTGATGCTCGGCATTAGTAGGATAGGGCAAGGACTGATTGGCTCCTTGTCAGGATAATGTGACTGAGTTGGATATCAAGTCAAGGTGCTGGTGGTCTGATTTCCCAGTGGGGCAGCACTATTAAATTGCCATGCGTGTGCACTGTCCCAAGTCAGTACCCGTCCTGATATGACCTTAGATGTTGCCAGGATGTAAAACTCCAACAACCAACCAACCCTCCCAGCCTCCCACCCCCACCCTCCCGCCCCGACACAGTCCGACCCTCCCACCCACACACACTCGCACCTTCCCACCCACACACACTCCCAATCTCCCACCCATCCGCTCACCCCCTCTCACCCTTCCAACTATTACCTGTCAGACTTCATCTCCCCTTACATCATTAACAGATGATGCTCATCAAGAATTGCGCAAATTTAGATAACAAAAATAAGCGACATTCTTTCCCAAATAACTGCTTTTTTCTCGCTTAAATTTACTTTGATAATTTTTTTTTTTTTTAAAGAAGCTTATAGATGCATACGCAATCCAGTTCTTGTCTCCGCTGACTGAATAAAAACACCCATATAATTATATATATATATATATATGCTGTATAATAATTATACTATTATAATTACCCGGAATTCTATACTATCCTCACACCCACCCACCAGTAACCGGGTGGTTGAGCCTCGGACCACTCATCTACTGCTCAGGCTTCAACTCCGACAGTGGCGCCACTGCTCACTTTCCTACTCACTTAATGCCGAGAATATATTTATATATGATGTACAAGCATTATGTGAGTATAAAGGCGTGGAAGGGAATTATTATTCTTCTTCTTCTATTTCATTATCTACCAACCATTGTCCTCGATATATTCACCTCCTATACTACATACTGATACTGGTGGCGCCACCTTCGGCCTCCACCTGGACTACTGGCTTTCCCATATATATATATATATATATATATATATATATATATATATATATGAGTCAGCCTCACGAAAATGGGCCAATTGGTGGTTAATTGAAGATGTCGGCATCGCAATTCTTAAAAGTGTAGTGCATTTTTTTGTTTCATATTAAATTATCCTAGAAATAAATAAGGTTCTTGTATTTTCTCTACCTTTACATTCAGGATAAATTTAAGGACTTTCCAACACTTCTGTTAATGCTAAACTATAATTATACCGATCGATGCCGACATACAATGATCGACGCCGACAACTTTAACAGATGTCGGCATCGCAATTCTTAAAGTGTAGTTCATTTCTTTGTTTTATATTAAATTATCCTCGAAACAAATAAGGTTGTTGTATTTTCTCGACCTTTACATTCAGGATAAATTTAAGGACTTTCCAACACCTCTGTCAGTGTAAAATTATAATTATATCGATCGACGCAGACATCCATGCTTGACGCTGACAACTTTCCCCAATTGGCCTTTTTTTGTGATCCTGACTCGTATATATATATATATATATATATAAATATATATGTCAGGGTAGGGACTGCGATCTGGTGGAATCGCAGATTCTATCAGTAGAGACTCCAATCGGAGACTCTACCAGTAGAGTCTACTATCCAAATAACCATTCTTCGTTAATGATCTATATGTCTAGCCCTAACTTCAAAACTGTCATTTAATTGATATATTTAATTATCTATGAAAACTGAAAAATCGACTAACTGAAAAGGTGTAAATCTAGCCTTTTGATAATAAAACCTATTAATATCGCATTCACTGGTGATTTTCATTTTTATTTTTTATAGCATAAAATAAAAACAACTGGACTGTATAAAAAACAAGAATTATGGATCAAATTAAATTATTATTAGTGTAACTTATTACATAAGGGGTGCCTCTTATATAAGGGCATTTAGAGTACATCAAAATTACAAATTTATGCAAAAAAAACATTATATGTAGCTAAATATTACAAAGCACACCATTTGATGCTGTCAAAACGTTCCTCTTTGGTAACAACAGGAGATGCTTATTGAGAGTAGAGCATCATCCTGGAACCGATTTCTTGCAACTTAACATTCTTGGCACACCAGAATTTGAAGTGGTCTATAAGTTAATATAAGCTCGAACCTCTCCCGTCACTACTAGAGCCACCGATGAAACCATTGAAATAGCAACAAAGCTTAGGACTCTGGTTGATATTTTGTTTTATATAGTTTCCAAGAACTGAGCAATAATTCACATGTACAATACCATACCATACAATACAATACGATACAGGCAACTCAATTCCCCTCTCTTCAACCAATCTTATTACAAAGTCTATCTCACCCATGTGGACCTGCTCCTTTTTCACTGCTCTGGTCTCAGGCTCTAACCGTACTCTTCCATCCCCCCTCTCACCCACAGTCCAGCCTTATATCTAGCTTGACCACTCTCCAAGCACCAGCCTACCTTGACCACTGTCCAGCTGCAGACCAGCCTCTCCCTGGCCTGTCTCCACGCTCTACTGCCCGGCAGCCCCTCTTACACACAATTCACCTACCGATACACTACCTGTTACATCTGTTTTACAGTATTTCCCCCCGTCCCATGAGGACCTACACAGTGGTCTACATTATTTCTCATTGCTACACACATGCCTTTTACTGGTTCTTGACCCCTTAATATTTACCCAGCCTAATGTAATCTACCTTATTTTCATTTCCAATATACTAGAATTATCCCTCCTGCTCCATAACTTTTAACATTACACCCGTATTTGATAACTGTCGACTCTAAGCCTAAAATCCGCATAACTTTACACCATGGTGCGTTTCGTAATGACTGGAAGCAGCAACAGACTGTTCCCCACACTTGTGCACCATTGAGGGCCCATGTAGGTGGGTGATCCTCAAGATACGGTCATCGCCCATCTCAAACCCACAAAGATCCAGACTCGCATATGATACAGGCTCACCCACTATATATATAGATCATTAAATATATAATTTTGAAGTTTGGGCTAGACATAGATCATTAAATAAGAATGGTTATTTGGATTGGAGACTCTACTGGTAGAGTCTCCAATTGGAGTCTACTGGTAGAATCTCTGATTCACCAGTGGAGTCTCCGATTAGAGTTTCTACTGGTTCTACTGTAGAAGTTCTGGTTGTTGGAGTTTTACGTCCTGGCAACATCTAAGGTCATATCAGGACGGGTACCGACTTGTGACAGTGCATACTCATGGCAGCTCTATAGTGCTGTCCCACTGGGAAACCAGGCTGCCAGCACCATGACCTGATAACCCACTCACATTGTCCTGACACTGCACCAACCAGTCCTTGCCCTATCCTAATAATGCTGAGCGCCAGGCTAGGAAGCGACAAGTATCAATTCTATAAGTCATTGGTTTGACTCCACCGGGAACCGAACTCCCGACCTTCCCCGCACGCGAGGCCCCACGCTCTATCGATTCGCCAACAGTGCCCGGCTATGACCTTAGATGTTGCCAGGACGTAAAACTCCCCAAACCAACCAACCAACAGTACCCTACACAGTTGCTGCTGGCGTGGGCGGCTTTTGAATAGTGTTCGTGACTGCCACCAGGGACCCACCAATTTCGCGAGGGTGATGGAGTCGTGGTTTCTGCCAGGTACACTCAAGTTTATAGATCGGACTAATGCCGCCATATTGATATTCCTGAAAGGTACGGCGTGGATCTTTTAAGGGCAGGCAATTCAAAATTGAGCCAGTAAAATATATCGCAGCCGTATGGGATATCAATATTATAATAGTGTCGTGGGCGGTGATGAGAATGGGAAATATTGTGCCTAGAGCGGGAATCGAACCAAAATTTCCAGGAATTCCAGGCCGGTGTGCTAATGATTACACCACCTAGGCACCCTGATGTCACCATCCTATCCACATCTACCTGTCTATGCGGCTTCTTGCCTGAGAGGTCAATGCAGACTACTACACTCACCCCCCCTGGAATTGTAAGACTTTAAAATCTTACAATTAAATATATACAGGAAATTCACTTACATATACAGATACACGGTAGGTTCAATAACCATGCAATGCATAGCTTGTTGAAGATCCTGGTCATGGCACCAAGTGATGTGGGGTAATGAAAATGGGAAATATTGTGCCTAGAGCAGGATTCAAACCCACACCTCTTGTATTCTGGGCCAGGGTGCTAACTATTACACCACCTAGGCTCCCTGATGTCACCACCCTATCCATGCCTACCTATCTATGTGGCTCCTTGCCCGAGAGGTCAGTGCAGACTACTACAATATTAAACAGTTATCACCCTGAAATACAAAATGACTAAGCAAACAACACAACCATCCTACCTGGTCGCAGTCATAAATGGTCCGAGTGTGTTCTGGCATACTGGTGCACTATCTAACTTAGGACAGGGCTTGGGTGAAAGGATGCTGTAACAAATCAAAATGGGATGGGATCCTCTCCTGCAAGCCTACATGACACCCAAGTAGATGTACATAGTAGGCTAAGGTATCATACTCAGACTAGAGAAAACTCTGGAAAAATACTAAAAAACTAACAGAGGCTACTAGCACCCAAATCACAAAAGGCTGGCCTGAGCAGAAACAGGTAAACACTCCTGGGTGAGGGACCAGACCATCACAGTGCCACAGCTGTCCAGCATTGAAAACAAGGACCCTCACGGGAGCTTATACGTTATTGGCAATTAAAAAGAAAAAGAAAAAAGAGAAGAAAAAAGATGGATAATTTGACTGAGTGGGATATCAGGTCATGGTGCTGGTGCCCTGGTCTCCCAGTGGGGCGGCACTATAAAGTCACCGCCATGAGTGCGCACTGTCACAAGTCGCTACCCGTCCTGATATGACTTTAGATGTTGCCAGGATGTAAGACTCAAACAACGAACCAAGCATAACCTGCTTGAAATGGCCGGACATGTCATTTCAGAGCCTCTAGATTTAAAAATGTTTTGGTGAGGGGGGGAGGGAGGGGGGGAGGACATCCCCAGACTCCCACCCCTCTAGTGCCTCGTCCGGTCAAATAATTTCTGTGCCACTTCACTCACAAATTTCTAGTCACGGCTATGACTGAGTCTTTTGGGGAACAAACGTGATGCAATGGCCGAATGAGTGGAGCGCCCCCCCCCCCCCCCCTTCCCCGCGCCTCCCCCGCTTCTGGTAAAGCCTACATTCCTTACACGCGGCATATGGCATGCGGCATGCGGCATGCAAATTCGAATGCGGCAAAAAATGGAAATGCCTAGAAGTCAATGGGGGCGATTCCTTACACACGGCTTGCGAATGCGAATGCGAATGCGAATGCGGCAACTGAATCGGTCCATGTAGCCATCGGTGCGGCATGCGGCATGCGGCATGCGAATATAAAAACGATGATCAGGCCGGGCTGGGCCGGGCCGGGCTGGAATCATGACCATTCGCATGCCACATGCCGCATGCCATGTGAAAGGAATCATCCCGTTCGCATGCCACATGCCGCATACCGCGTGTAAGGAATCCTAGCTTACATCGTGGGATTCAAGCTCCCATGTTCGAATCCTGGCCGAGTCAAACCAACAACATACAAATTGATACTTGTCGCTACCTAGCCTGGCAAGGAGCTGTCGAATGAGGAAGACCAATTGTCTGCGATCGACATTTTCCCTGCTTAAAGTTGCATAGTCCGATGGTTTGGGGTTTCTAACATTTTTCTGAGATAAATATATTAAATTGACTGCTATAATCTACCTTACTTTAGTTTGAAGTGACTTTTATTTTAAATCGTAAAGTTTTGAGATATTTGAAGTGCAAACATGTCAAATTAGTTTTGGCAAGCACGCCAAAAGTCTAACACCATTAAATTGACTCAATATTCCCTTATATGTAGCACCAAATGCTTAATAAGTGCATCAGAATCAAAGTTAGATATTTTTTGTTGTTGTTGTAAATATGTTTATTCTGCTGAATAAGTCTTTTGTCAGTGCCGAAGCACTGGTCTTCCAGCCATTTTTCAATTCAGGGTTATTTACACAAAAGGTATATAGAATAAGGGGTACAATACCTGTTGAATAGACAATTTGCACCATGTAACACCATGAAATTCTGAAACCCAAAAGTTCCATAACAATATGGTACAGTAGTGTCATATAACCAGATCAATATTAGTCAGATCAATGTGAGTATTTACATAGTATTTAGCATGTAAGCAGAAGTTATCTTCTGTATTCAGTTGGTAAACGTGTAGTAAGTTTTAATGTTCAGTTGCAGTTTGTCAAGCGGTATATAAATGTTGGTTTGTTAGGAAAATTCTAGTGTAACTCTAATGTAGCTAGTTATGTGAGTTTATGAATTATGTTGTTGGGGTGGGGTTGTTAATAATACACTGGACCATCTGTGATCAGTGAAGCAGTGGGACCAATCCCAGTGCATTTAGGTCTTAAATTTTACATTTTTACCCGACTGTCTCTGTCATCGTATATGGTTGACTGGAGATAACAGAGGAACAGCAACAAATTTTAAAAGTGGGGGGTCGGGGGGGGGGGGGAGAAACCGAGGCTGAGGGTTTGGTGGTCTGCCACTTACGGTATGGTGACGCCATGGAACATACTTTATTGCAACTGCATAATCAAATCTAGATAATTGGGTCACCGCACACGGTTACAGGATCTGGCGATAAAGCGCGTGATTAGTTTCAACATCGACACCAGGTGGTGCTCGAGTCGGATCAAATACCATGTTTCCTCAATAGACTAGTTCCACCACCAAATTATGATTCAGGCCAAGTACAGGGAATGGTTTTCTTTTTCGTACATAGATTGACTAAGCAGGGGAAATTTCAATCGCGGACAATTGGTCTTGCTCATTCCACTGCTCCTTGCTCTATCCTAGTATTCTTGATTGCCCAGCTAGGTAACAACAAGTATAAATTGGTTTGACTCGACATGGGTCAAATCCTACCACATACCAAAAATGGGCGATAGACACTGAACTCATTCGGCTATCCCGTCTGGTTAGTCATTGTGTACAAACCTTTGAAGCAAATCCACAATTGATAAAAGTCACCATTTTCTTGCATTTAGGCCTAGATAATTAAAAAGGAATGTAAGAATTGTCATTTGACGCTAATATGGTTGGTTGCTTGTTGGTGTTGTACGTACTGGCAACATCAAAGGTCATATCAGGACGGCGCTAATATGGTGGATTGAGTCAAGAGTGAGCTGTTACGCAAACCATTAGTCCTTGCCACTGACGTCAGAGGGCGGGCCCGGTGGTGTAAATGATCTATTCACACAGTGTCACACTACCGAGAAGGTCGGTGACTCTCAGGGGGGCTGGGGGAGGGGGAGGGGCAATGGGGGGGCCGTAATGTCGGAGGTGGGGGTGGGGGTTAGTGGCAATACAAGGCTAACGATTGACAGTGAGAAACAAAGGAGCTGTCAGTGTCACAAACAGGAGGCTGTCTAAGATGAGAGATGGGCGGCTATGAGGGAAGGAGGAGAAGAAAGTAACCCCCACCTGCCGCCCCCGCCCCCACCCCCACCCCCTCCCCAACATCCCTCCCCCACCGGACGCGGTGGCGGAATCGATAGAGTGCAGGCCTCCCATGCGAAATATCGGGAGTTCAATTCCCGGTCGAGTCAAACCAATGACTTACAAAATTGATACTTGTTGCTTCCTCGCCTGGTGCTTGGCATTAATACTAATAGGATAGGGAAACAACTGGTTGGCTCGGTGTCAGGATAATGTGACTGGGCGGGATATCAGGTCATGGTGCTGTCAGCCTAGTCTCCCAATATATAGTATATATAGGATTTTGAATATATATTATATTTAGTATATATAGTATACAGTATATATGTAGTATGTATAGTATACATAGTATATATAGTATAAGTATATATGTAGTATGCATAGTATACATAGATTATATAGTATATATGAGATAGATAGTACTTATAACACAAATATTACATACAGCATATCAATTGCGTAACTATCCCTACTTGGTTTGACTCGGGCGGGGATCAATCCTACAACCTCCTACACAGAAAGCGGATGGCCTATCCACTCAGCTCTGTTTTCATTCTGAGAGATGCTCTTATTTTGCGTAAAGAGGTTAAGCCGCGAAAGGTGGGTTATTCTCCCATAATGCACCGGATAACCCGGAGCTGGGTGTGGCATCTAAAACAGGAATAGATCTAAGCAACTCAGTCCTTTTCTATTGAGCTGGCTTTGAATGTGGAGGGTGGTGTTTATAATCAAAACAAATCCTCTGAGCTAGTGGAGGAAAGGCCTCGCGCAGGAGGCGGAGAGGTGCATGCTGGTACTCACCCCCACCCCAGTGGGGCATCACTATAAAGCCACCATGAGTGCGCACTGTCACAAGTCGGTAAACATCCTGATATGGCCTTAGTTGGTGCCAGGACGTAAACCTCCAACAACTAACATACCAAAGATCATGTGTCTACTGAGAAATAGAAAGCTTGTTTTATTTAACGATGCCTCTAGCGCACATTGATTTTTATCATCAGCTATTGGACGTCACAGATATGGTTATTCTGACATATTTCTTTGGAGGAAAACCCACTGCTACCACATAGGCTAGTCTTTCAGATAAGCAGCAAGGGGTCGTTTCTATACGCTTTCCCACAGACAGGGCATCACATACCACAGCCTTTGGTGAACCAGTTGTGGACCACTAGTTGGAACGGAAAATATCCCAAACTGCAAATGGGTCCACTGAGTAGGATCGATAGGATGACCCACAGCTTCACAGTTGGACACTCTACCGCCTGAGCTATGTCCCGTTCCCCACAGAGAGCTATACACGTCCCTGTTCAGCCCGAGCTGCTCACGCAGGTGCAAAGCTGCTCGGAATAGACTTGAAAAACGCATGAAGAAAAAATAAGGCAATAGAAACTGACAGAGGTCTTCTTTCTCCTGTTGTGATGCGTGTGCGGGTTGGGGTGGTGGTGATGGGCGTGTGTATGTGTGTGGATGAAATCAATTCATGGCTTCCGGGGGCGGGTTTAAGAGAGATTAGATTTGCTCGTGATAACAGGTAATACATACATCTTCTTATTTTTATAATAACCAATTTGTCACCTTTTCTAATTATAGCCTTATGCGCGCAGTCACAGTTGGCTGTTCCGGTTTTGGTTTACTGTAGGTGATATCAAAGACCCTATAATACTAAGACGGCTCACTCCCTATCTCTCCCATGGTAATGTACATTTCGCAGTGCCACCTTGTGGTGGGTTTGATCAGCCCGGCTGCTGGTTGGTGTTTCACATGTAAACACATACAATTATATTATACATGAGATAGGTAAGTATGAATACACATCAATATGAAATTGCTATGAACAAATACACATCATCAGCATCATCATCATCATCACACATCTTTCACATTCATATATACATTTATACATATAATATAGCAACTGTTTAACCAAGAGACTAGCCAGCGCACCAAGTGGTGGGTTTGATCATTTTGATTACACAGTACAGACTGAGTGAGCCGTCTTAGTATTATAGGGTCTTTGGTGATATGGAGACCACACACAGGTGGCGCCACCTAGGTGGTAGGATTGAATTGTTTGAGTGTCACCGGGGGGGGGAGGGGTGGGTCATTCAACGTTTTCAACATTTTCAAGATAGTATTACTATTAAGAGTACTAGTACTACTTTTCCAGCCCCCCCCCCCCCCCCCCACTCCACTGCCCTGAGCACTTGCAGATTAACTTACAGATCCTCTTCCGGCTGATCTAGGCCCAATTGGGCCTCTAATGCCAGCTCTTTATGACAAAAAAGAATTATTTTTCTGACCACATATGGAGGTCGACGGTGCCCTGAAGTCATATAATTTTGGGTGTCCTCTCCAATGTCTATCCAGCCTTCTCTCAAATACTTCTACCGTTGGTGCTTCAACCACTTGGTCTGGAAGACTGGTTCATGGATCTGTCACTCGAAAGAAAAATGAGTGTTTCCTGACCTCAAGTCTGGGCCTCTCCTTGAAGGTCTTATACCGCTGACCTTTGGAGCACCGAGCTCCCGATCTTCCGTATGCGATTCCAGCGCTCTACCGATTCGGCCATCACACCCGGTAATAATTTCAGAGCGGCTTTGGTTCCTGGCTCACTAACTTGTCCGTTAAATTACAATATATGTGTATATATTACTTAGAAGAGGTCTAATTATATACCTTGTAAATCCCTCCACCCCTTAAATGTAGCAAATTCACAAGAGAAAATCAAAGTAATTTATTGTGATAGGGGAAAAAACGTCACAAAACAACAACAAATAAAATGCTCGTCCCATCAGCTAAACAGTGAAAAAGCATGCAAACGCACAGTAGTGCTTCCATATGTCCGAATGCGATTTCAAATGCGAATGCGAATGTGAATGCGACAAGTGAATCGACCCATGAACCGATCGGTGCGAATGCGAATGCGAATGCTGCCCCATTGGCCATAAAAAAACAACAGGAACATTGACTTTCTTTCACAAATTTGGAGCAAGAAAAACCGAAAATGGCATGCCGCATGCCGCTTACGCATTCGCATGCCACATGCCGCATATATGGAATCTTAGTTTAAGGAAGACCACGACAATCTACTCCATGATTCATATCGACTGATTCTCACAAGGATTGTCACGTGACATCACGGAAGCCTCTTTTACTATATCAATATTTGATAACAGAATAATATCACGGCTGTAGTTAGCAGGTTAGGGAAAAGGCGGAAGTTGCACCCCTTCCTCCCCCCCACCCCCCAAATAACTCCAAACAAGTTTGTTTTATTTAACAACGCCTCTAGAGCACATTGAGTTTCATCATTGGCTATTGGACGTAAAACAATTAGTCATTCTGACACATTTCTTTTGAGGAAAACCGCTGCCGCCACATAGACTACTCTTTCCAATAAGCAGCAAGGAGTCTTTTAGTTTTTTATGCATTTTCCCACAGACAGGACAGCACATACCACAACCTTTGATTAACCAGTTGTGGACACACCGGCTGGAACGGAAAATAGCCCAAACTGCAAATGTGTCCACTGAGCAGGATCGATAGGATGACCCACACCTTCACAGGTGGACACTCTACTGTTTGACACTCTACTGTCCTGCTCCACCCAAATAACCCCAATAAAACCCGAGTAGGTAACCTCTGGCTGTAATCGATTAACACGACCCGAGCGACTCGGGTCACCCAAGTCGTCAGAATTTCAAATCAAACACTGCGAGTAGAGTCGACAAATACACGTGCCGTGTGCAAAACGATCCGACCCAAGTAACCCACCTCCTAGCTGGGGTTGGCTACGAGCGATGACGTCACATTTGCACTGGTAATGTCCTGCAGGATAACAGCTAGCAGTACCAGTCATACAAGTTTTTTTTAAAGAATAACTTAGATTAACGAAATGGAAATATAACTAAACTAGGCCATCATAAAATACTTTAAATCCTATTTTGCTGTAGTTTTATCGAGCGCGGAGAAGCGTATTCGATTATTCGACCTGAGTCTGTAGGATGTGCGCATGCGCCAAAAAGTGGCTCGGGTGACCCGAGTTGATTAATCGATTACGCCCTCTGCGACAAGGCGCGGTGGTCGAATCAGGAGAGCGCGGGCCTCGAGTGCGGGAGATCGGGGTTCGGTTCCCAGTCGAGTCAAGCCAACGACTAATAAAATTGATACGTGTCGCTTCCTAGGCTGGCCCTTGGAATTATTAGGATAGGGCACGGACTGGTTAGCTCAGTGTCAGGATAATGTGACTGAGTGGCATATTGGGTCATGGTGCTGGTGGCCTGATTTCCCAGTGTGGCAGCACTATAAAATCGCCACGAGTGCTCACAGTCAGTACTCGTCCTGATATGACCTTAGGTGTTGCCAGGATGTTAAACTCCAACAACCAAGCAAGCTTCCTGATATG
The DNA here is from genome assembly GCA_030323885.1 of Branchipolynoe longqiensis. Taxonomy (NCBI): domain Eukaryota; kingdom Metazoa; phylum Annelida; class Polychaeta; order Phyllodocida; family Polynoidae; genus Branchipolynoe; species Branchipolynoe longqiensis. Next base: position 53,349,582 of record CM059195.1, read on the forward strand.
GTGTTTTAGAGCCTCTAGATTAAAAATATCCTTGGGGATATGCCCCGAGACCTTCTTAGTGCCTCATGCCTTAGCCGAATCGGTAGAGCGCAGACTTCCCGTGCGGAAGGTCGGGAGTTCGAATCCCAGCTGTGTCAACTAATGCCTTATGCAATTGATACATGTCGCTTCCTAGCCTAGCGCTTGGCATTAATAGGACAGGACAAGGACTGGTTAGCTCGGTATCAGGATAATGTCACTGAGTGGTTTATTGGTTGTTGGAGTTTTACGTCCTGGCAACATGTAACATAATATCAGGACAGGTACCGACTTGTGACAGTGCGCAATCCTGGCGAGTTTATAGTGCTGCCCCACTGGAAAATCAGACTGCCAGCGCCATAACCCGATATCCCAACCAGTCACATTATCCTGACACTGAGCTTGGCGCTCACGGCCTGGTATCCCAGTAGGGTAGCACTATGAAGTCACCATGAGTTCGCACCGCCAGAAGTCGGTACCCTGTCATGATGTGACCGTAGATGTTGCTAGAATATAAAACTACAAGAAAGAATGAGAGAAGGAAACAAACAAAGAAACCACCACCCTAAAAAAAAGAAGAAAATAAACTGCTTTAGGCACCCGTCCGTTCCAAGGATTTATCTGGTCAATACAAACACAAATTCCTGGATCCGGCCCTGTATATTGGTGCGTAATCCTATCACATATGTATACAGAACTTTCTCATAGTGGGTTCTGCATATTGTTTTCAGCCAAGTAAGTCTGGATCTCATTATACAGCGACAACCCGTATCTTTCTCAAGAAAATAAACTGCTTTAGGCACCCGTCCGTTCCAAGGATTTATCTGGTCAATCCAAACACAAATTCCTGGATCCGGCCCTGTATACTGTATATTGGGGCGTAATCCTGTCACAGATACAGAACTTTCTCATAATGGGTTCTGCGTATTGTTTTCAGGCAAGTAATTCTGGATCTCAGTGGACAGCGACAACCCGTATCTTTCTTCTGTTTCTTCTTCCTCGCTCAAATACTTTTATTCAGTTGAATAACTCATTTCTTCTTTTATTCAACGCCAAATGATCGTGCTGTTCTCTGTGGCAGAGTGGTTAGAGTGTCTGACTTGTTTCTAGGTCAGCCCTCCCCACCTCTGCCAATTTGGATTTTCACCGCTGTGTATAACTTACAGCGTCATCAAAGGCCAGTTGCTCTCATACCATGTCTATGTGGTGTGGGAGGTTAAAAATCCCTTGGGTCAGTAAAAGTGTAGGCTCGGGCTTTCTATCGACAAACTGTCTAATGGTGAAAACAAGTCTATTCAGACTTATCCATGGCAGGCAGTATAAATCTTCAAGAAAAAGAACGATTCAGCTTCAGGTTTTACATTTGGGAAATGTAGTAGAATCTTAAAAAAAAAAAAAAAAAAAAACAACTAATTGACTTTGATGTAATGGGCCCTTCACAATTATCAACATTTTCATAAGTGTACAGTCCCGCCTTCTCCCGCCGCAAAGAGCACCATAAAGATGTTGATATTTTATAATAATTTGATCAGCATTTTAATATTTTTATAACACATACAATAGGTCTTAACCCCCCCCCCCCTCAAACATATGCGCATTGGTTTTGACTCGACTGGGAATCGAACTCCCGACCTTCCGCAAGGGAAGCCTGCGCTCTACCGATTCAGCCACCACGTTCGGTGTGAATAAGTAGTGGCGGTGATGTAATACAATGGTGGCAATAAAAGGCGCCAACGCTTGTGAGAAACTCGATGTAAATGTATCCAGTCAATTCAATATTAACCCTTTGTTTTTTCGGGAGGGGGCGGTGGAGTCTGTGCTTACAGTTGCATAATCCGATCATGTTGAGTTTCACTTTTTATTTCTTCTTGAAGATTTATACTGCCTATCATGGATAAGTCTGAATAGACTTGTTTTCACCATTACACAGTTTGTCCATAGAAAGCCCAAGCCCAACTGAATATAAGTATTTGAGCGAGGAAGAAGAAAAAGAAGAAAGATACGGGTTGTCGCTGTGCACTGAGATCCAGAATTACTTGCCTGAAAACCAGTGGGACCAGTGTCCTAATCCCTACCTCTCACACCACATTGACATGGTATGAGAGCAACTGGCCTTTGATGACACTGTAAGTTATACACAGCGGTGGACATCTAAATTGGCAGAGGTGGGGGGGGGGGGGATGGGGAATTGAACCACTGACCTTCAGATTAGCAGTCCGACCTAGGAAAAAGTTAGACACGCTAACCACTCTGGCATAGAGAACACCATTGTATGAGATAAATAGAGGAGGTTGATCGTTATATTCTACCTTGCTTTACTTTGAAGTAACTCATATTTTTATTAGCGAACTTTTGAGTTATTTGAAGTGCCACCACGCGAAATAGTTTTTGGCAAGCATGCAAAAACTTGTGACACCATAGGCTTCTGGAGTAACATGTTCTATTAAATAGCATTAGTAATAGTATTCCCTTCTATGTGGCGACAAATGCTTAATAAGTACACAAGTATCTAAGTTAGATATGTATAATAACATCTAAATATTCCTCATTCCACTTGCAAACATATATCCCTTTAAATATCTAATTTATCTGTGTGAGTGGGTAGCTGCAATGCAGTACAAGTGTTCGTATCCTTTACAGCAGTGTATACCAGGTGTCTAAAGCTGAAATTCCATTCACACATGCTGCGTCATGCGATGTGCAACGCGACGTGCGTCATGCGACGTGCGTCATGTGTTATTCGACATGCGATGTGCATCATGCGTTATTCGACCTGCGACGTCCGTCGCACGCTACATGCATCATGCTTCGCGAATGGAATGCTGGCTTTATTTCTTATCTCCCGGCTGACCATGAGGTATGACATATGACGCGTAACGCATGCCGCGTGAAGCATGATCGCGCACCACGCACCACGTATCACACATAACGCATACATGCGCATGGAATGCCGGCTTTAGTTGTTGTCTGCCAGCTGTTGCACCTGCGTCTTCACGCTCTGCTGTTAGTCAGGTCAGTATGACCGGTATTGTAGTGTAAGGCCAATGGGACCAGTGTCCTAACCCCTACCATGTATTACTCCCCTGGTGGCGGAATCCGGCGAACTGTCTGATTCATATACGATACCGACGCGACCCCTATTGATCGCTAAGCCAACACGCCAATCAATGTCCCAGCTGATCGCCTGTCTCTTCCGCCCTGCCTGCGCATGCGCACCACCGGACGGCGCCTGGTTGCAGAGGTAGTGCTTGGAGAGTGTACTTTCAATCTCCGCGTCAGGTTGTGTACGGAACACGCCCCGAAGCATCACCCACCCGCCGCCATGTTTGGACATTCACTCCACCATGGTTGGGCATCCCCTAAACTCCGAACCAGACGGGTTTGCTGAATGAGTTGAACATTCGTCTCCTCTTTTGCTAGATCGTGGGATTCAAAACATGCGTCGGGTCAAAACCAATGACTTAAAAATTGATACTTGTCGCTTCCTAGCCAGGTGCTCGGCATTATTAGCATAGGGCAAGGACTGGTTGGGTTCAGTGTCAGGATAATGTGACTAAGTAGGATATCAGGTCATGGTGCTGGCAGCCTGGTCTCCCAGTGAGGAAGCAGCACTATTAAGTCACCATGAGCGCACACTGTAACACTTCCGGCCTGATATGACCTTCGATGTTGCCAGGACATAAAACTCGAACAACCAACCAACTCAACTCGGACTCGCGCTACTGAGCCATGTGCACGCAATCTATGGAATGATGGATGTGAATGGTTTTATTTGCACAACCACAGTCGCATGTTTGGAGAAAGTGCAGTGGTATGGCGGCGGTGTATAGATAACGTACTGCAAAAAAACGAAAACCATTGCAGAACGACGTATGGTGACGTATGTTGACCTTTGTGCACTGATATGAGCGTATGCGTAGCGTGTCAGTAGCGTATGAGTAGCATGTGAGTATGTATCAGTTTTCAGCGCATACGCCGTCATACGCCGTCATATGCTACGCATACGCTATGCATACACCGTATACGCCACGCATATGCCATATACGCCCGGTCCCTCCCTCCCCTCTCTCCCTCCCTTGCAGCGCCTTTATATACCGAGAGCATACGCCGGGCATACGCTGAATATACGCTTTGTACACGCTGAGAATACGCTACGAATACGCTAAATACGTTACATGCACGCCAGGCATACGCTACATATGCTATAGATACGCCGAAGGAGCGGTTTTAGCATATGCGTAATGCAAGGCGGCGTACATATAGCATATGCGCAACGTATAATGGTGTATGCTTAGCGTATGCATAGCGTATGAGGAGCGTATGAGCCTTATGCTGAAATTTTTTAGCATGCACAAAACATTTTAGGACGGACGCGTGTATGACGGTGTATGAGGGATACGCCGGGCGTATACAACGTATGCGCAGTGTGTGACGGCGTATGTGATGCAAGCCGATACGCCGGCATATGCTTACACCATACGCCGTAATGTGACAGGCCCATTACATATGATTTCATATTCGGAAGGGTGTGACGCCTTGAGCGGCCTCCTAAACCCCCTGCCGAAATTAGGATTACACATCGTTAAAGGCACGCCCCTGCTAGTTCGTCATTCCAGCCGCGCGGTGCATTGTGCGATGTCGGAAAGCAAAACAAACCCGCGAGAAGCACATGGCTCATGTTGAAGCAGCGAGTGTCGCTATGGAATCTGTTAGTTTCAGTTCATTTCAGCTTATGTTTGGAACGTAGAAAACCAATTAAAAAAATATATATATAATAAAGTAAGATGTTAATCTTTTATCCATCATTGACTTTACACAAATCTAATAAGCACATATTATGCCATCTGCATTTCATCGTCATCATCATGCTGTCGGTCGTGATGCGACAAAGACTGCTTTCATTACTTGACTGCCGCTCTCCATTTAGCTCTCTGCTGTGAGAGTGATGTCCATGAGTCGGTCTTAATGTCTCTCAGCTTCAGGTTTACATTTCATGAAAGCTGCCTGTAAGAGTGTTGAAGTGCTGCTGGCTTTTGCAAGTCACAAGCGGCACTCTCTCGGGGAGCAAATAGAGGTTTCACACTGGCAAGAACATGTCCAGACAGGCGCAAAACTATTTGTCCCTGCATCTGCATCTGCATTTAGATCTAGACAAATCTGGTCACCCAGACTAGTGCTAGAACTATAGCCAGAGTCAGTTTTACTTATTTTATTCATGTTTTTATTTATATCCTATGGTTAATAACATATATAGAGCTAGGAAATGGGTAGGGTTAGTCAGGCATTGGTTTATATATTTCTTTGAAAGAAGTTTATGTTCAAACATTTGACATTTTAATATTTAGAATAAGAATTTAAAATGGTGATGTAAATATCAACCTGTACAGTGACTGATTGCTTTGTGGGGAATTGTATGTTGCTTAGCTCCAAATGCTTAATTAATGATATTTGTGTCTTAAATATATTCAGTATAGCATTATATTATTATATTAGCGATATAGCGAATGGTACACAGGAAGTGTGAACACTTATTTGTCTCTCATTTTTGTTTTTTTGGTACATTAGTTGTCCCAAGCAGGGGAAATCCCATTCACAGACGACTGGTCTTCCCCACTCCACTGTTGGTCGATAGAAAGCCCGAGCCTACACTTTTACCGACCCAAGGGATTTTTAACTCCCACATCACATAGACATGGTATGAGAGCAACCGGCCTTTGATGACGCTGGAAGTTATACACAGCGGTGGAAATCCAAATTGGCAGAGCTGGGGGCACAGGGAATCGAACCGCCGACCCTCAGATTAGGAGTCTGACCTAGAAAAAAGTCAGACACTCTAACCACTCCGCCACAGAGAACGCCACATATTGCAAGCATGAAACAATTTTTGTGACAAATTGTTCTCTATTTCCATTAATTCTGAATAAAATCGAAGTTTTGCACTGCGCGTATCAGCAAACTCAATGGCCGTACGTCTTTGTTTTGCTCTCGATGCCGTATTCAGCGCATGCGCAGTCGGAATGACGAATTAGTCTATTACTACAAGTTGTTGAGAATGATATCATGGCGCTTGGCATTATTAGGATAGGGCAAGGACTGGTTGGCTCAGTGTCAGGATAATGTGACTGAGTCAGGTATTAGGTCATGGTCATGGTACCAGTGGCCTGGTCTTCCAGTGGGACAGTACTATAAAGTTGCCACGAGTGCGCAGTGTCACAAGTTGGTACCATTCCTGATATTACCTTAGATGTTGCCAGGATGCAAAACTCCTACAATGAACCAACACATACCCTGTAATTCCGTTAAGAATGTCACCTCAGGAATACCTCAGGGAAGTGTGCTGGGACCAATATTTTTTATAATATTTATAAATGACCTGCCAGGCAGTGTCTCATCAAACCTAAAAATATTTGCGGATGACACAAAGGTCTTTCGAGCAATAGAAGATGTAAGAGATAAAATCTCTTGCAAGAGGATATTCTGAAACTTGCACAATGGTCCGAGAAATGGCAATTACCCTTTAATGAAAAGAAGTGCAAAATTATTCATTACGGGAAAAATAATCCTCATTATGCCTATAATATGAAGAACACTGTCCTGCAACAAGACAGCTATGAAAAGGACTTGGGCGTAACCTTCGACTCCCAACTCTCCTTTCAGAAACACATGAGGACTATCATCTGAAATGCTAACCAGAGAGTCGGAATAATTAAAAGAACTTTCCATCGCCTCAACAAGAACAATTTTCTCATTCTATTTAAGTCTCTTGTTAGGCCAATTTTGGAATACTGTCCACAAATTTGGAGCCCAATTTTTCGGAAAGATATTCTGGAGATTGAAAAGGTCCAGAGACGTGCAACAAAATTAGTTGCAGTTATAAAGGACTTACCCTATGAACAAAGGCTTAGAGAATTGAAACTTCCTACCCTTTCCTACAGTAGGAAAAGAAGTGACATAATTGAAGTATTTAAAATTATGAAGGGTTTTGATCAAATAGATATGAACCAATTTTTCACCTTGAATAAAAGAGAAGGCAGTCGGGGCCATACTCTCAAACTAGTAAAACCCAGAGCCATTTCAAAGTTAAGGCAACACAGTTTCTCAAACAGGATCATAAATATATGGAACAGTCTCCCACAAAATGTTATTGATGCCGAGTCAATGTATTCATTCAAGAACAGTTTAGAAAAAGCATGGGCTGATGATCCAGGGAAATTTGACTTCTTATTCACCACATGCTACTAATTATTCCTTGTGTTGCTTATTTACTTGCACGCAAGCAAAAATGAGAGACAAATAAGTGTTCACACTTCCTGTCTATCATTCGCTATTTCGCTATTAAATCACATGACTACAAAGCTTACCACACCCATCCTTCGATGCACGCCAGCAAACAGCTCAGTGCTGGCTATATACGGTTTCTGATGTTGTAAAACTTCAACAAAGCAAAGCTGGTAGAGCTCTACACTCCTCCGTACACCCTCACAACACACGCTGCAAGTCACGTGACTAGAAAGCCAACCACGCCCTCCCTTCCCTGTACACCAGGGCCGCGTTCAGGGTATGCCTCGGAGGTGCCTCGGAGAGAGCTCCGCGACGTACGCCTCCGTGACGTTTTTTGGCCTATTTGCGTTCGGTGTACACCTCGGAGTCGACTCCGAGACATCTCGCTTTTCAGATAGGAGGCAAAAAGCGCCTCCAAAGTGGCCGTCAGATTCAGTGATTTCAGCCAATCAGAGCTGTTCTTTTCAATTGCAAATGGCTGTCCCCTATGGGGGGCCACCATTTTTGAGGCAACCGACAGCTAAAGTCGTTCAGACTAGCACGACGTCCAGAATTTCTCCGAGCACCACCTGGAATGCAGTCCAGCAATCAGCTCACTGGTAGCTACATCCGGTATCTGAAGCGAATTGCAACATTGCTGTGGAAGAAATGAGCTCCCAGCATGACTACAGCTGATGTTGTTGTCGTGTGGAGGGCTGATTTGTTTTCTCCCTGGGATGCAAGTCTCAGAGCAATCTATAATTGAGCATAGTGTATGAGTTAAGGAGAGTCTCTCGTAGCACCTGTAAAACTGCTGCTTATTTGTTTTGTCAGGATTTTACATCCTAGTAACATCTACGGTCATATCAGGACGGGCACCGACTTGTGACAGTGCACACGCATGGCGACTTCATAGTTAGTGATGCCCCACTGGGAATTCAGGCCGCTGGCACCATGGCCTGATATCCCACGTAGTCACATTATCCTGACACTGAGCTAACCAGTCCTTGCCCTATCCTATTAATGCCGAGTGCCAGGCTAGGATGCGACAAGAATCAATTTGATAAGTCATTGGTTCACAGGATAATGTGACTGAATGGGATATTGTGTCATGGTTCGCGGAAGCCTGATTTTCCTGTGGGGCAACACTATAAATTCGCCATGAGTGTGCACTGTCACAGTACCCGTCCTGATATGACCTTAGATGTTGCCCGGACGTAAAAGTCAGCAACAAACAACCAACCTTGACTTGCACATCTTACAAAACGGACCAACTTTCCATTTACAGAACGCACAATTGGCATTTGCAACCAATATTTGCAATTAGTCGTGGTGCACAGTATTTGGATCTCATTCTTCTCCATTCTCAAGCAACCACTGCGGATTTGACAGATACATAAATGAAGTTCATGAAATGCAAAAATGGAGCTCAAACTGATTACACTTGCATTTTGAATTTCGCCTGCGATTGGTTCCCAAAAAATATAATTTAAAAGGAAAGAAAGAGAAACAGCGTGGGGAACCCCCCCCCCCTCCGCACACACGTAATCTTCTCCCCTACAATGCTGACATCGAGCAGGAAATAAAAGATAATTTAAAGGATGTTTAGAATTTAATAACTTAATACTTTGCATTAGCACCGCTCCTCCTCATTATTTCAAATCCCTACGGAATCAGAGAAGCTCGTAAGGGTCCATTAAAGGGACTGTCACGTGATCAAGACAGTTTTACTTATTCACAATTATTATGATCAAATGCGACTGGTTATAATCTGTATAGCTTGAAACAACCTATTATTGTCGCAAGTCGGTGCCCATCCTGATATGACCATAGATGTAGTTAGGGCGTTAAACACCAACTAACAAGCAAATCCGTCGGGTAGAAGCTGCGATAGGGTAGAAGAGCATCACAGCTGAGGTACCAGCGGAATTAGAAACACGCGAACTCATTGCTGGTAAGGCCCTGTCACATTACAATGCATCTCACAAGCGCGCAGCCAATGTGTAAAATCACTTCTTTACATCGAGAAGCTTCAAACTTTTCGACGCAGGGGGCAAAGTTGGACGTATGCATACCGTATACATAGCACATGGCCAACATATGACCAACGTATGGCTAACGGGCTTCCGGGTGATAAACGCTCGAATTACGCTCACGGTATGTTCACAGAATGCCGGTAAACGTTATATATGTTATTCGATCGCCAGAACTACCCCTCATACATTACATATGTCAAGACACGCTGGAGAAATGCTAAATGTATGTTAGACGTATGTTATCTATATGTTGTCAGTACGCGGACTGTACAAATGCACTGCCTTTAATGTAGGTCAATGTAGTGCAACATAGTGAACAACGTTTGTCTAACGTACATGAACGTATGCCTAATGTATACATAACGTAAGGCCAACGTAAAATTCACACGTTGTTAAATGTTATCGTACATCAAAAGTTTTGTGCATGCACAAAACTTTGCCGACCCCCTGATGCGCGACGCTGTATCTCAACAAACGTTGACATACATTAACGTATATACCAACGAGCGCCTAATGCACGCATAACACGTCGGTGGCAAAAATCACATACATCGGCGTGATGCGTCGTAATGTGACAGCCCCTTAAACAGCATTTGTACAAAAAGATACACTTCAAGGTGATTACATTACTCACAGATGAAAGTGGTCTTCCCGGAAATCAGACCGGAAACCAGCGGCGAATTTCCGCGAAAACACCGATTTTCGCCCATACAAAACCGGTCAGTAATCGCGGGAAAAATCAGATTGAAGTGACCATGCAACCGGTACTGGGACAGGAAGCACCTGCTGACCAGCTGCCTTTGCTTACCTGTCCCTACAAGCAATAGGGCTCCAAGCCGCTCTAACTGCACACAATATAGAACCTTCCGGAATCAGTACAAACCAATACAAACTCATCTGATTCGCTTATATAATATTTGCATAAAGATAAACATTTACACATATTATCGCCCATCTTTGTTGGTAGTATTCTATTAGGTACTCCCGCAGCCCAGTTTCTGAGACAGAAGTGAATCTTCCAGGGTTTTATGTTCTAGCAACATCTAGGCTAAGGTAACAGAAAAAATTCGCGGAAATCCGTGAAAACGCGGAAGTCTTTGATCCCTGATTACTGATGAGATGGGCAGATAATTATGGTTCATGACCGACTTTCAAACATTTAGTAAAATATTCTGATATTTGGCATAGGGGGGAATGCAATGTATATATATATATATATATATATATATATATATATATCTATATATATATATGTATGGGTTGGTGATGCCTGAGTAGGATGTAAATAGACTAAAGCCCCATTCACACTGGCGAGTTAAAATGCTTCATCTAAATCGACTTGCCTAGTTCGCATCACATTCGCCGTGTGGACGCTATGCTAAAGCGATTTAGGGCTGAATCGATTCATCTAGTTCGCTTCAAGTAAACCACCTCGCGAGGTAGTATAGATGAAGCGATTTAGCTTAAATTTGCGTAAGTGGCATGTGTGGACGGTAGCAGTTTAGATGAAGCGGATTAAGGACGTCACAGTCGAGACCTGAGTTTGTTGACTTTCCAGCAAATTTAAAGTCGAACCCACACTCTCTCATGGCGATGTCGACGAACCCAAACTGGCGCTGGTTAGTCTGGACTTGCTCATGCACAGATACCGATTTCCGGCTAAAAGTACTGCATGTGTGGACATGACACTAATTCGCTTCATCTATATCGGCATAAAGTTGTGCCGTGTGAACGGGGCTATACTGGTGCTGGCAGGTATGGGTGTGATTGCACTCAGGGCCTGCCCCCTCCGCTGGGCTAGGGATCACCACACTCAAAGGTCAAGTTGGTGGTGGCCATGAGGCCATACAGCTTGTGGTGGTGTGCAGACCACTGGTATCCATGGAGACCAGGAATGCTGGATCCCTATTGGTAGGGCCAAGGATGCTTGTTTTCGATTGGGGGAAAGGGGTGGGGTGATACTCTACAATGAACCCATGTAACCATATAAATAATAAACCTGAGGACTTGACTCTCTCTTCTTCTTTAGACTTTATACTCTTCCTTTCACTTTGTCTGCATTGATTTCACCATAGCCTGCATACACAGCCTGCATACACAGCCACCGATACAACCCTTAGCTTTTACATAATTGGTGACCATGACCACTGTGTCACTTTACAATTTGGTTTCCTGTTCCACTGACACCTTCCAGCATAACAACGGTCCAGAGCAGGGGCCTAGCATGAGATGGTAACACTGATGATTTACGGTGCAGAAGTGTATCTACCACTTTGAATAATGATTTAGAGTTGGATATTTTATTATTATAAAAGTCAGCTTTCGATTTTTCCATTAAGATTCGTAGCTCAGTCTTTGCCGTTTTAAACATTCCACGATGTACCGTGGGATGATCAACAACCAAACGGGATTTTTGAGGGGCAAATTCTTAAGAGTAAAATTGTACTGGGAAACAAGTTCATCAACAGATGAAGCTGGTTCACACACCATTTCAGAGCTACTGATGTCTTCCGTGAACTGCGCAATATCAATAGAACCATATTTACGATAGGAAACACGTTTACAGGGGAAAGAGGGCTTAGTCACATTGAGAATCGCATGAACCACACAATGGTCCGATCCAAGCCTACACTTCTACAGACGTAAGGGATTGTTATCCTCACACACCACATAGACATGGTATGAGAGCAACTGGCCTTTGATGACACAGTAAGTTATACACAGTGGTGAAAATCAAAATTGGCAGAGGTGATGGCATGGGGAATCGAACCACCAACCTCCAGATTAGGAGTTCAACCTAGGAAAAAGTCAGACATTCTAACCACAGAGAACACCACCAATATAATAATGTCTGCCTATTTATCTTAGAAAATGGCAGAAATTCAAAACCATCGGACAGTGCAGCGTTAGGGCAGACTTTATATGCGGCGTTCTGAAGGCCCGGATGTAGATGGAGCAAGTGGTCCATGGGGAACGTGGTAAAATACCAGGCGCTGGAACTACAGCCTTTAACTGACTACCGACACGACACACCGATCACCAGCAGAACCTGGTGGGAACGCCTGGGAGGCGGTGCTCAGCAGCCCCCCCCCCCCCCCCAAATCGTGATTGGCCTCTGTAATGGACTCCACAGGGCTTCAGGGCAAGTTGGGGGAGAGGGGGGGGGGGTTAATCAGCGAATTGCTTCATATCACGAATACTGTAAAACCTCTCTAAATCGACCGACCAAGGGACCGACTTTAAATGGTCCACTTAGGGAGGTGGTTGGTTTAGGGAGTTTTTCATTTTGTTACAAATGGTACTGCATTGGTGATCGTTTGAGACCCAAATAAAGCGATCAATATAAGGCAGTGGTCGATCTGTGGAGGTGGTCTGTTAGAGATGTTTTACTGTAGCTGTAAACCCACACACATATATATATAAGAGCTAAATAAAATACACACACAACTTAAGCCTGGTACACACCTCCCGTATAAGATTTACGCGCTAAAACTGACTGCCTGACGGTACCCGTTACAAACCGACCCGTCCCGTTTCCCGACTAAAACTGCCCGATTAATTTTTTTAATCTTATAAAACCTGGTACACACCTCCCGTTTCGCGACAAAGTTTGAGTTTTAGTCGGTTTCAGTCTTTAGGTGTGTGACCCCCCTATAACACCAGAGCCTTCCGATTCGCGACTTAAAACTCAGTTTTAGGTTTTATACGGGAGGTGTGTACCGGGCTTAACCCAACAAAACAAGCCAAAGCACCACAAGGGTTCAGTATATGGAATCCTTAGTCATTTGCAAGTCATTTTATTTCTTCTTTGTGATAAATTTATTTATCCTGCCATTAATGGATAAGGTGTGTTAACACTTTTTTTCATGCCTGGGCAGCCCTAGTCCGATTTGATTTAAGTCTTTTCAATTTTGTGTAGGTGATAAATTAGGATTTCCTGTTTATGGGCTGTAAGTTTTTATAGATTGCAAACAATCCATAATCTAGCTTTTAGCGTTCTTTGTGTTAGTCTATTTACCTATAACTTTGATTATTGTATGCAGATCTATTGTAACTGGTTAATTTCATTAGTTGCTAGTAAGGCCCTAAAGGGCCTGTCACACTGCGATGTATGGTGTTAGCGTATGCCGACTTTTGCGATTTTCGACCAACACGTCGGCATACGGCATCATAGGTTATGTATACGTTGGGCATACGTCGAGTACACTCGGGATATGGCATCATAGGTCGGCGTAGGTCGAGCCGCTAAAGAATTGTTGTTCATGTTCAAAATTGTCAATGTATGTCGCCGTATGGCTCATACCTTTCTCATACACTCGGTGTACGTTCGGCGTATGTCATGCACAAGTTAGGGGTAGGTCGGGATAGGTTGGACCATGTTAGCCGTATGTTGAATCGGCACCCTCCGCATATCTCTGGCGTATATAACGTACTCACAACGTTCTGTAAAAGGGCTGTCACACTACAACATATAGCCTTAGCGTATGCCACCGTATGTGATTTTCGACCAAGACGTTGACGTATGGCGTCATATGTTATGTATACGTTGGGCATATGTCGGGTACATTCGGGATACGGCGTTATACATCGTCTTACATCGGCGTGTGTCGAGGCTCCGAAACAATTTTTGTGCATGTTCAAAATTTTCAACGTGTGTCGATGTGTGGCTCATATGCTACGTGTATGTTGGCATATGTTAGGAGCACGTTAAGGATACATCGGCGTACGTTACTCATATGCTGGACCTGTCACCTCCAACCATCAAAATACGTCCCAATACGCCGAGTATACATTGTCATATGCTTTGCATACATCAATATACGTAGGGATACGGTAGACATATGCCAGCCATATGCTGCGCATAGGCTTCATACGTTGCTGGGATACCCTGCGGTGCAAAAAGTTTGCCGTATGCCGACCTATTTTGATTTTCAAATAATTTCGAAGTGTTATGCACACGCCGCTGCCATACGTCATAGGGTGACAGGCCCTTTATGGTGCTGTCACATTATGACGCTTCTCGCCAACGCGCGTCGACATATGTGATTTTTTGGTGGAACATCGGGATATGTCAGGAAGCATTACGCGCGCATTAGGCGCGCGTTGGTATTCGTTGATGGACGGCAATGGTCGGCGGCGCATGTCAGGGGATCGGTGAAGTTTTGTGCTTGCACAAAACTTTTGACGTGCGACAACGCGCGGGTGCCAACATGATGGCAACATTAGGGGCGCGTCGAGATATGTTAAATGCGCTGGAATAACATTATGCGAACGGTAGGCACATGCTGCGTGTGCGGGAGGCTCGTTGCACCAAACTGTTGCTTTGTTTGTTTGTTGTTTTATGTCCTTGCAACATCTAAGGTCATAACAGGATGGTGAGCCAAACTTTTTTTTTTTTTTTTCTCACACGTCGATATACGTTACCACAACGTCGGCCGCACACTAACAACACGTTGTACTGATGTCAAACTTTTTCCCACCACGCCGAAAAGTTTGACGTTTCTCTACTTTATTGCACGTTGGTGGCGCGCCGGTGAGAAGCGTCGTAATGTGACAGCGAAAAGGAAGAAGGCAAGGCGGCGGTGGGAAAAAAGAGGCGTTTATTGACACCTCTGGCAACAGGGGGTACAGAGCAACAGTGAGAAAAAAGCGGAACATAGTAAGGACAGAGACAAGTAAGGTTCCTGAGGAGCAGAAACAAGGATAATTAAAACAGGGGCTCATAAGGAGCAATGTCAGAGGTAAAAGAGTTCAGGTGAGGGGGGGGCGCCGAGGAGCCCTCCACCAGCGAGGAGGTAGAGGAGACATGAAGAGAGTTGGGTGGGTGGGTGGAGGAAAAAGGCAGAGCGCGGAGGAGGGCTGGAAGGCAAGTGGCTGAGGGAGGCCGGCGGGCGGCCTTATATGGGAGGCAGGAGGCGGTGGCAGGTGAGGTGCGAAAGCAGCGGGCCGGGGGAGGGGGAGGGCAGAGGGGTGAGAGGCGGACATCGCGCGAGGTGCGAATGCTGCGCGACGACCGGGGAGGCGGGGGGAGGGTCTCTTCCTCTCCACGCATCAAGCGCAATGCTCGCATTACGACCGATGCGCGAAAAGGAAGAAGGCAAGGCGGAGGTGTGAAAAAAGAGGCGTTTATTGACACCTCTGGCAACAGGGGGTACAGAGCAACAGTGAGAAAAAAGCGGAACACAGTAAGGACAGAGGCAAGTAACGTTCCTGAGGAGCAGAAACAAGGATAATTAAAACAGGGGCTCATAAGGAGCAATGTCAGAGGTAAAAGAGTTCAGGTGAGGGGGGGGGCGCCGAGGAGCCCTCCACCAAAATGGAGGAGAGGGCTAGAGGCGCCCTCGAGGCGGGGGCCCGGAGTTGCAAGTCTGGGTGAGAAGAGGTGTCCGGGGCCTACGTGGACGGGGAGCGGGCGGCCAAAAGAGGGAGGCCCGCTCCTGAGGCCTGAGGGGAGGAGGTCCGGCGAGGGTCGAGCAGGGGGGCAGCGAAGTCCTCAGGGCTCGGCGGGGTGGGGGTCGGGTCGGGCGGGTCGATGAAGGCGGTGTCGTGATGGTCGGCGGCTGCGCTGTCTGGGGAGGGTTCCTCGTGAGGCTGGGCTGTTTCTGAGGTGTGAGGTGCGAGGTGATGATCCCCGGCTCTGTCTGGGCGGCGTTTCGATCGGTGGTCGCTGAGGGGTTGTCGGTGGAGGTCACGGGGCTGTCGGCAGTGGTGTGGGTGAGGCGCTGGGGAGGGCCCCCCGGGCCGGCCGGGGGGAGGCCGGCGGATCAAAAATCCGGCGAGGCGGCCGGGGTCTGGCGCTCACGGGCTTGCTTGGTGAGGCATCCGGCCTTGCTATGCATCGTTAGTATGCGCCGCACGTTGGCGCAATAGACGCATACGTGCCGGTGCCTGTCTCCCACCTCGCCGTGGGCCTCCCCGACGGGGGCCCGATCGCACGAGGCGGGCTCGCGGTTCCAGGCGGGGCAGGGGGCCCCGTGAGTGTGCCTATCGTAGGCGATGCGGGTGTCGACTTGGGGCCGGGGCAGGTGTGCGCCTCGGGCACAATCCTCGCCTCGGGGAGCTGGTGCTGCCGGGGCGGCTTGGGTGAGGGCGGCGGGCGTGGTGAGGGAGTCCATCCTCAGCATGTTGAGGGCAACTGGATCGTGCCATCCGTGGGGGAGCCTCCCGTCCGCTATCCAGGTGAATATGGCCTCGGAATAACGGCGGACGGTAGGCCACGGATGCATCACGGTGAGGTGGTGGTGGTGTAGGCCCTGGACGGAGTGCGCGGGGAAGGCTGGATGGCTGGCGAGGGTGAGGAGGGCGAGGTTGTACTTGTCCCTGGTCGCCTCGCCCCTCCTCACTGGCTTCCGCTCAGGGCCCCTCATCACGAGGTCCGAGGGGAAGATGTAGTCCGAGGGAATGCCTTGGCGCCTGACGGTGCGGTGCGCCTCGGCGGAAGCGAGGATGTTCCGGACGGCGTCGGCCGCGGATGCTGGGGTGTGCTGCTCGGCGACATCCTGGAGGTACGCGGGGGGCGGCGCGGGGACGTCTCGGGCGGCGAGACGGTCGTACCGTTGGTAGTGGGGGTGGGCTGCCCCGGGCAGAGTCGCTTGAGGTGGCGGCGGGGGCCGGGCCCCGGCGGCGGCCCAAGGAGCTGGGGCAGGCGGCGTGGTGTAGGCGGCCTCCAGTTGCTCCGGTGCTCCTCGGGCTCCCCCCGACTCGAGGGCGTCCATGCGCGTAGTCAGGCGCTGCAGGGCCTCGAGTATCACGGCTGTCTCGGCGCCCGAGGGGCGGCCCGCGGTCACCGAGGGGAAGGCCGGGGCCGGGGGTGTTGAGGCGCCTCCGGGCGAGCCCGAGGAGGGTCCCGGCGTGGCCAGGGCGGTCGCCCGGGAGCTCTTGCGGCCCCTTCCCTTTCCGCGTCCGGGCATGGTGGAGGAGCCCGAGGGGGGGCAGCGGTCCGAGGTGAAGCAGCGGTGGTGGAGAGCCAGACAGGAAAAAGGCAGAGCGCGGAGGAGGGCTGGAAGGCGAGTGGCTGAGGGAGGCCGGCGGGCGGCCTTATAAGGGAGGCAGGAGGCGGTGGCAGGTGAGGTGCGAAAGCAGCGGGCCGGGGGAGGGGGAGGGCAGAGGGGTGAGAGGCGGACGTCACGCGAGGTGCGAATGCTGCGCGACGACCGGGGAGGCGGGGGGAGGGTCTCTTCCTCTCCACGCATCAAGCGCAATGCTCGCATTACGACCAATGTGACAGCACCATTCCTAAACACCGCTATGTTTTCTGAATTTGGTGATACAGCTGGTAGTTTATTCCAGGTATTGGCACTCATGTTAGCTACACTGCGATCATATGAATTTGCCAATTTGTTGCCATGGGAATTGCAATAAGATAAGTACATAAAACATATCACTCATCAGCTGAACATTGGTTGTTGACAATCGTAGACAAAATGAACAAAATAGCAATGTTAATGATGTAGACAATGATTAAAGGCTATATCATAATAAGGTGAATCATAGTCACTTTCTTTGAATTATATATGGACTCTATAACTATACATTTCATAGCCTATCATTTTCTTTTCTTTCTCATCATTTAATCAGAATTATAACAATCGCCATTATTGATATTACAAGTAGCAGCATTATCATCATCATTTCATGATGAATATTTGTATAAGCAAACTATTTGTATAAGCAAACTATTTTTATAAGCAAACTATTTGTATAAGGTAACTATTTTTATAAGCAAAATATTTTTATAAGCAACATATTTTTGCTGTTGTTAAATTCTTAGATTAAACAAGGGAAATTCCAAATGCAAACAATCAGGCTTCCTCATTCCACTGCTCCTTGTTCTCTTCTAGTAATGTCGAGTGCCGGGCTAGATAATAACAAGCATAACTTTTTAAGTGACTCGGTTAAGGTTTCAATTCATCAGGAGGAAACGAGCACTCAATCCATTTGGCCATCCTCCTTGGCGAGTTTTAAATTTAGCATCAAATAAACAAACAGTGAGTGGAAAAGCATAGAGGCACATACTAGAGAGAATAAGGACTGTTCTAATGTTGCTATAGCATGTAAACCCCCACGAATACAACTGTTATCTCTACTGCTCCTGTAAGACAGATCGTATTGCCACCAGCAAGCATCAAGCACTTCCGTTGATTGGTTGTTGAATACATCATCAACCCACATAATACAAAAATGACAAATCAAATTGACAAACTAATCTATAACAATAAAACAATGACAAACAATGAAGATATCACCAGCACATTAAATGCACACTTTTGTTCAATTGGTGAAAAACTTGCAGCAAAACACACCAGTAATAGCATAGCACACAAGCAATATCTTAAACACCCAAACTCACATAGATTTTTTCTCAGTCCCACCAATGGACAAGAAACCCTAGAAGAGATATAGAAACTAAATCCTAATAAGTCAAGCGGACATGACAATATTTCTCCAAAAATAATGAAAGAGTGTGACACTCTACTCACACCATCTATCTCCCACATAATAATCCTATCATTTGAAAATGTTACTGTTCCTGAGAATCTCAAAGTTGCAAAAGTAATACCCATCCATAGGAAAAATGAGAAATACCTAGTTGATAACTACAGGTCCATCAGCCTACTCAGGACCCTAAACAAATTAATGGAAAAACTAATGTACAAAAGAGTTTACCAATTTCTTAACAAATACAAAATATTATACAAATACCAATTTGGATTTAGAGAGAATCACTCAGCAATAATGGCCCTGACTGAAATCCTAGACAATATACTACAAGACCTTTAAAATGGGAAACATGTTGCAGGAGTCTACTTCAACCTGAGCAAAGCATTTTATACCATAGACCATGACATGTTACTCTCGAAACTCAGGCACAACAGAATTCGAGGCCAGGAACTTAAATGGTTTGAGAGTTACCTAAGCAATAGAAAGCAATTTACATACATAAACGGTAAACGATCCAAGCTAAACTCAGTCAGCCATGGTGTTCCCCAAGGTTCTGTCCTGGGTCCTCTCCTATTTTTGATCTACACAAATGTTATAGTCAACTGTACAAAACAAGATGTCAAAACAAGGTTATTTGCAGATGATGCCAATGGCTTCATAACCTCAAATTCACCCAAACAACTAAAACATTCAATTAAAACATTCCTTTCAGATATATTTACATGGTGCAAGGATAACAAATTAACAGTAAACCTGAACAAAACATGCACACAATATTTAAAAGCAGAAGTACAACCATTCCTGATTACCTAAACAACACAAAGATAAACAATAACATGATAAAAAGAGTCCCATCTGTGAAATACCTAGGTATAATTCTAGATGAAAACCTCAACTGGGATGAACATATTGATAACTTAAATAATTCAATCATTAAAACAGCTAACTCATGTAAAATAATCAGATGACGGGTACATGAGGAATATAAGAAATTACTATACTATGCACATGTTTACTCCAAAATTCAGTATCGTATAGAGGTGTATGGGAGAGCCAAGTTATCAACCCTAAAAAAGGTACAGACACAACAAAACAGAGCCTTGAAAATACTGTATAGCAAAGACTATCTCACCCCAACTAAATCACTTCATAAATACCTGGACTTACTTATGGTAACTGACATTTATAAAATATACATTGCAAAATTTGTCTAGACGCAAAAGAATGCCTCCTCCCTGAAATATTTGATAATCTCTTCAAAGAAAACGATCAGGTCCATTCCCATAACACACGACAGATAAATAACATACATCACAAACACACTAGAAACAAATATGGCAAAATAACAACTGAAAACCAAGGAACCAATATCTGGAACTCAATACAAGTAGAAATTAGAAACCTTAAAACTATGAAAAACTTCTTTAAAAACGAAAGATAAGCTATCTCAATGCATACTAAATCAATTACCAGTACAGAATATATATAATAGGACATAGTTGTCATTAACTAGTACCATAATTTAAAATATCAAGTCGCTATGGCAAAGAACATAAATTTACCCATATTAACATACATGCAAAATAACTACTGATACTGCATGTAAGTACATGAATCCATGACACGATATACATATAATATTCCTATCATTACTTAGTTTTTTACTACCTGTGAAGAGACGCATCAATATCTCATCATAATCATTAGTTAAAAATGTAGCTTAAGTTTAATCATCTGTTATGGTCATCACTTGTTCATTCACATCCGGCTAGATAAGCATCACTTTTCTGGGATCCTTTCTGTCTGTAAGGAATTTGTATGCATTTATTGTATCACCTCAGTTCATTGTAAACATACCTTACAGAGAGTTAAAATAAAAGAATTGATATAAATTGAATCCTGGCAACATCTAAGGTCATTTGAGGACAGGTACCGACTTGTGACAGTGCACACTCATGGCAATTCTATAGTGCTTCCCCACTGGGAAATCAGGCCACCGGCACCATGACCCGATCTCCCACACAGTCACATTATCCTGACACTGAGCTAACCAGTCCTTGCCTATCGTATTAATGCCGAGCACTGACCAGGCTAGGAAGCGAGAAATATCAATTTTATAAGTCATTTGTTTGACTCGCCTGGGAACCAAACTCCGGACCTTCCACACATGAGGCCCGTGCTCTACCGATTCGGCCACCGCGCCCAGTCTTTACCGTGGCAATGCTTACACTACCCCCGTCCTGATATGACCTTAGATGTTGCTAGGACGTAAAACAACAACAACCAAACTTACACTACTTACAGTATGAGCCTCTGGTTACAAGGCCCCATCTCTCCTGAGTATACATAGCAGGCAGCATTTTGGACTGCAATATGGAGGCCATAGTTTTCGCTTAAGGCCCTGTCACACTACGACGTATGGCGGCGGCGTATGCGTAATGGGACTGTCACACTACGACATATGGCATTAGCGTATGCCGGCGTATGCGCTTTTCGACCAATACGCTGTCATACGCCGTCATAGGTTACGCATAGGTTGGGCATAGGTCCTATACGCTTTTCAGACGCCATCATACGTCGACGTAGGTCGAGCCGCTGAAAGATTTGTGTGTATGTTCAACATTTTCAACCTATGCCGGCGTATGCTTCATATGTTTCTCATACGCAAGACGTACGCTAGACGTACATCGGCATAGGTTATGCATAGGTTAGGGGTACGTCGGCATAGGTTAGGCATACGTTGCACCGACACGCTCCGGGTGTCTCTGGTGTACTTACAACGTTCTGTAAAAGGGCTGTCACACTACGACGTATAGCCGTAGCGTATGTGATTTTCTACCAAAACGCCATCATACGCCGGTGTAGCAGGAAATCGCAAACCCTGTAAATCGCAAACCCCCACTTGTGATTTCCTAGGAAATCGCAAACCCCCATGCCATATATGGGCATGGGGGGTTTGCGATTTCCTAGGAAATCGCATATCCCCCTGGAGATCGCAAACCCCTGTCATGGTATAAAACCCCTGCCCGATCGCAGCCCCTGCCGTGAAGACAGTTGACTAAGCATTTATTTTTGTAAAATAAATTAAAACACTTTCAGTGGATCGATTAAAAATATCTTAATGCGCGATTGAAGAGGAAGATCTGAAGTATTTAATGTAACCTAAGAGCAATTTATGCTGAAAGTATTAAAACCAGAGATAATAGTGAAAGTTGGGATATTCTGAGTGTCAGTGCAATCTTCATACAGAAAAAGTGAAATATCTATGAAACTTACACCACCTAGACACAAACCGCTTGAAACACATATAGAAAACATATACAACGAATAGATTATATTAAATTTATATGGTTAGGGTTCTGGATTTCTATTAATCTTTAATAGACACTGGCAGTGTGTATTCGTTCTGCAGCCGAGCTGAGCTTGTTTACAACCTCTGCGCATGCGCAGAAGCCACGACAGGGGCTGCGTGAAGACAGTTGACTAAGCATTTATTTTTGTAAAATAAATTAAAACACTTTCAGTGGATCGATTAAAAATATCTTAATGCGCGATTGAAGAGGAAGATCTGACGTGAAATTTGACCAATTTAACCCTAAATTCGACGAACGTAACGTAAACAAATCGCCGCCGCCGCCAGTATGGCAAGGGAGGTCGATGCGGCGGCGGCGATGTGTTTACTTTACGTTCCTCGATTCGAAAATATAACTATTAATATCGCCGCCAATGTGGCAGTAGCCTTAAGGAGGGTTCGAATTTAGGGTTAATTTAATGAAATTTCACGATTTGAGTATATAATTCTGTTAAATATGGTCGCATTGAATAGATTTGGCCCGAATCGGTCCCAAAACACAGGGGGGTTTGCGATTTCCAGGGGGGGTTTGTGATTTCCTAGTAAATCGCAAACCCCGGGGTGTGCAATTTCCAGGGGTTTGCGATTTACTGCCACACCGGCATAGGTTACGCATAGGTTGGGCACAGGTCTATATGCTTTTCATACGCTGTCAGATGTCGGCATAGGTCGAGCCGCCGAAACAATTTTTGTGCATGTTCAAAATGTTCAACCTATGCCGTCGTATGCCTCATACGTTTCTCATATGCTAGACGTACGCTAGACATACGCTGGCATAGGTTAGGGGTACGTCGGCATAGCTTACTCATACGCTGGTCCTGTCACCTCCAACCGTCAAAATACGTCCCAATATGCCGAGTATACGTCGTCATATGCTTTGCATACATCGATATACGGTAGGGATACAGTAGCCAAACGCCAGGCATACACTATCCGCACGTTTCATACGTCACTGGAGTGCAAAAAGGTTGGCGTATCTCGACCTATTATCATTTTCAAATTATTTCGTGACGTTACACATACGCCGCCGCCATACATTGTAGTCTGACAGGCCCATTAGCTCGAGCCAGCAGCCCATTCATTGCCTAAAGAGGACATACTTTCTCTACCTAAACTTAATTGTGTACTTATCTGGTGTTTGCACTCCAAACCTACAATGGACCAATTTCCAAAGTGCACCTACGTAAAGGCCCGTTAAAGGCCCTGTCACACTATGACCTATGGCGTTAGCGTATGCCGGCGTATGCGCTTTTCGACCAACACGTTGGCATATGCCATCATAGGTTACGCATAGGTTGGACATAGGTCATATATGCTCTTCATAGGTCGTCATAGGTCGGGTGTAGGTTGAGCCGCCAACATTTTTTTGTGCATGTTCAAATTTTAAACCTATGCGAGAGTGTGGCTCATAGGTTGCTCATACGCTGGAAGTATGCCGGCATAGGTTAGGCATAGGTTAGGGGTAGGTCGGCATAGGTCAGCCATACATTGAAACTGCGTCCTCGGCGTATCTCTGGCATATGTACCGTAGCCTAACCTACGTGTAACTTGTTCGAGCATACTCCTAGCGGATGCTGGGATATATACGGAATGCCCGGCATTTTGCGAGCGTCCCCCTAGCATGTGATGGCTTACCCATAGCGTATGATGAGCGTATGCCCGGCGTATGTCCAGCGTATGGCCAGTGTCTTGCCTCTCGGTATATAAAGGCGCCACCAGCCTACTTCTGGCAGTCCTGCTCGGCTGCTCAGACAGGATGGATGTCCAGGCACTCCAACTACAGTTCCAGCATCAGTACAGAATTGCCCTTTATCAGCATGAGCTAAGTCTCTACCTCATGGTTCTTCTGGCGGCCCGTCTCCAGAGGAGAAGGAGGAGGCAGCGGCGGACAATGTGGGTCAGACCCTGGATCGGGAGGCGGGCACAGTTTGGCTTGTACGACAAGCTTTTGGTCTAGCTCCGCAGCGAGGACACTGCGTCGTTTGTGAATTTCATGCGGATGCCTCCCCAGTTGTTCAACGAGACTGTGGTGCGAGTGGGACCGAGGATCGAGAAAAAATGCACCACATACCGGGTGCCGCTCAAGCCTGCGCTGAAGATCGCCCTTAGTCTGCGGCACCTGGCGTCTGGGAACAAATACTCGTCCATGAAGTTTGGGTGGAGGGTCCCCCACAACACAGTCGCTCATAGTGTGTGAAGTCTGTCAGGACCTCATCGACGAGTACCTGGGCGAGGTCATGGCGTGTCCGACGACTCCACAAGGATGGCGTGCCATCGCGGACCAATTCCTAGAGAAGTCAAACTTCCCCCATACCTGTGGCGCTCTGGATGGGAAGCACATCGCCTGCCAGTGCCCTCCAAAGAGTGGGTCACTGTACTACAACTACAAGGGGTTTTACTCCGTGGTCCTGTTGGTGCTTGTAGACGCAGACTACAAGTTTATCTGGGCAGATCTTGGGGGTAGGGGCTCTGCGTCTGATGCCCAGATCTACAACGACTCCGAGCTGAAGGCGGGCACTGAAGGTGGCACCATCGGCTTTCCGCACCCTGAACCGCTGCCCGCTTCCCCTTCCGCTCTCAGACTGGAGCGGGAGGAGTGGCGGGAACATCCTCCTCCATCCCCACCTCCAGATCTGCACACACATTCTCGGAGAGGTCCAGATCGCGCTGCGCAGCGTCTAAGGCAGCGGCCACCTGTAAGACAAAATCATAAAATAACATAAGTAACATGAATGCAAATCAATGTTTCCACAAAAGACATAAACAACAACACAAGTCAACAATAAAGCACAAATATATAACGATAAATGATTAAATTGATTTATCAAGATTCATTACGTAAATAACATATAGCGATTGTCGACTTCTCCAGAATAATAGGGGTTTTACGAGAATCCTAACACCCACACTAGCCCAATCTAATCAGAAGGATAAAATATTTTGTAGTTACAGTTCTGCAGGGCTCCGGCCGGTGACGCATGACGCACCACAGGAAACCAAACTTTTGCATGATCCAGCGCTCCCTCTTAGTTAGTTTGGGGGGTCCGTCCCCGCTCTTTTTTTTGTGGAGGCACGTGTTGGTGTCCCGGAGTTACTTGAACCACTTCTGCAGATGGACGGATGTCCTCCCCATCTGGTTCGCTTGGTCCTCCCACATCTTCCCCATCCTGTCGGTGCGGCGGTAGTCTGTCATCTTCACATTCCAGATGACTGGATTCTCCTGCATCTGGTCCTCCTCGATTAGTGCGAGAGAACAGTCGCTTTTCTTTGCCCTCCTTTTCTTGGCAGAGGAGAAGCCGGAGGCGCTGTTGGAGGCTGAGGCTGAGGCTGAGGTGGAAGCTCAGGTGGTGGAGGTGACGGATGATGCAGGTGAGCTCCCACAAGAAGCAGGAGATGGAGAGCTGGAGCAGGGCCGCCTCTGGCTCTGGCTCTGCATCTCCACCTCCATCTCCATCTCTTCCAACGCAGAGTGGTGTTGTGGAGAGTGGTTTTGTGGAGAGTGGTGTTGTGGAGAGTGGGGTTGTGGAGCGTGGTGTTGTGGAGAGTGGTGTTGTGGAGAGTGGTGTTGTGGAGAGTGGTGTTGTGGAGAGTGGTGTTGTGGAGAGTGGTGTTCTGGAGAGTGGCGAGGTGAGGAGGCAGGTGAGGACACTGGTGATGGTGAAGATGATGAAGTTGGCATAGTCTGTTTCTTCCTGCCTCTCCTATGGCCTAGTCCTCCTCCAGTGAGAGCAGCCTTGGAGGCTGGTGTACCAGCAGCAGCAGCAGCATCAGTGGTGTTCTTCTTAGGTGGCATGGTGGTAGAGTGTGGAGTAACCAAATTCTCCAGGGTATTTATACCCAGGCGGCGACCGACCACGTGACCTAACGGCGATACCTTACGTCATCGTACGCTTTGCACACATTACGCATAGGTTTTGAATAAGTTTTGCACGCACTACTGATACGCTTATACGCTAGGCATAGGTTGGTCATAAGCCGCCGTAGGTTACTCATACGCTAGACCTGTCACATGTAACTGTCAACACACGTCCCTGTACTCCATGCATAGGTCGTCATACGCTTTGCATAGGTCGTCATAGGTTAGGGATAGGTTATGCATAGGCCAGGCATACGCTACGTGTACGCTTCATACACCGCTGGGATCCCCCCCAGTGCAAAAAGTTTGCCGTATCTCGACCTATTTTGATTTTCAAATTATTTCGAAACGTTACGCAAACGCCGCCGCCATAGGTCGTAGTGTAACATGGCCTTTATACTCTTGACGGCGTGTGACGGCGCAACACGGCGCAAGCATTGACCTGAGTTCAACTATGTTGAACTTTCAAGGTCAGCGCTTCCATACGTCGGCAGTTCAGACTGACACTCAGAATATCCCAACTTTCAGTATTATCTCTGCTTTTGAATCCTTTCAAAGTAAATTGCTCTTAGGTTAAATTAAATACTTCAGATCTTCCTCTTCAATCGCGCATTAAGATTTTTTAAACGACCCAATGAAACATTTAAAATATATTTTACAAAAAATAAATGCTCCGAATAGACATAGCATTGCTGCAGCACTAATTTTTGTATTGCGATGACATTGAGAATAGGTCGACGTTGGCGACTGTTTGCGTCAAAGAATTCAGACTTTCATGGCCACCTTCCACTTGTAGCACTCCCCACCGTTTTGCGCCGTCACACGGCACCAACCGGCGTAAAGTTGACGGCGTCACACGCCGTCAAAACTATAAACGGGCTTTAACTGCTCTGACCTCACAGGCGATGGTTGGTTGGTTGTTGGAGTTTTGCATCCGGGCAACATCTAAGGTCATATCAGGACAGGTACCGACTTGTGACAGTGCGCGCTCATGGCGACTTTATCGTGCTGCCCCACTGGGAAATCAGGCCACCAACACCATGACCCGATATCCTACTCAGTCACATTATCCTGACACCGAGCTAACCAGTCCTTGCCCTATCCTATTAATGCCAAGCTCCAGGCTAGGAAGCGACAAGTATCAATTTTATAAGTCAGGTATGGTAAAGTCTGTTAGGGTAAAGTCAGGTCGGGTAGAGTTGGGTAAAGTAGAGTTGGGTAAAGTAGACTCAGGTAAAGTAGAGTCAGGTAAAGTAGAGTCTCATAAAGTCGAGTCGGGTAAAGTTGAGTCAGGTAAAGTGAGGTCGGGTAAAGTGAGGTCGGGTAAAGTGAGGTCAGGTAAAGCGAAGTCGGGTAAAGCGAGGTCGGGTAAAGCGAGGTCGGGTAAAGTGAGGTCGGGTAAAGTGAGGTCGGGTAAAGTGAGGTCGGGTAAAGCCAGGTAGGGTAAAGTCAGGTGGGGTAAAGTTGAATCCGGTGAAGTAGAGTGGGGTGAAGTAGAGTTGGGTGAAGTAGAGTCAGGTGAAGTAGAGTCAGGTAAAGTAGAGTCAGGTAAAGTGGAGTCGGGTAAAGTAGAGTCAGGTAAAGTGGAGTCGGGTAAAGTCTGGTCGGGTAAAGTCGAGTCGGGTAAAGTCGAGTGAGGTAAAGTTGAGTTGGGTAAGTCGAGTCGGGGAAGTCGAGGCGTGTAGATAGAGTGTTTAAATACTAAAATCAGACGCTTGCCAGACCATTTAGTGTGTTCACTATTTCGGCATGAGTACCGCATGCCGTAATTACACCTCCACTGACAGCTGAGCCCAATGAGTGTGAAGGTGTCATAGCTTATGCCACTTGGAATGGGTGTGAGGGTGGATTGGATTTGGTATATCAGGTCCAGTGTCACAGTGCACTGCACACACCCACCAAATGGAGGATTACTGTGCAACATGTGATACAGTCATCCATGCACTTACTCATTAGTAACATCGGTAAGTTCTTCCTCCCTTTATATTATTAAATTGTTATTGCTATAGGTCAGGAATAATTATAATGGTGAGCGTATGCCAATAATAATATTAATAATGTCAATAATAATGACATTAATAACGTCTGGTCACCCTCCCGGCTCCCCCTACCTCCCTCTTTCCAAAGGCAGCTGGTGCTTGGTGCGGGTGGGCGAGGGGGCAGGGGAGCGGAAATGCACGGGGGAGAGGCGGTGTTGCGGATTCCCAGGGACACCAGTTTGCCAGGGACACATCGCTTCTGCACATGCGTCAAAATCGAACAGCATCGTCACTAGCCTTATAAATTTAATATAATGTTTTTGGAAAGGATGTTTTCTATATGTGTACCAAACGATTTGTTTCTTTCTAGATGGTGTAATTTGAGAGATATTTGACTTCTTCTGTATTTTCTGTATGAACATTGCTCACGACCATTGACAATGCCTTGAGTTTGATGGTACGCGCAGTGCAAAACGTTAGTTTTATTCAAAATTAATAGAATTCAAGAAACCTAATCTTATCAATTTAATATAGTCTTTATGGAAAAGATGTTTTCTATATGTGTACCAAGCGATTTGTTTCTAGATGGTGTAATTTGGGAGATATTTTACTTCTTCTGTATGAAGATTTGCTCACGGCCGTTAACAATGCATTTGAATGGAAGTGTCCCTGGCAAACTGGTGTCCCTCGGAATCCGCATCACCGGAACCCGGGGGGGGTGGGTGGGGGGGGGGGCGTGCAAAGGGAGCATGACAATAATAATAATGACAATAATAACAATGATGATGATAATAATTTATATTAATTTTGACATTAATAAGGACAACATATAACATTATAATAATAATGACAATAATATTAATAATAATTCTAATAATAATTCTAATAATAATTAATAGAAATATAGGTGCTAATACAGTTACTAAACCTAATCTGGCATGTTCACTGTTCTCCCTCTCTGAACTAACCCCCAACTCCCAGGCCACTGCATTTAAAGGGGTTTAAAAGGGTGTGTGTGTGGGGGGGGGGGGGCAGTCACACAGGGTTTGCCACTGGCATACATATACACCAATGGCTGACTGGAGGTATCCTTATTGTGATGTGGTTGTTTGGTTATACCAACACGGTAACTAACACAGGGAACCTGGTCCATAACCATTAACTTATGATTAAGCGCTCATATTTTATTGTTGTTTTACAAATTACTTCCATAACTAAATATCCTGACACTAACCAGGAATCTGAATATAATTTGTTCCTTTCCCGTAATATGTTCCAATAGTAAAACTAGCCTAAACTCACTGTGCCACAGGCATAGATGTCATTTCACTACCTAATCTTATATCAAATTCGACCTTCGTAATTCAATCGGACATCCAATAACCCCCGTAGCCCAAACGAGGTAAGCTCTCCAACCTGATATTTACCTGCTAATTTTGAATGAAGAATTCATGAATTCATGTAGATTAATAGAATTTCAAACCTCGATCGAGAGTATTCTGGGGCCGCCATCTTGTCTTTTTGCATTCTCTATCATTTCACAAACTCTGTGCCAATATAGATAGGCTAAAACAATGCGCACTGGAGCCACCCCATCTACAGTTAAATTCTTTTGGAAGCAGTTTTTGCTCAGATTTAGCAATATTTGTAATTCACCCCTACTCTGTGTAGCAGTGAATCTTTTATCTACATATACACTAAATAAAAGATTCACCCCTGCCCACAGTAGGACTGCGGGAGTAACTCCATCGACATTTCACAATTCAAAAGTAGCGGCTAAATACAGAGATGTATGTGAAGAATATATTTTGCTTCTTAAATTAAGAATTTATACGTGCATTTCAATTACTCAGCCTTTTGCCACTTTTTCCACAGTACGGGTGATTTTTCCTTTTTTTAAATCTAATATTTTGCTAGTTATTACCACAGCCTGTGATATATGCATGAAAGACATCCAGGCACATGTGGAGAACAAAGGAAAATGTAAATGAGATGACGTCAGAGACAAAGGGTGCCGGCGGTTCAGGACCCTGGACGGTGAATAAAGCATTCAGCATCCAGAAGTCAAAGTGTTCAGCCGTCGTACTTTCACATGGTGTCCGATAAGGACGATGATGCCTGCTAACACGCTGCCGGGCCTCAGGCCGCCAGGACAGCTCATCCTCAGCAACAACGCACAAGCAAACTGGAAATCATGGATCAGAGCATATAACATATATGCCATGGATGCAGGAGTCGTAACGAAGACAGAACGAGTGCAATGCTGTATCTTTCTTCACGTCGCGGTCGAGGAAGCTCAGAAGGTTTTCACCAACATGTCCATCACGCTCGCTGAGCAAGACAAGATCGGACCGCTCGCGGAGGCATTTCAAGCATATTGTGCCAGTAAATGTAACTTGATAATAACACGCTACCGTTTCAATTCTCATAATCAAGCCACAGAAAACATGTCCACATATATTACGGCCCTTAGAGACAGAGTTAAAGAGTGCAAGTATGGGCCGGTGGAAGAATTGCTTTTGTGCGATCGTTTGGTGGCTGGTGTCAAAAGATTAATTTGAGAAACAAAATGCTTCAGACAGCTGATCTTACTCTGGAAAAATGCATAAACATGTGCAAGCTCAGTGAGTTCAGTTCCGATCAGTTGGAGGACAAGAAATCGGACGTTGAAGTAAAGCAAATCGATTTTCTGAACAGATATCCAACTGCGCATACCGGTGCACTGGTGGTTCGTCCGTCTGGGTCGCCATCTTGGAAGTCGCCATCTTGGAAAGCTGGCAGCACCAGTGCTGGTGAATTCAAAGTTCAATGTCAGAACTGTGGCTACGAATACCATCGGGGAGTCTGTCCGGCCAGGGGCAAGACGTGCGTTGCCTGTAAGACGGTCGGGCACTTCGGAAAGGTTTGCCAGAGCAAACTTGGCAGAGTCAATGAATTGACTGTGGAAGAACCCGACCCTAACAATGCGGAACAAGACCCAGATCCGGCGGAAGTCAATGTGTTGACGATGGATCTGTTTGTCGGTGCCATCGACAGCAACACCGAACAGGATGCCAAACTTTGGTATGCGACCCTCCGAGTGAATGGTCATCCAGTCAAGTTCAAGCTCGACACAGGAGCGGAGGCGAACGTTCTTCCCAGGAACATCTTCGACAGAGTCGCGCCGGGTTGGCTGGGGAACACCCACTGTTCGCTTCTGACTTTTCGGGGCATCGGATCACTCCCGACGGTGAGGCGGTTGTCATAATCGATGGCAGAAACTTTACGTTCCAAGTGGTTTGGGGCTGCCAGCCCATCTTGGGTAAACAGGCTTGTGTTGTGTTGAACTTGTTGGCGTGCATGGACGAGGTGCACTCTGGTGTGCCGGCAAACATTTCCACCCCGAAAGATTTGTACTCCTAATCTGAAGGTTGGCGGTTCGATTCCCCGTGCCCCCATCTCTGCCAATTTGGATTTCCATCGCTGTGTATAACTTACAGCGACATCAAAGGCCAGTTGCTCTCATACCATGTCTATGTGGTGTGGGAGGTTAAAAATCCCTTGGGTCGGTAAAAGTGTAGGCTCGGGCTTTCTATCGACAAACTGTCTAATGGTGATAACAAGCCTATTCAGGCTTATCCATGATAGGCAGTATAAATCTTCAACAACAACAACAACAACAACATCCACAGCTCGCTGGCTGAAAATCTGGTAAGCAAATACAAAGACGTTTTTCAAGGTTTAGGTCTGATAAAATCGAATGCTGTCATTCATGTTGATAAATCTGTACAACCTGTTGTCGACCCGCCAAGGAGGATCCCATATGCGATTCAAAACAAGGTACATGACAAGCTTAATCATATGGCAAAATGGGTGTAATTGTTGAACAAGATGAACCTACTGAGTGGGTTAATTCCATAACAATCGTAAAAAAACCTAATAAGATAAGGTCTGGATCCGACTAAGTTGAACAACGCTATCAAGAGAGGGCTATTCCCTACCAAAACTATTGACGAAATTATCGCTAAGACGGCGAACGCACAGTATTTCTCAGTTTTGGACACCATGACAGGGTATTGGCAGATAGAATTAGACTATGAAAGTTCACTGTTGTGCACGTTTAACCCTCCATGGGGCCGGTACAGGTACACCCGTCTGCCTTTTGGCATCAAAACAGCCGGTCACATTTTTATTCAGGAAATGCACCGTGTCATGGGCGACCTATCCGGTATCGGTATAGTAACGGAAAACATTTTGGAATTTGGGTCAACCGTGGAGGAACACAATGACAGACTGAAAGCAGTACAGGACCGAGCTAGGTCAGTAAATCTTAAGTTAAACGAGTCAAAATCTTTGATATACAAAACTACAGTAAAGTATGTAGGTCATCAACTTACCCAACAAGGCGTAAAGCCAGATCCAGACAGAATACAGGCGATTGTAGACATGCCAGAGCTGCGCGACAAACAAGGCGTCCAAAGGTTGGGTATGTGCACAAGTTCATACCGAATATGTCCGAGATCTCCAAACCACTGCGCACGCTCCTTGCCAAGGATGTCGCGTGGCACTGGCAAAGCGAACAACAATTTGCGTATGACAAACTCAAGGAAAAGTTGACAACTGCTCCTGCATTGGCATACTATAACGTTGAGAAACCCATTGTCATTCAGGTAGACCCTTGTCAGTCAGGTCTAGTTGCTGTGGTAATGCAGGAAAACAAACCAATCGCACTCGCATCTCGTGCGCTCGACTCAGCGCAGTGTGACTATGCCACTATCGAAAAAGAAATGCTCGCAATATGTTTCGGCTGTCAGAGGTTTCATGACTATATCTTAGGCAAAGAAGTTCAAATTCAAACTGACCACAAACCATTGGTGGCGATAATGCAAAAACCGATACATAAACTGTCAGCATGGATGCAAAGAATGCGAATGCGATTACAGAATTACAACATACAGTTGTGTCACGTTAAGGGTTCTCTAATGTTTTTTGTAGACACGTTGTCCAGAGCACACAGTGCCAATGTGGGTCACGCTGACCTATTTGATGACACACTCAGCGTCGCTGCAGTGGACATGCAATCATCCAGTCTGTTAAGTAAAATTGTCAAAGAGTATGAAAATGATGTATCCATGTCCATGTTAATAACACATATCGAGAACGGTTGGGACACTACACACATAGAGACATCGCCATGTCTACGGCAATACATTCCACACAAAGACAAACTAACTTTAGAGAACAACTTAGTGATGAAAGGCAATCGCGTTGTGGTACCTCCAAAGCTCTGCGGTGAAATGATTGAAGCGTTGCACGAGACGCACTTGGGTATCACTAAGTCCAAGCAGTTAACACATGACTGCATTTTCTGGCCTAACATCAATAAATAAATTGAGGGAAAAGTCAGTCGGTGTGATACATGCCAAAATAACCGAATGAATTTGCATAAGAAGCCATTAATAAACCACCCGATAGCATGTCAACCTTACGAAAAAATAGGGGCGGATTTATTTGAAATAAATCAGGAGAATTACCTGAGCTAACTTTGTTGAAGGATACGGCGTCTGCCACGGTTATCGAGGCCATGAAGGATAACTTCGCTATGCATGGTATTCCGAACCAGTCCGCAGTTTAAGAGCCACAAGTACAAAGAATTTGCACAACACTATGGGTTTAGGGCCACGTATCCGAGTCCACAGTACCCCCGAAGCAACGGCCAAATCGAAAGATTTGTACAAACAATCAAAAACATGTTAAAAAAATGCTTAGACACGAAGACAGATTTTCAGCTAGCGTTGCTTAACTACAGGAACACTCCCTTGCCCATGCTAAATGCATCTCCGGCTCAGCTGCTCACGAGCAGAAGGTTAAGGGGGAGGTTGCCGATGGCGGAAGATAATTTAATACCCGAAACATCAAATTCAAAAAGGGCGCAAACGGCGAAGCGCCAACAAATTCAGAAAAGTTTCCATGACAAAAAATGTGGCAAAGCGCACAAACCACTGAAAACTGGCGATAGCGTCAAGTACAAAAACCATGCAGGAGAATGGAAGAAAGGGGTGATTTTGGGTCATACAGGAATTTCGGGAAGGGAGTATCAAATTTTAAATGAGTCAGGCAACATGTTGTATAGGAACAGGGTTCAAGTTATAAGGGCTCCAGAAGTGGTACAGCCTGAGCCAGTCAGGCAGGCACAAAGGGTGTCGACAGCGCAGTCAAATGTAAACAATGCAACTAATCTAACTAGGTCAGGTCAGGTGATTAGACCGGCAGACAGGTGCTAGACTTATAAGTTAGTCAGTTGCAAACTGTAATCACACATGAACACATGTGCATGTTAGTTTAAGTATTGCTTGCTTTCAGAGTCGTTGTATTTATATTGTATGTCAAAATGGACACTGTGTTGTATAGGAGGCTAAGCAGGTGGACACTCTTCAAAGGACATTATAAGTGACTGGGTACAGTTGGGCATTGGCTAACCTGTGGTTGAAAGCTAAGTACCTGTGATATTACCTTTTATTACTGTGGTATTATTGTATGTTAACATGTAAACTTGGTGTGACGGTGAAGATTTTTTAAATATTGCATATCTCAGAAATACGTTGAAGGGGGGGGGGGGATGTAATATATGCATACAAGAGATCCAGGCACGTGTGGAGAACAAAGGAATATGTAAATTAGTTGATGTCAGAGACAAAGGGTGCCGGCGGTTCAGGACCCTGGACGGTGAATAAAGCATTCAGTATCCAGAAGTGAAAGTGTTCAGACGTTGTACTTTTACATACTCCAAGTACGGGGTGAATCTTTTTATCTCATTCACCCCTACACTGAGTAGTGCTCATTTCATTTACCCAAGCCCAGCCATTCGCCACTTTTTTTAATGGGTTATTCTTCATTTTGATAGAGGTGAATATTTGATCTAGAGACAGGGTAGATAAAAGATCCACCCCGCGCTTGCAAGTTGCAGTAGGTAGGCGGGTGAATGTGTTATCTCGAGTCGGGGCTACTGAACAAACATGATAATGATGATTAGAAAAACTCTCGGGAGGCTGGGCAAAGCCAAAGGAAATGACCAGATACATTCTTAATCTATTAAAGAAGCAAAATATTTTCTTCACATACATCACCATACTTACCCGCTACTTTTAATATGAAGAATAAAAATAACACACGTAGTTTAATAGACTTCTAAGCTGTGGAAGTAACTAGATCGACACGTATATTCCTTGACCTTGACCTTCTTCGGCCATTTATTCGAGAGAATCATGAGAATGCAATAAATCTAAATGTCAACACTGAAGCACTGAACTTCCAGTGTTTGTGAAAAAGTTGCTGAACCACAGCAGAACACAAGGAGGAGTATTCCTTATTTGAGAATTCGATAAATACCAACAGGCTATTAGCCTACATTGAGCAAAAGAGAATAAAGTAAAGTTCTTGACCCAACAAACAGGTGTTACCCCCAGCTTGACCTAGTTTTTCGCACAGAGGCCAATTTGACCTAGTTAATCCTTGACAGGTGTCGCTGTTTCCGCCCTTCGCACCGCTTCTGAGCATGCGTCAGAATCGAACAGCATCGTCACTAACCTTATACATTTAATGTTGTTGGTAAAGATGTTTTCTATATGTGTACTTTCACATTCATATATATATATATTTATTTTTAAATTTATATTTTTATATTGCTAACAAGCAAGTTCGCCAAAATTTCCTCACTGAAAGAGCCGGGAACACTTGGAACAGATTACCAGCTGATGTAGGGAATGCCCCAAGCTTAAACTCTTTCAAAGGACGCCTCGATAAGCACTGGGTAATTTACCGCTACAGTCAGCGCTCGCCGCACAAAAACTATCATTTCACTAGGTCCCACTTAGACAGGCCAAAGCTGCTAACAGGCATTGATGCCTAATTTCTTAAGCAGAAGAGGATAAGTATAAGTATAAGTATAGTATAAAGCCCTGTTTACACGGGCGATTTAAAACGTTTCATATGAAACGACTTGCCTAGATCGACTCACATTTCCCGTGTAGACGCGACGCTGTGGCGTTTTAGGGCTGAATCGCTTCATATGAAACGGTTCATCTATGCCACCTCCGGAGGTGGTTTATATGAAGCGATTCAGCTGGTTCCTGGGCGGCGATAGTATAAAATAGTATTGCTTGCCAGCTACAGGGGGAGCAGTAACTAATCGCTGGTGCCCGGCAGTGTTAGGGCCCGATTACGCCGAAATCTAGTGAATGCGATCATATTTAACAGAATTACAGACTCAAATAATTAAATTTAATTAAATTAACCTTAAATTCCAAGCGATATTAACATAGCAGCTACATCGGCGTCGAATCGACGTGTGTAAACTAAACAAATAGCAGTGCTTGCCGGCTACAGGTGCCTGCTGGTTCCCGGCGCCGACACACTTTCAAACTCCGCCGTGTAAACACGCATCTAAAACGCTTCATATAAATCGCTTTGTCTACATCGTTTCACAATTCCCCGTGTAAACACGGCATATAATATAGCAACTGTTTAACCAAGAAAACAGCCAGCGCACCAAGTGGTGGGTTTGATCATTTTGAATACACAGTACTTAGTATTATAGGGTGTATTCATGCATGACCTAATTCAACATCAGAACGAGGCTGAGTAAGCGTCGGTATTGGAAATGGCCATAAGACACTACTGTGTGCCGATGTCTATGAACTACTACATAAATTAAAGGAGTTAAATTTGAAGATATTAACTTTTGAAACTATCATAATCATTTTTGCTTACCTTTTTTCTATTTATTGGTCAATTTTCATGAAGATTGAGTGATGATCAGATGTATTTCATTAGGCAATGTCACTCACCTTGGCTGCCAATCTTTTCTTAAATTCAAAATTGCATAACTTTCTTAATATAGCTATATTAACAAAATATATTTTAACCCTTTTAAAGCTTTTATTAATTTGTAATTACTAAGACTAGTTGTTTAACTGTGTTACACAGATAACTATGCTGACAGTGCTGCATGATACATGATACCACCATAACTATGCAGACTTGAAGTTGACAGTCACATTGTAGTTAAAGAATGGGAAAAGCACCATGCAAGAATCACCCAATCTTCATGGAAATTGGCCAATAGATAGAAACAGGTATGCAAAGATATGATAGTTTAAAAAATGGATACCCTCAAATTTGAGTGATTTCGACAGGTATTGGTCGACAAAAAAGTATTTGCATGACTTTTCATACAGGGGTGCCTCGCAGACGTGTACGTTGCCTCGGTATGGTTTCAACATGGCCGCGGCGTGAATAGTGTGAATAGCCTTGTTCACACACACAACTTTAGGCCGAACTAGATAAGGCGAACTAGATGAGGTGAACTAGGCATGAAAGTGAGTCGTGTCCACACATGAAGTACTTGGGGCGGTTTAAGGCGGAAATCGATATCTGCGCATGAGCAAGTCCATACTAACTAGCGCCAGTTTCGATTAGTCGACGTCACCACAAGATAGTGTGGGTTCGACCTAGATATGTATTGACTGAATCGTACTGTTTTGGGACGATCATAACTTCTGCTGGGCAGTGAAAACCTAAAAATAAATGATGAAAAAAATATCTGTGCACAGCTAGCAGTTTCATGGACCAAATTATATAATATGCGCTTTTGATCCACCGGAAAATCAACAAACTCAGGTCTCGACTGCGCATGCGTGTGACATGCTTAAGCCGCCTCAAGTAAACCGCTACCATCTACACAAGCAAGATGGGCCGACTTAAGCTAGTTCGCTTCATCTAGACTACCTCGCTAGGCGGTCTACTTGAGGCGAACTAGATGAGGTGACTTAGCCCTAATTCGCTTCAGCATCGCGTCCACATGACCAATGTGAGTCGAACTAGACAAGGCGAACTAGTTGAGGCGACTTAACGCCCGTGTGTGAACAGGGCTTTTGACTCAATATAGAACCGGTGTAAAGATTTCAAATTCCCCCCATATTCAAGTTCCCCCCTGGGAACTTGAAAACGTTTTCAAATTCCTCCCAGGGGAATTTGAAAACGTTTTCAAATTCCCTCCCTCGTTTTAACTTTCCCTCCCCCCCCACACTTTTGGGGAATTTTCTTTATTTTTGTTATTCTTTGTTATTTTTCATGACAAATATTATAATATACAGAGAATAGCATAATGGAAATTATTACTAGTACAATAAAACATATTTAACCACAAATGACACAAAAAGTCTTTTAAACAATTTTAAATTCATGGAGGGGGGAATTTGAAAATAGAGGGAGGAATCTGAAAACTGTTTTTAAGTTCCCCCCCGCCCCCCCAGGAATCTGAAAACGTTTTTAATTTCTCCGGAGGGAAGTTTAAAACGTTTTCAGATTCCGGGGGGAACTTCGGAAAGGGGGGGAAGTTGAAATCGTTACACCGGCGCAAAGGCTCGGCTTGGAGAGCAAGATCTCGAGTTGAGGATTGTTATTGGGTCACTCGGTTGCCTCGTGCTGCTGTTAAAGATAGGATTAGCGAATTGAGTCTTTGTTTGAAGTAAATATAAATATAATACATATATTCAAGTGGAGCCAGTACAGATATTTACTAATCATAGTATTATATATTTTTATTATAATTTTTAAGTCAATCATGACGAAATAAATAAATAAAACTAGAGTTTGTTCTGCGAGGTATTTTGCACGTTGCGCTACAGTAGAAGTTCCAGGGCTGATGAAATCGACTGGGGCTCGTGGTGGGGTCCTGTAAGCTAACCGCAAGCAGTCGGGTGTTTGGGATGGTCTCAGTCCGTGCATGTGGTTTATCTGATGGTAGCTAGGACCGCACTAGGTGCCTAGGACCGCTAGTTCTCACCGTAGTACTAGTAGGAGTCATTCGATACTTGTAGCTCTCAAACTTCAGTACTAGTCTGAATTTGTCAAAGCATAAGGCTCTCAACCTTCAGTACTAGTCTGATTAAGCCGCCCCCTATGAATATGCCGTCGATAATCGTTTCCACGAAACCCCGGTGTGGCGGTCTCCGATGCCACAAGGCTGATATGCCAAATGTCGCTTCTGCGCATGCGCGGATTTTCGGACGTTGCGGCGATCACTGCTATTTGTTTTGTTTACACTCGGCGATTCGACGCTGATCGATCTGCTACGTTAATATCGCTTGGAATTTAAGGTTAATTTAATTAAATTTCATTATTTGAGTATGTAATTCTGTTAAATATGATCGCATTCAATAGATTTCGGCCTAACACAGCCGGGTACCGTGCCTGAGCTTGTAGCCGGCGAGCGCATGGGTCTTTTGCATATGTGTTAAAATCCGCGCATGCGCAGAAGCGACATTTGGCATATCAGCCTTGTGGCATCGGAGACCGCCACACCGGATCCGCATCAGACCAACACCTTTTTGTGTTTTGGTTTGGCCAAATACCTATATAGGCAAATACCCTATAATACTTATAGGGTCTTTGGTTTGGCTTTGAAAAAAATATGAACATCGGACGTTATGCAGTTAGGTTTACTAACCATAGTATCTCGAGCTATCAGTTATTAATTAAAATGGGAATTTTATTAATTAAATACCATACATTAATCTTGGTTATTATCAAATAAATTATAACATTACATACTTACAATGTACTTTTAACTGACAACATGTATATAAACACGATGGACATTTCTAACAGACAAGTAATAGACAATATATAGATACATGTAATAGTAAATGTATGATAATATTTATATGATCTTAATAAACATTATTTGTGAACATATGAAAATTACCTGATAACTGTAGATTATTACACTAAGTATCCTGAGGTAACATTAGTTATGTGGTATTCTCAGTGGCAGAGTGGTTAGAGTGTCTGACTTTTTTCTAGGTCAGACTCCTAATCTGAGGGTTGCCGGTGTAGTAAGTTCAAAACACTACCCCACAAAAACACTATGGTAGTGTTTTGAACCTAGGTTCAAAACACTACCGTAGTGTTTTGAACCTAGTTGAAGGTAGGTTCAAAACACTACTCTGGCCACGCTCAAAACACTATCATTAGGTTCAAAACACTACCCCTAAGTTCAAAACACTACTCTAAAAAATATGTTATAAATGTTGCATATTCAGTTTCATTTGTAGTATCGTGATGCAGTATGCAGTAAGGTGGGGCAGAATGCAGTAAGGTGGGGCAGTAGGGGTTGTTGTTGTTGATTGTTGTTTTATGTCCTAGCAACATCTAAGGTCATATTAGGGCGGGCACCGACTTGTGACAGTGCCCACCTAATGGGCGCGTAATGGTGCTGTCACATTACGACGCTTCTCGCCAACGCGCGTCGATGTATGTGATTTTTTGGCGCAACATCGGGATACGTCAGGAAGGGTTATGCGCGTCTTAGGCGCGCGTTAGGCGAGCATTGGTATTCGTTGATGGACGGCGATGGTCGACGGCGCACGTCATCGCACGTCATCGCACGCAGAAAACTTTTGACGTGCGCCGACGCGCAGGTGGCAACGTTATGGCTACGTTAGGTTGTGTTTCAGTTAAATGTTTCCACTGATCATTTAATATATGAATTTCAAAATACACCAAGAAATGCCAATTACTCATAGTTTTCACTGATTTGAACCCATAAACAATATCGGCACGTTTATTACACAAATTGTACAATAAATATAATTGTTTGTTGTTTGTTTGTTTGTTGTTGTTTTACGTCCTAGCAACATCTAAGGTCATATCAGGACGGGTACCGACTTGTGACAGTGCGCACTCATGGCGACTTTATAGTGCTGTCCCACTGGGAAACCAGGCCGCCGGCACAATGACCTGATATCCCACTCAGTCACATTATCCTGACATTGAGCACACCAGTCATTGCCCTATCCTAATAATGCCGAGCGCCTGGCTAGGAAGCGACAAGTATCAATTTTAAAGTCATTGGTTTGACTCGACCAGGACTCGAACCCACGACCCCACGATCTACCAGCACGGGAGACGGACGCTCCAACCCACTCGGCCACCCCGTCTGGTAAAAATAATTTGATTGTATACTTTATGCTACTGCTGTGTCATGAGTGTTTTGAACTTTTGTAGTGTTTTCAAAGTATATAGGGGTAGTGTTTTGAACTTAACAGTAGTGTTTTGAACCTAAGCTCAGAACACTACGGTAGTGTTTTGAACCTAGGTTCAAAACACTACCGTAGTGTTCTGAACGGGGTAGTGTTTTGAACGTCCTACACCGGTTCGATTCCCCGGGCCCCCAGCTCTGCCAATTTGGATTTCCACCGCTATGTCAGCGTCATCAAAGGCCGTCGCCGTCGCCGTCGCCGTCGCCGTCGCCGTCGCCGTCGCCGTCGCCGTCGCCGTCGCCGTCGCCGTCGCCGTCGCCGTCGCCGTCGTCGCCGTCGCCGTCGCCGTCGCCGTCGCCGTCGCCGTCGCCGTCGCCGTCGCCGTCGCGTCGCCGTCGCCGTCGCCGTCGCCGTCGCCGTCGCCGTCGCCGTCGCCGTCGCCGTCGCCGTCGCCGTCGCCGTCGCCGTCGCCGTCGCCGTCGCCGTCGCCGTCGCCGTCGCCGTCGCCGTCGCCGTCGCCCGTCGTCCGTCGTCCGTCGTCCGTCGCCGTCGCCGTCGCCGTCGCCGTCGCCGTCGCCGTCGCCGTCGTCGTCGTCGTCGTCCGTCGTCCGTCCGCCGTCGCCGTCGCCCGTCCTCCGTCGTCCGTCGCCCGTCGTCCGTCGTCCGTCTTCCGTCGTCCGTCGCCGTCGCCCGTCGTCCGTCGTCCGTCGCCCGTCGTCCGTCGTCCGTCTTCCGTCGTCCGTCGCCCGTCGTCCGTCGTTGTCGTTGTCGTCGTCGTCGCCGTCCTCGTCATCGTCGGCGTCGGCGTCGTCGTCGGCATCGTCGCCGCCGTCCTCGTCGTCGCCCGC
This sequence comes from Branchipolynoe longqiensis, assembly GCA_030323885.1. NCBI lineage: Eukaryota > Metazoa > Annelida > Polychaeta > Phyllodocida > Polynoidae > Branchipolynoe > Branchipolynoe longqiensis. The sequence goes on from CM059195.1 coordinate 53,391,394, forward strand.
TGCATCGTCGTCGTCGTCGCCGTCGCCGCCGCCGTCGTCGTCGTCCGTTGTCGTCGTCGTCGTCCGTCGTAGTCGTCCGTAGTCGTCCGTCGTCGACCGTCGTCGTCCTCCGTCGTCGTCGTCCGTCATCGGTCGTCGTCCGTCGTTGTCCGTCGTCGTCGTCCGTCGTCGTCGTCCTCCGACGTCGTCCGTCGTCGTCGTCGTCCGCCGTCCGTCGTCGTTGTCCGTTGTCGTCCGTCGTCGTCGTCGTCTGTCGTCGTCCGTCGTCCGTCCGTCGTCGTCGTCGTCCGTCGTCGTCGTCATCCGTCGTTGTCGTCGTCCGTCGTCGTCGTCGTTGTCCGTCGTCGTCGTCCGTAGTCGTCCGTCGTCGTCGTCGTCCGTCGTCGTCGTCGTCCGTCGGTGTCGTCCGTTGTCGTCCGTCGTCGTCGTCATCGTCCATCGTCGTCGTCGTCCGTCGTCGTCGTTGTCATCGTCCATCGTCCTCATCCGTCGTCGTCGTCCATCGTCGTCGTCCATCGTCGTCGTCCGTCGTCGTCGTTGTCCATCGTCGTCATCCGTCGTCGTCGTCCGTCGTCGTCGTCCATCGTCGTCGTCTGTTGTCGTCGTTGTCGTCGTCCGTCGTCGTCATCCGTCGTCGTCCGTCGTCGTCTGTCGTCGTCGTCGTCCGTCGTCGTTGTCGTCCGTCGTCGTCATCGTCTGTCGTCGTCCGTCGTCCGTCCGTCGTCGTCGTCGTCCGTCGTCGTCGTCATCCGTCGTTGTCGTCGTCCGTCGTCGTCGTCGTCCGTCGTCGTCGTCCGTCGTCGTCCGTCGTCGTCCGTCGTCGTCGTCGTCCGTTGTCGTCGTCCGTCGTCGTCGTCCGTTGTCGTCCGTCGTCGTCGTCGTCATCGTCCATCATCGTCGTCCGTCGTCGTCGTTGTCGTCGTCCATCGTCGTCGTCGTCCGTCGTCGTCCGTCGTCGTCCGTCGTCGTCCGTCGTCGTCTTCCGTCGTCCGTCGCCCGTCGTCCGTCGTCGTCTTCCGTCGTCCGTCGCCCGTCGTCCGTCGTTGTCGTTGTCGTCGTCGTCGCCGTCCTCGTCATCGTCGGCGTCGGCGTCGTCGTCGGCATCGTCGCCGCCGTCCTCGTCGTCGCCCGCTGCATCGTCGTCGTCGTCGCCGTCGTCGCCGCCGTCGTCGTCGTCCGTTGTCGTCGTCGTCGTCCGTCGTAGTCGTCCGTCGTAGTCGTCCGTAGTCGTCCGTCGTCGACCGTCGTCGTCCTCCGTCGTCGTCGTCCGTCATCGGTCGTCGTCCGTCGTCGTCCGTCGTCGTCGTCCGTCGTCCTCCGACGTCGTCCGTCGTCGTCGTCCGTCGTCGTCGTCCGTTGTCGTCCGTCGTCGTCGTCGTCTGTCGTCGTCCGTCGTCCGTCCGTCGTCGTCGTCCGTCGTCGTCATCCGTCGTTGTCGTCGTCCGTCGCCGTCGTCGTTGTCCGTCGTCGTCGTCCGTAGTCGTCCGTCGTCGTCGTCGTCCGTCGTCGTCGTCGTCCGTCGGTGTCGTCCGTTGTCGTCCGTCGTCGTCGTCGTCATCGTCCATCGTCGTCGTCGTCCGTCGTCGTCGTTGTCGTCGTCCATCGTCGTCATCCGTCGTCGTCGTCCGTCGTCGTCGTCCGTCGTCGTCGTCCATCGTCATCGTCCGTCGTCGTCGTTGTCCATCGTCGTCATCCGTCGTCGTCGTCCGTCGTCGTCGTCCATCGTCGTCGTCTGTTGTCGTCGTTGTCATCGTCCGTCGTCGTCATCCGTCGTCGTCCGTCGTCGTCTGTCGTCGTCGTCGTCCGTCGTCGTTGTCGTCCGTCGTCGTCGTCGTCCGTCGTCCGTCCGTCGTCGTCGTCGTCCGTCGTCGTCCGTCGTCGTCGTCATCCGTCGTTGTCGTCGTCCGTCGTCGTCGTTGTCCGTCGTCGTCGTCCGTCGTCGTCCGTCGTCGTCGTCGTCCGTCGTCGTCGTCCGTCGTCGTCCGTTGTCGTCCGTCGTCGTCGTCGTCATCGTCCATCATCGTCGTCCGTCGTCGTCGTTGTCGTCGTCCATCGTCGTCATCCGTCGTCGTCGTCCGTCGTCGTCCGTCGTCGTCGTCCATCGTCGTCGTCCGTCGTCGTCGTTGTCCATCGTCGTCATCCGTCGTCGTCGTCCGTCGTCGTCCATCGTCGTCGTCCGTCATCGTCATCCGTCGTCGTCGTCCGTCGTCGTCCGTCGTCGTCTGTCGTCGTCGTCCGTCGTCCGTCATCGTCGTCCGTCGTCGTCGTCGTCGTCGTCGTCCGTCGTTGTCGTCGTCCGTTGTCGTCCGTTGTCGTCGTCGTCGTCCATCGTCGTCGTCCGTCGTCGTCGTCGTCCGTCGTCGTCATCCGTCGTCGTCGTCCGTCGTCGTCGTCGTCCGTCGTCGTCGTCCGTCGTCGTCGTCCGTCGTCGTCCGTCGTCGTCGTCGTCCGTCGTCGTCGTCCGTCGTCGTCTGTCGTCGTCGTCGTCGTCGTCCGTCGTCGTCGTCCGTCGTCGTCCGTCGTCGTCGTCCATCGTCGTCGTCCGTCGTCGTCGTCCGTCGTCGTCATCGTCGTCGTCGTCCGTCGTCGTCGTCCGTCGTCGTCGTCGTCCGTCGTCGTCGTCCGTCGTCGTCGTCCGTTGTCGTCGTCGTCTGTCGTCGTCGTCCGTCGTCCGTCGTCGTCGTCCGTCGTCGTCGTCGTCCGTCGTTGTCGTCGTCCGTTGTCGTCCGTTGTCGTCGTCGTCGTCCATCGTCGTCGTCCGTCGTCGTCGTCGTCCGTCGTCGTCATCCGTCGTCGTCGTCGTCCGTCGTCGTCGTCGTCGTCCGTCGTCGTCGTCGTCCGTCGTCGTTTGTCGTCGTCGTCGTCCGTCGTCGTCGTCGGTGTCGTCGCCGTCCTTGTCGTCGTTCGCTGCGTCGTCGTCGTCGACGCCGTCCTCACCGTTGTCGTCGTCCGTTGTCGTCGTCGTCGTCCGTCGTAGTCGTCCGTCCTCGTCCGTCCTCGTCCGTCCTCGTCCGTCCTCGTCCGTCGTCGTCGCCGTCGTCATCATCCGTCGTCGTCCGTCGTCGTCCGTCGTCGTCGTCCGTCCTCGTCCGTCCTCGTCGTCCGTCGTCGTCGTCGTCGTCCGTCATCGTCGTCGTCCGTCGTCGTCGTCCGTCGTCGTCCGTCGTCGTCGTCCGTCGTCGTCGTCGTCGTCGTCGTCGTCGTCGTCGTCGTCCGTCGCCGTCGTCCGTCGTCCTCGTCGTCGTCCGTCGTCGTCGTCCGTCGTCGTCGTCCGTCGTCGTCCGTCGTCGTCGTCGTCGTCGTCCGTCGTCGTCGTCGTCCGTCGTCGTCGTCGTCGTCGTCGTCCGTCGTCGTCGTCGTCGTCGTCCGTGCGTCGTCGTCGTCCGTCGTCGTCGTCCGTCGTCGTCGTCGTCCGTCGTCGTCGTCCGTCGTCGTCGTCCGTCGTCGTCGTCGTCGTCCGTCGTCGTCGTCCGTCGTCGTCCGTCGTCGTCGTCGTCCGTCGTCGTCGTCCGTCGTCGTCGTCGTCGTCCGTCGTCGTCGTCGTCGTCGTCGTCCGTCGTCGTCGTCGTCGTCGTCCGTCGTCGTCCGTCGTCGTCCGTCGTCGTCGTCCGTCGTCGTCCGTCGTCGTCGTCCGTCGTCGTCGTCCGTCGTCGTCGTTGTCCGTCGTCGTCGTCCGTCGTCGTCGTCCGTCGTCGTCGTCTGTTGTCGTCGTTGTCGTCGTCCGTCATCGTCATCCGTCGTCGTCGTCCGTCATCGTCCGTCGTCGTCGTCCGTCGTCGTCGTCGTCCGTCGTCGTCGTCCGTCGTCCGTCGTCGTCGTCCGTCGTCGTCGTCCGTCGTCGTCCGTCGTCGTCGTCGTCGTCGTCGTCGTCGTCCGTCGTCGTCCGTCGTCGTCGTCGTCGTCGTCCGTCGTCGTCGTCGTCGTCCGTCGTCGTCGTCGTCGTCGTCGTCCGTCGTCGTCGTCGGTGTCGTCGCCGTCCTTGTTGTCGTTCGCTGCGTCGTCGTCGTCGTCGCCATCGTCACCGTTGTCGTCGTCCGTTGTCGTCGTCGTCGTCCGTCGTCGTCGTCCGTCCTCGTCCGTCCTCGTCCGTCGTCGTCGCCGTCGTCATCATCCGTCGTCGTCGTCCGTCGTCGTCCGTCGTCGTCCGTCGTCGTCGTCCGTCCTCGTCCGTCCTCGTCCGTCCTCGTCGTCCGTCGTCGTCCGTCATCATCGTCGTCCGTCGTCCGTCGTCGTCCGTCGTCCGTCGTCGTCCGTCGTCGTCGTCCGTCGTCATCTGTCGTCGTCGTCGTCCGTCGTCGTCGTCGTCCTCGTCCGTCGTCGTCGTCCGTCGTCGTCCGTCGTCAGTCGTCGTTGTCTGTCGTCGTCCGTCGTCTTCGTCGTCGTCGTCGTCGTCCGTCATCGTCTGCCGTCGTCCGTCGGCGTCGTCCGTCGTCGTCGTCCGTCGTCGTCGTCGTCCGTCGTCCGTCGTCGTCCGTCGTCGTCTGTCGTCGTCGTCGTCGTCGTCGTCCGTCGTCGTCCGTCGTCGTCCGTCGGCGTCGTCCATCATCGTCATCCGTCGTCGTCGTCGTCCGTCGTCGTCGTCGTCCGCCGTCGTCTGTCGTCGTCATCCGTCGTCCGTTGTCGTCGTCCGTCGTCGTCGTCCGTCGTCGTCGTTGTCGTCGTCGTCGTCGCCGTCCTCGTCATCGTCGGCGTCGTTGTCGTCGTCCGTCGTCATCGTCCGTCGTCGTCCGTCGTCGTCCGTCGTCCGTCGTCGTCGTCGTCGTCCGTCGTCGTCGTCCGTCGTCGTCGTCCGTCGTCATCATCCGTCGTCGTCGTCCGTCGTCCGTCGTCGTCAGTCGTCGTCCGTCGTCGTCATCCGTCGTCGTCGTCCGTCGTCGTCCGTTGTCGTCGTCCGTCGTCGTCGTCCGTCGTCGTCGTTGTCGTCGGCGTTGTCGTCGTCGTCGCCCGCTGCGTCGCCGTCATCGTCGTCGTCCGTCATCGTCCATCGTCGTCGTCGTCCGTCGTCGTCCGTCGTCCGTCGTCCGTCGTCGTCCGTCGTCCGTCGTCGTCCGTCGACCGTCATCGTCCGTCGTCCGTCGTCGTCGTCGTCGCCGTCGTCGCCGTCCTCATCGTCGCCCACTGCGTCGTCGTTGTCGTCGTCGTCGTCCGTCGTCATCCGTCGTCGTCGTCCGTCGTCGTCGTCCGTCATCGTCGTCCGTCGTCGTCGTCCGTTGTCGTCTGTCGTCGTCGTCATCGTCCATCGTCGTCGTCCGTCGTCGTCGTTGTC
>CM059195.1:54001659-54370412 GCA_030323885.1 Branchipolynoe longqiensis
TAGGCTAATATTCCTAAATGTATTTAGTTTAGCTTAGTTCGAAAGAGGTTATATTTTGAACAAAATATTATTTCACTTTTTGTTTTAGATCTTATACAAATTGAGTAATACCGTAATATCACTCATATACCATAGACGTCAAAGCTTGGTTGGTTGTTGGAGTTTTACGTCCTGGCAACATCTAAGGTCATATCAGGATGGCTACCGACTTGTGACAGTGCGCACTCTTTGTAACTTTATAGTGCTGCCCCACTGTGAAATCAGGCCTCCAGTAACATAACCAGATATTCCGCTCACTCACATTATCCTGACACTGAGCTAACCACTCCTTGGTCTATCCTATTTATGCCGAGTGCCAAGGTAGGAAGTGACAAATATCAATTTTATAGTGACAAGTATCAATTTCATTGGTTTGACAGGACCGGGGGTCGAACTCCCGAACTTCCACATGGGAAGTCTGCGCTCTATGGATTCGGCCACCGGTTCCGGTTACCACAAGGAAGTCAGTACCCAGACATTCTCAAATAATCTCAGATTGTGCTGGTCTGTAACCACCCACCCACCCACACACCACCACCACCTCCTCCCTTCCGACCCCAAATCACTTTCTCAGTCGCTATATTGCAGTAATTGTACAGACCGTTGGTACACATTCTCATATAATCTCAGATATTGTTGGCATATATCCCCACTCCCCCTCCGCCTCTCTCACTCACAATCCCTTTCTCAGTCGCTATATTGCAGTAATTGGACAGACCGTTGGTACACATTCTCATATAATTTCAGATATTGTTGGCATATATTCCCCCCTCCCCCGCCGCTTCACACACATCCAAATCCCTTTCTCAGTCGCTGTATTGCTGTAATGGAGCAAACCCAATTAAATCAGTACCCAACCATTCTCATATAACCTGAGATAGTGCTACCATGTAATCCCCTTTGCCCCAGCCCCTCCCACATCCAAATCACTTTCTCAGTCGCTATATTATAGTAATGGACCAAACCCAATTAAATCAGTACCAACCCATTTTCATATAACCTCAGATATTATTACCATGTAACCCCCTCCCTCCCGCCCCCCTAGCCCCCCTTCCCCCAAATCCCTTTCTCAGTCGCTATATTTCAGTAATGGGCCAGACCCAATTAAATCAGTACCCAACCATTCTCATATAATCTCATATTTTGCTACTCTATAGCCCCCCCCTTCCATCTCCCAAACCCTCCTTCCCCCAAATCCCTTTCTCAGTCGCTATATTGCAGTAATGGACCAGACCCAATTAAATCAGTACCCAACCATTCTCATATAATCTCATATTTTGCTACTCTATAGCCCCCCCCCCCCTTCCCTCTCCCAAACCCTCCTTCCCCCAAATCCCTTACTCAGTCGCTATATTGCGGTAGTGGATCGGACCTGGACGTGTGTTGGCTTCTGCAGACGCTGTACAATTGCCTCCAGCTGTGAGTGCGACACCTTGTGGAAGCCGTACACCCTGAGTGGCGGGGCGCGAGGCGTGACCTTCGTGTACCCGGAACTGGCCATCCTCTCCAGCTGCCGATCTACAAAATACACCACAGAGCAAGCGCTAAGTCAATTCAATTCTTTTATTTTAACTCTCTGCAAGGTATGTTTACAATAAACTGAGGTGATACAATAAATGCATACAAATTCCTTACAGACAGAAAGGATCCCAGAAAAGCGATGCTTATCTAGCTGGTCTCTATAAGTCCGGTCAACCGGTACACTACAAGATCAGTAATGATAATATCGGTTAGGAAAACAGTAATAAAAATCAAGATAAAAGAAAAAAATATATATGCATGTCCCCTATCCCCTTAACCGAAATCCTTGTGAATGGACAGAGGTTTCAAATACAGTAAAACCTTTCTAAATCGACCGACCATGGCACCGACTTTAAGTGGTCCATTTAGGGAGGTGGTCGGTTTAGGAAGTTAAAATATCCTTACAATGGTATTGTTGGGACCCAAATAAAGCGATCGATATAGGGGAGTGGTCGATATGTGGAGGTGGTCGGTTAGAGAGGTTTTACTGTACTTGTGCTCAGCTATCACTGATCAGGGTTCCAAGCCTGAGATACTCTCCTGAATGGCAGAGATATTCTCGTGGATAGTAGAGATACTCTCATGGATAGCAGATATACTCTCATGGATAGCAGAGATACTCTCGTGAATAGCAGAAATACTCTTGTGGATAGCAGAGATACACTTGGGGATAGCAGAGATACTCTTGTGGACAGCAGAGATACCCTTGTGGGTAGCAGAGATAATCTTGTGGATAGCAGATACACTCTCATGGATAGCAGAGATACTCTTGTGAATAGCTGAGACACTCTGCTCGATAGCTGAGATACTCTCATGGATATCTGAGATACCCTAGTGGACAGCAGAGATACTCTCGTGGATAGCAGAGATACTCTTGTGGATAACTGAGATACTCTCGTGGATAGCAGACATACTCTCATGGATAGCTGAGATACTATCGTGGATAGCTCAGATACTCCTGTGGATAGTAGAGTTACTCTCATGGATAGCAGAGTTACTCTCATGGATAGCAGAGATACTCTCATGGATAGCAGAGATACTCTCCTGGATAGCAGAGATACTCTCATGGATAGCAGAGATACTCTCCTGGATAGCAGAGATATTCTCATGGATAGATGAGATACTATCGTGGATAGCAGAGATATTCTCGTGGATAGCAGAGATACTCTCATGGATAGCAGAGATACTCTTATGGATAGCAGAGATACTGTCCTGGATAGCAGAAACACTCTTGTGGATAGCAGAGATACTCTCCTGGATAGCAGAGATACTCTCGTCGATAGCAGAGATAATCGGGTGGATAGCAGAGATCCTCTCATGGATAGCAGAGATACTCTTGTGGATAGCAGAGATACTCTCCTGGATAGCAGAGATACTCTTGTGGATATCAGAGATACTATGCTGGATAGCAGAGATACTCTTCTGGATAGCAGAGATAGTCTTGTTGATACTAGAGATACTCTCCTGGATAGCCACAATAGTCTCGTGGATAGCTGAGATACTCTTGTGGATAGCAGAGATACTCTCGTGGATATCAGAGATACTCTCATGGATAGCAGACATACCATCATGGATAGCAGAGATACTCTCGTGGATAGCAGAGATACTCTCATGGATAGCTGAGATACTCTCGTGGATAGCAGAGATACTCTCATGGATAGCAGAGATACTCTTGTGGATAGTAGAGATACTCACGTGGATAGCAGAGATACTCTCATAGATAGCCGAGATACTCCCCTGGATAGCCGAGATACTCTCGTAGATAGCAGAGATACTCTCCTGGATAGCAGAGATAGTCTCATGGATAGCAGAGATACTCTCCTGGATAGCAGAGATAGTCTCATGGATAGCTGAGATACTCTCCTGGATAGCTGAGATACTCTCCTGGATAGCAGACATACTATCCTGGATAGCTGAGATACTCTCGTGGATAGCAGCCATACTCTCATGGATAGCTGAGATACTCTCGTGGATAGCAGAGATACTCTCCTTGATAGCAGAGATACTCTCATGGATAGTAGAGATACTCTCATGGGTAGCAGAGATACTCTCATAGATAGCTGAGATACTCTCCTGGATAGCAGAGATACTCTCGTAGATGGCAGAGATACTCTCCTGGAAAGCAGAGATAGTTCTGTGGATAGCAGAGATACTCTCCTGGATAGCAGAGATAGTCTCATGGATAGCTGAGATACTCTCCTGGATAGCTGAGATACTCTCCTGGATAGCTGAGATACTCTATTGGATAGCAGCCGCACTCTCCTGGATAGCTAAGATACTCTCATGGATAGCAGAGATACTCTTGTGGATAGCAGACATACTCTCATGGATAACTGAGATACTCTCGTAAATAGCAGACATACTCTCCTGGATACCTGAGATACTCTCGTAGATAGCAGAGATACTCTTGTGGATAGCAGAAATACTCTTGTGGATAGCAGAGATACTCTCCTGGATAGCAGAGATACTCTTGTGGATATCAGAGATACTCTGCTGGATAGCAGAGATACTCTCCTGGATAGCAGAGATACTCTTGTTGATAGTAGAGATACTCTCCTGGATAGCCACAATAGTCTCGTGGATAGCTGAGATACTCTTATGGATAGCAGAGATACTCTCGTGGATAGCAGAGATACTCTCATGGATAGCAGACATACCATCATGGATAGCAGAGATACTCTCGTGGATAGCAGAGATACTCTCATGGATAGCTGAGATACTCTCGTGGATAGCAGAGATACTCTCATGGATAGCAGAGATACTCTTGTGGATAGTAGAGATACTCACGTGGATAGCAGAGATACTCTCGTAGATAGCCGAGATACTCTCCTGGATAGCCGAGATACTCTCGTAGATAGCAGAGATACTCTCCTGGATAGCAGAGATAGTCTCATGGATCGCAGAGATACTCTCCTGGATAGCAGAGATAGTCTCATGGATAGCTGAGATACTCTCCTGGATAGCTGAGATACTCTCCTGGATAGCAGACATACTATCCTGGATAGCTGAGATACTCTCGTGGATAGCAGCCATACTCTCATGGATAGCTGAGATACTCTCGTGGATAGCAGAGATACTCTCCTTGATAGCAGAGATACTCTCATGGATAGTAGAGATACTCTCATGGGTAGCAGAGATACTCTCATAGATAGCTGAGATACTCTCCTGGATAGCAGAGATACTCTCGTAGATAGCAGAGATACTCTCCTGGAAAGCAGAGATAGTTCTGTGGATAGCAGAGATACTCTCCTGGATAGCAGAGATAGTCTCATGGATAGCTGAGATACTCTCCTGGATAGCTGAGATACTCTCATGGATAGCTGAGATACTCTATTGGATAGCAGCCGCACTCTCCTGGATAGCTGAGATACTCTCATGGATAGCAGAGATACTCTTGTAGATAGCAGACATACTCTCATGGATAACTGAGATACTCTCGTAAATAGCAGACATACTCTCCTGGATACCTGAGATACTCTCGTAGATAGCAGAGATACTCTTGTGGATAGCAGAAATACTCTTGTGGATAGCAGAGATACTCTCCTGGATAACAGAGATATTCTCCCGGATAGCAGAGATACTCTCCCGGATAGCAGAGATACTCTCCTGGATAGCAGAGATACTCTCCTCGATAGCTGAGATACTCTCATGGATAGCAGATATACTCTCCTGGATAGCTGAGATACTCTCATGGATAGCTAAGATAATATCATGGATAACATATATACTCTCCTGGATAGCAGAAATACTCTCATGGATAGCAGAGATACTCTCATGGATAGCAGAGATACTCTCATGGATATCACTGACAACAGCATTGACACGGCTGAAACCGGTTTGGTTTCACAAGAGTATTTCTCTCAGCTCCAAGATATGACTGATGGACTCCCATGTCACATATATCTTCCTGCATGATTGTGAATCATGGGTCCTCATAGCAGAGCTCTAAGGAAGAATAGAAACAATAGAGATTAGGTGCTACTGCACGATACTACGACACATCTTATACAAGGACCACATTACCAACTAGGAAGCCCGTGCCAAGATCCAGCAGGCAATTGAACCACACAAAGATCTCCTGACAGTCGTAAAGAGATGCAAACTGCAGTGGTATGGCCATATTTCCCGCTCATCGGGTCTGACCAAAACAATCTTACAAGGCACAGTAAAAGGGCGAAGAACACAAGGCCGACAAAGGAAGAGGTGAGAAGCCGACATCAGGGACTGGAGTTTGGCAAGTCCCAGAGGGTAGTGGACAATGGGGAAAACAGGATAAAACTGGTTGCAAAGTCATTTGTAATGCCCGAATGACCCTCACGATTAGGTGATTAATGGCGATGATGAAATGGATTGAACCAGGGGACCCAGATAGGCTAATGGTTAGGACGTCTGCCTTTGAATGACAGAAATGTGAGTTCAGTTCAAGTGCAAGCTCTAGGCACAGGCGTTCCCTTCATTGCAATATCCACTATGATAATGGTTGGTTGCTTGTTGGAGTTTTGCGTTTTGGCAACATCTAAGGTCATGGCAAAATATGGCTAGGAAACCCCCAATAAGCTGCACTGCAAAGGGGCATGTGATATGTCACGGCCCAATGGAAGGTAACCATGCCAAAAGTAGCCAGATAACACACCACACAGCTACGTACAAGCCTATGATATGTAAATAGGAGTAGGCTAGTCTAGTAATAAGAGTAGAAAAAATAAATACATATATACCAAGAAAATCCAAAAAAACTAACATAGGCTATTAACCATACCAACTAATTATCTATCTGCTACTGAAATGCAGGCAATCAAATACCTTATCAGCAGCCACTGTGCGATAAGATAACACCAACACTACAACTGGCCAGCATTGAAAACAAGCCTGGGTACCCGGGCTTATATGCTATGGACAGTATAAATACAGCCTCAATAAAAAAATTTTTTTTAAAAGAAGGTCAAATCAGCACGGGCCCAGTGCAATGTGAGTTACTGTCAATTTTTAATTGAGGCATATATTTTCAGGAGGAAGTCACAATCATCAAGCGCCACGATCCTGGTTTCAACCACCACTAATCACCTCTTGCAGGTAGGCAGCCATGGCTAGAGCCTAACAATGGGCGTACGGCGCATGCTCCAAATAGCAATGGACGCATACCACTTCCGGCAGCTATGAATAGATCTCCTTTGTGCACGCGGTTTTTGTTTGTTTTTATTTTAGTCACGTGGTGTACTCAGTAAGCTTCCATGCCAAGTCGGTATTAATCCCTGCAGCTTTACATATGTTACACCTTTCATCAAATCTCAAGCTCAGTATAGGATTTAATCCCTGTCCAATTCTACTAACATATTAAAGTTGCCTATTCCGATGGTTTTGAGTTTCTGTCATTTTCTGAGATAAATATATCAGGTTTATCGTTATAGTCTAGCTTATTGTAGTCTGTGGTAACTTTGATATTAAATCGCTATCTCTGGATATATTTGAAGAACAAACATGCCCAATTAATTTAGACAAACATGCCACAACTCTGAACTGTAGGTTAATGCAGTAACATGTTCTATTAAATTAACTCAGGATTCCCATCTATGTGGCAACAAATGCTTAATAAGTGCACCAGTATCTAAAGTAGATATTTAGAATCAAATCTAAGTGAGTGCTTTGGTTGTAAAAATGTGATGCTTAAACAGACTACTAATAGTTGGTTTGATTGTTGATGTTTTACATCCTAACAACATCTATGGTCATATCAGGATGGGTACCGCCTTATGACAGTGCACACCCATGGCGACTTCATAGTGATGCCCCACTTGGAGACCAGGCTACCAGCACCATGTCCTGATATCCCACCCAGTCACATTATTCTGACACTGAGCTAACCAGTCCTTGCCATATCCTAATAACCCCGACAGCCTGGCTAGGAAGCGACAATTATCAATTTTTAAGTCTCGACCACGGTTCGAATCCCACGAGCTACCAAAACGGGAGACGGACGCTCAACTCATTCGGCCATTCCGTTTGGTCTGGCCGATCACATGTACAACATACTGTGAAACGCTGCTATAACGCAACCATTGAAGTCCATCGAACGTCATCGTTAAATCGGGTCGCGTTAAATTGGGATCGGGGTTCAGTTTACTGAATTATCTTTGATTTAAACAAATCTGGGTCCAGTGAATCATCGTGTTATATCCGAATTCGCGTTAAATCAGGGCGCGTTGTAACGGGGTTTGTTGGAGTCCATACAATTATCATCGCAAATTCGCATTAAATCAGGTCACATTATAACTGGGTGGGTTGGAGTCCATGCAATCGTCATCGCAAATTCGTGTTAACTCGGAGTTCATTATAACGGGGTGGGTTGGAGTCGATACAATTATCATCGAGAATTCGCATTAAATCAGGGCACTTTATAACAGGGTTTGTTGGAGTCCATTCAATGTCATCAAGAATTTGCATTTAATCGAGATGCGTGATAATGGGGTTGGTTGGAGTCCACACAACGTCATCATGAATTCGCATTAAATCAGGTCACATTATAACGGGGTTGGTTGGAGTCCATACAACGTCATCATGAATTCGCATTAAATCAGGGTGCATTATAACAGGGTTTGTTGGAGTCCATCCAAACGTCATCGCGAATTCGCATTAAATCAGGTCACATTATAACGGGGTGGGTTGGAGTCCATACAATGTCATCATGAATTCGCATTAAATCGATGCACGTGATAACGGGGTTTGTTGGAGTCCATACAATGTCATCGTGAATTTGCTTTGAATCGGGGTGCGTTATAATGGGGTTTGTTGGAGTTCATAAAACATTGAAAATCCGCATTAAATCAGGGCTCATTATAACAAGGTTTCACTATATATATATATATATATATATATATATATATATATATTGCCGAAGAATGACAAATATGGCGGCCCGGCGGCCGAACCCGCCGTTTTGGCGCCACTGCAGGGCAGGCCCGGGCTGGTACGTAAGGTATTGATTGGCCAATATGGAAAATAATTAATTATTATTAGAATGATAATAATAATAAGGACTTTAACTCCGGCATTTATATACGCATAATATGTTATACTCCTTATATATATATATGTATGTATGTATATATATATATGTATATATATATATATATATATATATATATATATATATATATATATACACATATATATATATATATATATATATATATATACATATATATATATATACATATATATATATATACATATATATATATATATATACATATATATAATGGCAATGCTTAGAGCTCATAATGTTTACTTTTTGTTCCGGGGGGGCGGGGTCGCAAACAAACAATACTTACTCGGTGTGTGAAGTTAAGACGTCACCTTAGGTTATAAGTCCTTTCAGGTAACCCACCATTGGCACCTGGTATGGCCTCTGTGGCGCGTCCATACCCGTGGCAGGAAAGTATGCTCCGAGCTATGCGTCGTGTAAAGTTAGTGTCGCACCATGTCTACACAATAAACTACCTGCTGCTTCTCCCAGTACCACAAAGTGGGCTGGAACAAAAACAATGTCCCCAGTCCGCTCAAAATGGCAACTTGAAGTCCGATTCGGAACTGCTGCGTTCCCTTCATGCACATGCGCCACTTGTGTTCATGCGCCGCTCGTGCGCAAGCATCGCTTGCGCGCATGCGCCGCTTGTACGCATGCGCCGCTCGTGCGCATGCGCCGAATCGGTAAGGGCAGGCTTCCTGTGCGGAAGGTCGGGAGTTCGAATCTCAGCCGGGTCAAACCAATGACTTAGAAAATTGGTACTAAATTTGTCGCTACCTAGTTTGGTGCTAGGCATTAATAAGACAATATAGGACTGGTTACCTCAGTGTCAGGGACCAGACTGGATGGCCGGATGAGTTGAGCGCCAGTTTTCCGTTTTGGTAGATCATGGGATTCGAACGCACGGGTTCGAACCCTGGTCGAGTTAACCCAATGACTTATCAAATTGATACTTGTCACTACCTATCCTGACATTCGGCATTAATAGGATAGGAAAAGGACTGGTTGGCCCAGTTTTAGGATAATATGACTGAGTGGGATATCGGGTTATGATGCCGGCGGCCTGGTCTAATCCAAGTGGGATCAGTACTATAAAGTCGTCATTAGTGTGTACCGTCACAAGTCGGTACCTTATCTGATTGGTTGGTTGGTTGTTGTTGTTTTACGTCCTAGAAAGATCTGAGGTCATATTAGGACGGGAATTTTCTGATATGAACTTTGATTGTTGGTTGGTTGTTGCAGTTTTACGTCCTGGCAACATCTAAGGTCATATCAGGACGGGTACCGACTTGTGACAGTGTGCACTCATGGCAACTTTATAGTGCTGCCCCACGGGGAAATCAGGCTGCCGGCACCATCACCCAATAACACACTCACATTATCCTGACATTGAGCTAACCAGTTCTTGCCCTGTCCTATTAATGCTAAGCGCCAGACTAGGAAGCAACAAGTATCAATTTTAAAGTTATCGGTTTGACTCGACCGGAACCGAACACCCGACCTTCCACACACGAGGCCCGCGTTCTACCGATTAGGCCACCGCGCCCGGTATGTGACCTTTGCTGTTGCTAGGACGTAAAACAACAACACACATGTGCGCATGCGCCATGCAGTTGTTGTGTACATGGTGTACAGCCTACGGGTAGCTGGCAACAATGTTTCAACTCGCCGACTGAGAGTGTACCGTCACTGGGACGAAGGCTTGCTATGGTAATTGTTCGTAATGCTTTGGCATTACGGGTAATCAGGATGGCGAATTCAGACCAAGGCGTGCCAGTACTAAGGACGTCTATTGTGTTGCCGACTAGCGGAATTCTTTAGAACTATGTAATCAACCCAAACGCCGACTAGCGGGTCCTTTGCAACCTTGCCGCCGATCGAGTAAAGAGGACTTGATGACGTATTACGCACTATGCTCGAACTGCCGATGCGGCCCTTTTCGGGCAGACTTTCGCTATATAAGGCGACTTATCACCGGGGTTTGGTCATTATGACCAGAGGAGCCAGGAGTCAATAACCAGCCTAAATCGGCCTCCCACACACCCCACATGTGAACGTGGAAAGTAGGGTCATAGCATCTCTAGCCTCGTTTCTTAAGCATTTGTGAGCTGACATTGTATAACTTGACGTTTAACTTTACCTTAATTAAATATGCCATAACTATATTTGCTGTGTTCGCGTTTTTCCTAATTAACTCGGGCGTTACGCAGATCCATTTCCATCTTGCCAAATCCGACTGTCTCCGATGGAAAAAAAACGTCTCGACCAGTGGTGGCGCCACCTGTGCGGATATCTGCTGTTGATGGAACTAGATAGAAGCCACGGTGTAAATAAGGGGAGGAATCTTATTCTGCAATTTCTATTTTTAACAGAATGCTATGTGTTTGTGGAATAATGTATAGAAATTGTAAATAGAAAATGTCTTTAAAATGTCTTGAATGTCTTATTTGCTATTTATTTTCTTATGCAAAGCTAGGATCTAGTTTAATTGCTGAGTTCAAATCCTAGATAACATTCCTCATTAGGAATATGGTCTCAGTTGCCAATATGGCGTGAAATCATGATCACTCGCTCAGCAATTTGTTGAATGTGCATGAAGTAACAAATGTTCAACACTAAAACAATGATCTAGATTTGATTATGTATATCTAACTTAGATACCGTTGAACTTATTCAGCATTTGTTGCCACATAGAAGGGAATGCCAAGTCAATTTAATAGAACCCGTTACTGCTGAAGCTGATGGTGTCAGAGTTTTGGCATGCTTTCCCAAATTTATTTGGCGTGTTTGCACTTCAAATATCTCAAAAGCCAGCCATTTGTAGCAAAATTACTTCAAGCTGAAGTCGGCTAGATTATAACAATCAATTCAATATATTTATCTCAGAAAAATGACAGAAACTCTAAACCATCGGGCTATGCGACTTTAATATGCCAATATTGATATGTGTAATGTATTGAACTACAAATGCAGCAATGCATAACTAACCCAGTCTTCGCCCTAGTGATTGCGCCTGAGGCATTGCATAATGCACATGTCTGAGAAGCAAAGTGGAACACATCAACTGCTAAAGTGTATAGTGAAAGCCATAACCCTCTTTGGTTGATACACATCTTAAGCAGCAGGCATGCAATAAACCTGTGCTGCTGACTATAATTTTTTTTTTTTTTTTTGTAAAGTATTTATTCATCTGAATATGACATTTGTCAGTGCCGGAGCACTAGTCTTCCGGCCATCTTACTATTGGAATTGACATTCTAAATAATCTAAGTTTGGTCAGCGCTGTATTAGTCACAGCACCGATCCTGTATAATTGAGTGGCTCCAGGGCCCGTATTCATGTGCTGGTGCCAGGGCCTTAACCGTGGCTACGGTAGCCCCACACGGCTAACGGTGGAAAATCCATAATCATGTGCCTGTGCCAGCGCTAGCCGCCGACCGTAGCCTAGGCTAAGCTACCCTGGTTTCAAATCTAGTTTAACTGCTAGCCGCGTCGGTTAGTGTGCCGGCTGCCGATATATTAGAGCCAAATCTATTCAATGCGATCATATTTAACAGATTTACATATGCAATAAGTGAAATTTAATCAAATTAACCCTAAAATCGAATCGGTATTAACGCTCCCGCCGCATTGGCGGCGTTATTCATATTGTCGAATCGACGAATGTAAAGTAAACAAATCGCCACCGCCGCTTCGACGTCGATATCCATAGTGTCACATATCAACAAAACACACATCGCCGCCGCCATCGCAATTTAGCAATTTAACCCTAAATTCAAACCGATATTAACGCCGTCGCCGCAGTGGTGGCCTTATTCATATTGTCGAATCGACGAATGTAAACTAAACAAATCGCCGCCGCCGCAGCGACGTCGATATCCATACTATCCAACATCAACTAAAAATGGCCACCGCCGAATCGGCGGCAATATATTAGGCCCAAATCTATTCAATGCTGTCATATTTAACAGAATTACATACGCCATAAGTGAAATTTGAGCAATTTAACCCTAAATTCGAACCAATATTAACGCCGTCGCCGCAGTGGTGGCCTTATTCATATTGTCGAATCGACGAATGTAAACTAAAAAATCGCCGCCGCCGCAGCGACGTCGATATCCATACTATCCAACGTCAACTAAACATTGCCACCGCCGAATCGGCGGCAATATATTAGGCCCAAATCTATTCAATGCTGTCATATTTAACAGAATTACATACGCCATAAGTGACATTTTTAGCAATTTAACCCTAAATTCGAACCGATATTAACGCTTCCGCCGCATTGGCAGCGTTATTCATATTGTCGATTCTAGGGATTTCCCAAGTCTATAAATAAGTACACGGTTAGCTATCCGCCCCGGCTAGTACATTGGTGCATACCACTTGACCTATTTCTCCAACCACCCGCTAGCCACGGATAGCTACCACAGAGCTAGCGTGTAGCACCGGCTACACCTGGCACCACTACATGAATACGGGCCCTGCTGTATAATGTACACCACCAGTCACTGCGGTTCATGCAAAAATGGGGAGCAGCACCGACTAGAAGATGTGTACTCGGGGCAACTCAAACAATCGTTGTGGGTTACATTTTTTCTCTTATAAAACAAGCTAAGTTTATAGTTGACAAGACATTTTGTCTGTCTTATATAATGTTCAATGTGTTTAAACAGATTGATCGTTGTGTAGGATGTTCGGTGTGTCGATGGTTTGTTCATGATGGTTAAGGGTGGTGGCGGGGGAGGGGGCCCATTGGGGTGGGTGGTAGGGGGGGGGAAACCCATAAAGATTCATAACATCCACACTATTATATGGCTGCTAATATGTATTTCTCTGACTAGTGGCATTTCCAGTCTGATACAGTATAACCCCATTAAACCAAGCTCGGTTAAACCAAACGATTGGTTAATCCAAACTTTTTTCGGCAGCCCGGCAAAATTCTACCATTTATCATTTAAAAAAATTGGTTAAACCAAAGTCGGTTTATCCAAAGTATCCATTAATCCAAACAAAATTGTTGGGCCCCAGGCCACTTCCGGTATGGTTGAACCAAATTTTCATGTGGTTATAAGGTCATCTGATACTTTTTTATATGATAAATGGTAGTATTTTGCCTGACCACCGAAAAAAGTTTGGATTAAGATCGTTTGGTTTAACTGAGCTTGGTTTAACGGGGTTATACTGTATATACATAAAAAAAACAATAATCAAAGTGTCCACATACATTGTATATTACATGAATAATGCACCCAAGTTTTTGCCAAAGCCAAGTCAAAGTCGAAGCCAAACTCGGTTAAACCAATGATCGGTTAATCCAAACAAATGTCTAGGGTCCCTTCAACTTTGGTTTAACGGGGTTATACTGTACATATTTTCTCTCTCACAATTTGCAATTGATTCTGTGGGGAACGACAAAAGCCTCCACGTCTGCGCCACCCCTCAGGCCACCAATGAACTCGCCCATTGCCCTGATTGGCCACAAGGCTTTCATGTCGCTACTGCCATCACCACTAGCCAGCTGACCCAGTGAGCTGGTAACCATGTGAACTTTCTGCCAACCCACCCGACTACTTAATTTGGTTACCGCTGTATGCCATGATATAACCACTAAGGCTTGGCCTGAGTTCTCTCATCCAATATTACTTAGTTTTGTATGATTTGCTTTGCAGTGGCCAGTTATAACGAATATATACTAAAATGGATTGTGCAATACGATCTTCTTCTGGCATATTCTATGGTGTTTTCTTTTATATCGCATAATAGGACAGGATAAGGACCTGCTATCCGGACCGCACTTCGTCCACACCTCTCTCTATCTCCTCTCCTCCGGCCCGGCTCCTCCTTGATATATCTGAAATGAGTTCCAGGAGGGGGAGCCCGCCGGCATTTCACTTTCTACTCTTACTCTGTCCATGTCTATGGCTCGCTGGTTGGTCACCATAGAGCAAATAGACACGGTCCTTTGACTCAACTCTCCTCATTGCTCTTTCCTAGACTCTACCCTTTCTATTTCTCCCAGGCATACTTCTCCCCTGACCAGGGGAGTTGTGTACTTGGGTGGGGCCCTGTACCTTTACGTTTCTCTTGCGTTGTTCTCCTTGCTGGAACCACCGCTGCACCGATTTTTACCCGCCCTTCCTCGAAACCCTTGATGCAGTCTGCTGGATACAAGTGCTCAACTACTTCCAGACCGAAAAGATTCGGGGCCGCCCCAATGCTTCGCCGTTACAATGTTGTAAAGATGTCCCCAGCTTCTACAACCGTCCCTACTGAAGATTACTCTTCAACCAAAGATTGGGCCGATTTATCGGAGCCTCTCTATAATGTTGCAGTTCTGCAACCAGTAACCATCATAAGGTTACAAACCACCCCAAACATAAGGACTGGATGGCTCAGTATTAAGGTAATATATTACTGGGTGTGATATCATATCGTTGTGCAGTTGACATGGTATCCCAGTGGGATAACATTATAAAGGCATAATGGTTGGTTGGTTGTTGGGGTTTTAGGTCCTGGCAACATTTAAGGTCATATCAGGACGGACACTGACTTGTGACAGTGCCCACTCATGGTGACTTTATAGTGCTGCCCCACTGGAAGACGATGCCACCAGCACCATGACCTGATATCCCACTCAGTGACATTATTCTGACACTGAGCCAGCCAGTTCTTGCCCTGTCCAAATAATGGGGAGCGCCTGGCTAGGAAGTGACAAATATCAATTTTGTAAGTCATCGGTTTGACTCGACCGGGAATTGAACTCCCGATCTCCCGCACTGGAGGCCTGTACTTTACCGATTCGGCCACAGCGTCCGGTTCCAATATTACTTCTTATTTTGTGTGTTTGCTTGACCAGTTATGTGTTGTATAATTTATTATGTAAGTATTAATTTAGGACGAAGGCGGGTATTATGTAAAATCGGGATAATACCCAATATATCTTATGATCCACTGCTTAGGCTACCAACTAAGGGGAAATGCAAATACATTCTGTACTTGTCAGCAACTGTCTTCATAAATTGTGTGAGTCACACAACTGGCCTGGGGTAGTGCTCAATGCGCTCCCTTCACATCTGTTTATCTTCTGCTATCTTCTTTTGCTCCTTACCACCCTGTCTGGTGGAGTAACGCATTAAATAACATCATCCGGTCCACTGCTTGGCTGCGTCCATTCTGTCATGGAGAGCGCAACAGCATGCACACACCAGTTTTGTGCTACTGCTCACTATGTCTCATTCAAATTTTGACTTTATAATAAACGGGTAAGGGCCTTTTCATAGGTGCCAGCCAGAGAACTTCTCATCCAAACTGTGCCTTGTCTTGTCTCTGTAATCGTAGGAGTTAAATAATATACTCAAATGGATTGTGAAATTTGATCTTCTTCAGGCATATTCTAAGGTGTTTTCTTTCAATCGCATACTAGGTTCTGATAGGATAACGATTGGATGGCTCAATATCAAGATAACATGTTACTGGGTGTGATATTATATCGTTGTACAGGTGACATGGTATCCCAGTGGGATAACACTATAAAACCATTATGAGTAGCCTACATAGGTTATAAATAGCCACCCTGGTATTGACATGATGTCATATATGGCTAGGATATAAATTAGTGTATATATATATAGGCGGAGGGGGACGTAGCTCAGGCGGTAGAGTGTCCACCTGTGAATCTGTGGGTCATCGGATCTACCCTTCTCAGGGGATCCATTTGCAGTTTGGGTTATTTTCCATTCCAACCAGTGGTCCACAATTGGTTCATTTAAAGGCTGTGGTATGTGCTGTCCTGTCTGTGGGAAAATGCATATAAAAGACCCCTTGGTGCTTATCGGAAAGAGTAGCCTATGTGGCGGAAGCAGGTTTCATCCAAAGAAATATGTCAGAATGACCATATGTTTGATGTCCAATAGCCGATGATAGAAATAAATGTGCTGTAGAGGCATCCTTAAATAAAACAAGCCTTTTGTGTGTATATATGTATATTATTTATATGTATAAACAGTTGGCCCCAGATAAACAGAACAACAATAAAGGGTGCATTCCTTACACGCGGCATGCGGCATGCGGTATGCGGCATGCGGGGTGCGGCGTGCTTACGGGATGGGTCCTTTCACCCACACCCACACCCACACCCACACCCACACACAGTGTCAGGTTTCCTCACCACTGTTCTCTATGGCAAACGCAGCAGCATTCGCATTCGCATGCTGCACCGATCGCTACATGGACCGATTCAGTATGTGCATGCAGCATGCCGCATGCCGCATACCGCATGTAAGGAATCACCCCCATTGATTTAGATGCTTTTCGATTTTTTGCCGCATTTGCATACCGCATACCGAGTGTAAGGAATGCGCCCTTTAGACTGACGTGGTTGAGAAGAAGATATATATTCTCTGGCGGAGATATATTAAATGCCCACCTAAAGTTAAAATTTGACTGTCCCAACGGGCCTATAGGTGATAACGGCCAGACGCAGCTGGCATCCAGTGCCTAGAGCCCCTTACAGGTGGCGCCAGTGTGGCCCATGCCGTCCTCCACAGAGTCAGTTAGATAGGATACAGTGATATACCATTACATAGGGAACTGAAGATAGATAGTGCCCTTGTTTATATTCCCATAATGGATTATAGAGCACATATATAACAAGCACCAATGTGTACATAGAGTAGAAACGATTGAATGTTGTAACTTACACCGCAAGGTGCTGCCATCTACAGGGCATGTACTGCATATTTTATTACATTGAATATT
Source organism: Branchipolynoe longqiensis (assembly GCA_030323885.1). Lineage (NCBI taxonomy): Eukaryota > Metazoa > Annelida > Polychaeta > Phyllodocida > Polynoidae > Branchipolynoe > Branchipolynoe longqiensis. Next base: position 54,019,004 of record CM059195.1, read on the forward strand.
ACACAGAAATGCGTTATCATGATGTGTATGGGTGCAGTCACGTACACAATAATATCTCGTTCATCGATCTAGATACCGCGCTGACCGGACGCGATACGAAACGGTAAGAGCGCAGGCTTCTCATGAGAAAGGTCAGGTGTTTGAATCCTAGCCGACTCAAAGCGATAACTTATCAAATTGTCACATGTCGCTACTTAGCCTGGCGCTCGGCATCACGCGGATAAAACAAGGACTGATTAGCTCAGTACCAGGATAATGTGACTGAGTAGGATCTCAGGTCATTATGCTGGTGGTCTGTTGCTAGGAGGTAAAACCCAAACAAGCAAGTAAAGTGTGGGTTTGAAAATACTAATTTAGCAGTTTGCAGACAGCTGGCTAAATATATATAATGCCTCAGCTGATATTAATTTAATATTAAATAATATTCACATTATTCATGCAGTACACAAATGTTGTGTGTAATTTATTTTCATGTCGAAAGTAGGTAAAATCAATGTAAACACAGAGTGTGCTGTTTCAGCCACTCTAAATCCGCCATTTTTAATGGCCTGAGCGGTGTCGTTTACGCATCCCGAGTTTGTATGATTTGCGCATGTGCATAGAAATTGTTGGGATGATCAGGGGTGATTAATCGATGTTGGCCTATGAGTGTACATCCGCGATCAGTGCGCATGAGCATGCGCACAACCACCATTGCGCCCGCGTGAGTAACCGCCCCGGACGAACCGGACACTGAATGTGGGTCACTTCAACAATAACAGCGTGGGGGTTAAATGTCGCCCCAGTAGGATCGTGTGATTGTTGGGGTTTTACGCCATGGCAACATGCAAGGTGATATCATTATCACGACGGGTATCGACTTGTGACCGTTGAGCCCTCATGGCAACTTCATAGTGCTGCCGGGCCACTGGCACTATGACCCGATATAACACATTAGTCACATTATCTTGACACTGAGCTAACCAGTCCTTGTCCTATCCTATTAATGCGGATCGCCAGGCTAGGTAGCGACAAGTATCAATTTTGTGTGTCATTCGTTTGACTCGGCCAGGGTTCACAGCATGTTCCCCAGTGACCAGACGCGATGGCCGACTGAGTTGAGCGTCCGTCTCCCGTTTTGGTAGATCGTGGGATTCGAACCCATGGGTTTGAACCCTGGTCGAGTCAAACTAATGACTTAAAAATGTATACCTGTCGCTTCCTAGCCAGATGCTCGGCATTAATAGGATAAGGCAAGGACTGGTTGGCTCACTGTCAGGGTAATGTGACTGAGTGGGATATCGGGCCATGGTGCTGGCGGCGTGGTTTCCCAGTTGGGCAGCACTATAAAGTCGCCATGAGTGCGCACTGTCATGAGTCCTGATATGACCTTAGATGTTGTCAGGACGTAAAACTCCAACAACCAACCAACATGTTCCCCAGTAGGATGGTGTTGGTAATGATGACGTCATTAACTAGTAATTGCAAGTGCCCCAAATCTTTCAACACTCAGTTTGAACACCGAGCACACTATGACGTCAAACCACTATATATTGTGTCACTGGCTGTGGCTATCCATTAAACATACGGCATCGAGTTGTGCATCAGGTCACACATTACAACATTTATCCAGGAGTTGTTCAAGATTTAAAAAAAACTAAAAAGAATTCTAAAAGTAGGTGATGTGAATGATGATAACCCCATTATCAAGGGTAGTTATCCACGTGAGTGCTGTTGACTCAATTATACGACCATTGTTTATTAGGCGAGCATGGAGACCAGACTGGATGGCCGAATGAGTTGAGCATCTGTCTCCTGTTTTGGGCGATCGGGGGACACAAACGCATGGCTTAGTGGGTTTGAACCCTGGTCGAGTCAAACCAATGACTTAAAAATTGATACTTGTTGCTTCCTAGCTTGGTGCTCGCCCTTATTAGGATAGGGCAAGGACTGGTTGGCTCAGTGTCAGGATAATGTGACTGAGTGGGATATCAGGTCATGGTGTTGGTGGGCTGGTCTCCCAGTGGGGAAGCACTATAAAGTCGCCATGAGTGCACACGGTTACAAGTCGGTACCCATCCTGATATTATCTTAGATGTTGCTAGGACATAAAATAACAACAAACAAACCTTTCCCATTGCAGACCGACAACAAGATGGCAGCTGCCGTGCCGCTCTCGGTCTCACTGCTTCTTGGGCTGGCGATCCTGCCCCTGGCAACGTCCCAGATTTACTTGCCTTGCGACATGACAACAAACCACTATATATGTATATATATATATGTATATATGTATATGTATATATATATATATATATATATATATATATGTTAGTGTATATTGTATATAGGCCCATGTAATAGCCTGTCGTCATATGCATACATATATAACGTCTGGATATTGTATGGATATATATGGATATATATATATATAAAGTCAGGCTAAGTGAAAGGAAGAGGAAGAGACGGAAGGTTGGTGAACAGCCTAATTTATTGATAAGGCTCTTGGCCGAGCAATAAACGCCCTACCTATACAAAGCTAAAAGTAAAAATAGGTGTGTAGTGTGCCAAGCAAACAGCAGAAGTGAGCAGTATAGAAGGTGGGGGGAGGGGAAGCAGCAAGAAAAGTGCTGGCCCGCAGCAAATATATATAATGGATAAGAAATAATCATGAAGTCATAGGATAATAAATAATATTATAAGATCATAGGATAATAAATAATATTATAATAACCTCACCCGCCATTTTATATTTATATAATAGATTATATTGCACATATTTGAAGAGTTCAGGCACAAACCTAGATAAAAGATTCACCCGGTAATTGTAGTACACGGGGGTGAACGACAACGTACTGTAAATACGGGCGAAAATAGCTTTAGTATGGAACATGAAGTAGAAACTGTGGTTCCATGATCAAATGGCTACATATATTGGCACAGATTTGGTGAAATGAGAGAGAATGCAAAAATCCAAGATGGCGGCCATAGAATGCCTTCGATTTCAATTTTAAATCATATTAAACTAGCTATTTTATTATATTTTTCAACTCAAAGGTAGCGGGTAAATATGAAGACATCTACAAAGAATAAATGTTGCTTCTTAGATTGTGAAATTAGGCTCTCATTTCATTAACCCGCTTTTTCGACCGTTTTTATACAGGGTTGGTGTTTACCCGTGTACTGCGAGTACCGGGTGAATCCTTTATCTAGCACAAACCCTGTAAACACCAATAACAAATGGAGTTTAAGTAACAGATTCTTTACCTGACAATAATGTTAATTCTCACTAATTCCACTTTTTTATTATCACATGCTAATGGAGCAATGAACAAAAAAGTAGCTATCTAAAAAAATACCTTTTTGAAGGTTTGATTCCAATTTCTATCTCAATATTTGGATTGGTGTTTACCGGGATTTTCTCCTGAACTCTTCATATATACATATATATATATATATGGATAGTTATAAGCCCCTTAATGCGTGTGATAAGGTCTGTAGTGTTGGCTTCCCCCCTGGTTTAGGGGGGGAGGTCTCCCAGCATGCACTGCTCTACTTCCCCCCTCCCCCTGCGCGGGGTCGCACACTCCACATGCTCGGAAGTTCATATATATATGTATGTATATATATATGTGTGTACACATGTATATGCACATATGTATATGGAGATGTATATATTGATATGTATATATATATACAGACGTGTATATAGTAGTTGTGTCACTGGCTGTGGCTATCCATTAATCACACGGCATCGAGTTGTGCTTCAGGTCGCACATTACAACATTTATTTAGGAGTTGTTTCCAAGTGTCATTTCGTGCTGAGGAAGGCATCCACCAAACACGGTAAGTGGCCTTGTTGGGCATCGCATACTCTTCTTTAATAGGAAGCACATTTATCCTGCTCTTGGAAGTTTATGCACAGTATTTGTTTTTTGTTGTTGTTTTATGTCCTTGCACATCTAAGATCATACCGTCCTGATATGACCTTAGCTGGTGCCCGGACGTACAACTGCAACAACCAACCGGTCTAAGGTTATATCAGGAGGGGTACTGACTTGTGGCAGTGCACACTCATGGCGACATTATAGTGCTGCCCCACTGGGAGACCAGGCTGCCAGCACCATGACCTGATATCCCACTGAGTCGCATTATCCTCACACTAAGCCATCCAGTCCTTGCTCTATCCTAATAATGCTGAGTGCCTTGCTAGGAAGTGATAAGTATCAATTTGATAAGTCATTTGGTTTGACTCGGCTGGGATTCGAACTCCCGACCTTCCGCACGGGAGGCCTGCACTCTATCGATTAGGCTATCCCGACCTCTATCGATTGCTGTCTTCAAAGGACAACCCAGCATTCAGACCAGTGTTGACCTCATATAGCAGGTGGGACAATGGAATGTAAGAGGAACAAATTGTTTGTTCATTTGGGAAAAAATAATTCTCATGAGGCAGGGTTTTAGCCATTGGTTTGGGATGGGGTTTTACGTCCTAGCAACATCCAAGTTCATATCAGGACGGGGGCAGGTAGTAGGCAATTAAGAAACGGGTGGGTGGAAAATAGGGTGGGTGAAGATAATAATTAACAAGGCACCTCAGTGCGGTATGTATCTGTTTATAAAAATAATTGAAATCAATTTAAAAAATATGTTTTCTTTTGTTCAAGATTTAAAAAAACTAAAAACAAATCTAAAAGTAGGCTATGTGAATGGTGATAACCCCATTACCAAGGGTAGTTATCCACGTGAGTGCTGTTGACTCTATTATACGACCATTGTTCATTAGGCGAGCATGGGGACCAGACTGGATGGCCGAATGAGTTGAGCGTCCGTCTCCTGTTTTGGGAGATCGGGGGACCCGAACCCATGGCTTAGTGGGTTTGAACCCTGGTCGAGTCAAACCAATGACTTAAAAATTGATACTTGTCGCTTCCTAGCTTGGCGCTCGGCATTATTAGGATAGGGCAAGGACTGGTTGGCTCAGTGTCAGGATAATGTGACTGAGTGGGATATCAGGTCATGGTGTTGGTGGCCTCGTCTCCCAGTGGGGAAGCACTATAAAATCGCCATGAGTGCACACGGTTACAAGTCGGTACACATCCTGATATTATCTTAGATGTTGCTAGGACGTAAAATAACAACAAACAAACAAACCTTTCCCATTGCAGACAGACGACAAGATGGCGGCTGCCGTGCCGCTCTCGGTCTCACTGCTTCTTGGGCTGGCGATCCTGCCCCTGGCAACGGCCCAGATTTACTTGCCTTGCGACACAACAGAATTCACAAGCAAAGAAGGCTGCACTTGCTGGAACCAGCAGAAACCGATAATAAAATGCTCTTCGCTCGGCCTGAAAAGGATGCCCAAGTTGGGAAAAGTGCACACGCTGGACCTCAGCAACAACAGCCTCACCTACATCTCCGAGTCGAGCTTGAAGCGGCTCTTCGGTTTGCGGCTGCTAAACCTATCGCACAACCTCATCAACAGCTTCCACTTCCGCAGCCTCCGCAACGAGGTCGGCACCGGGCTGGATATCCTGGACCTCGAACATAACCGCTTGGAGAAGATCCCCGACATCTTCGGCGGCCGCGTCATCGGGTATAGCGGGATGACAATGGTGAACCTCACCGTTCTTCGCCTGTCGCACAACTACATCAGCGCCGTCGAGAGCTACACATTCCGCGGGTCGCCGAGCCTGCGCCAGTTGTACCTCGACGGCAACCCGATCTTGCACATCGAGCGGCGATCCTGGTGGGGTCTCCACAACCTGCGCCACCTAGCGCTGGGCCTAGTCGGGATGGACATCTCGATGATCCCGACCAAGAACATCGCGGACCTCACGTCGCTGCGGTTGGTCGGCGCGCGTCCGCGCAGACTCGACGTCCTCCGGCTCTGGTTCGAGAACTTCCCGTCCCTAGAACGCCTGGCACTGGAAGCCATGGGGCTGCGCGACGGACACTTCTGTAAAGGCGCCTTCCCCGCCACATGGGGGCGCTCTTTGCGTGGCGTCTCATTCAGCGACAATGAACTCACCACTGTGCCCTTCCACATCCTTGACCTTCCGCATCTGCGCCACCTCGACGTCAGCCGGAACTGGATCGTGCATGTCCCCACTCCTCCTCCTCTTCTTCCTCCTCCTCCGACGCTGACCCCAACCACGTCGCTGACCCCACTGACACCACTGATCCCACGTCTTCAGCGCATCCTCGCCGAGCTCCTGACCTTTGACCTCAGTGACAACGTCATCGAGCACCTCGACGCGCATCTGCTGCTCGGTCTGCATCGCGCCCGGGTGATCGACGTCAGCGATAACCGCCTGAGCGTCCTGCCGCTCACACTGCGCCAGCTCCGGCGGAACCTGCAGCCGGACGCCGTGCTCCGGCTCGGCGGCAACCCGTGGGCGTGCGACCTGTGCGCCAACAAGTGGCTGACCCAGCTGGTTGGCACTCCTCACCTCAGCGAGGATGAGGAGGATGCGCTCAGCGACTTCAGGTGCGGTCCGACTGGGTCCAATAGTGGTGACCTCATCAAGGACCTCCCGGCGGGTCGCCCCTGCACGCCATGACCGATTAACTGTTGCGTCATGTGACATTCATGCCCAGAGAGCAATAGTTTAAAAAGTTTTTCTGTTCCTATATTTTTGTGGCAGTGTATTTATGCTGCTCATAGCGTTTAAGGATAATGACTTGTTTTCGCCACTAGATGGTGTGGTTGTTGAAGTTGTACATATATCTCACGCTAAGCAAAAGCATCAGCTGAGAAAAGATTGTCTCCTTCATCTATGAGACTCTCTGTTAGGAGCTACACACATGTCCAACGTGCCACTGCACATTCCAAGTGCAAATTGGACTCATCAGTCATTGACGAGTTCACAACAAATGATGAGTTGCTGTCGTCGTCGCCCCGATGGACAACCAAGAAGAAGAAGATGTCTGGCAACATCGAAGGTCATATCAGGTCGGATACCGACTTGTGACAATGCACACTCATGGTGACTATATAGTGCTGTCCCACTGGGAGACCATGCCGCCAGCACCATGACCTGATATGCCTTTTGGTCACATTATCCTGACACCGAGCAAACCAGTTCTAGCCCTATCCTAATAATGCAGAGCGCCTGGCTAGGAAGCGACAAGTATCAATTTTGTAAGTCATTGGTTTGACTCGACCGGGAATTGGACTCCTTACCATCCGCACTTGAGGCCTGCGCTCTACCGATTCTGCCACCGCCTACTGGAGAGTGATAGTCTCATTAGTTCCCCATGTTTCCTAAAATTCAGTTGAATTTTAGCAAACATGCTTTCTTTCTCTGTTTGTAAATATTTTCCTGTATTCTTTCTCCGTTTGTACATATTTTCCTACATCTCCCTCTCCTCTGTGAGGCTGTTAGTTAGTTCTACAATGGGGGACATGTTGCATAGTTCATTTTCTGACACTTGGTGGCGCGTCGGTACTAGTGGGCCTACACGGTCATTGACAATGCTTTGAGCTTGCCGGTATGCGCAGTGCAACACGTATATTTTATTCAAAATTAATAGAAATACAGAACCCTAACCTTATAAATTTAATATAATCTATTCATTGTATGTTTTCTATATGTATACCAAGCGGTTTGTCTGTAGGTGTTGTGGTTTTAGAGATATTTGACTTCTTCTGTATGAAGATTGCTCACGGCCATTGACAATGCACTGAGTTTGGCGGTACGCCCAGTGCAAAATGTTTATTTTATTCAAAATTAATAGAAATACAGAACCATAACCTTATAAATTTAATATAATCTATTCGTTGTATGTTTTCTATATGTATACCAAACAGTTTGTCTGTAGGTGTTGTGGTTTTAGAGATATTTGACTTCTTCTGTATGAAGATTGCTCATAGCCATTGGGTTTGCAGTGTGACAGTGTGCCGAATAGGCCCACACGTTCAGTGGCGACGCGAACGGCAGGAATTTGAACTAAAAAGTCGGAGGTCCCCCATTGGTGAGTTGTTTCGTTACCGATAGCTACTTTCCCTGACTGCCTTCACATAGTTATGTTAGCGGTGATTAGTTCTTGCTTGTAAAGTGTGAAGTTAACTCCTGAGTATATCATGCATGCCATTTATACCATCCAAGTGTTCACTTTAAATTTAATCATCAGCGAATTAAAAAACAAGAAAAAATTATTTAAATTTAAATTCTTTTTTAGCTGGTGTACCAGTGTATTTAGCTCCATTTTGATCATTTAAAAATATTTTTTTACTGTACCCATTCTTCTCTCTTCTACTCCCAACACATTCCATCCCTTTGCTTTCAAGTACTCGCTACTCCTCACATCTGATCCTCTATTTTTGTTAATGTTTATCAGTCTGGGGGCATCGCCCCCTCCTGTTGCCCATTTTGTTACCTTCACTCTTCCAGGCTTCACTGTCGTCCTAAATATTGCTATTTTAAGATGTTATTTTCTTCTCTCATTCAGTGTCCCAAATCTTCCCTGCCATATCATTTAATCTATGGTCAACCAGAAGGGATGGCCGAGGGAGTTGAGCCTCCGTCTCCCATTTTGGTAGAACCCACGGGAATTCTAACCTTGACCGAGTCAAAGCAATGACTTAAAAATTGATACTTGTCGCTACCTAGCCAGACACTTGGCATTATTAGGATATGGAAAGGACTTGTTGGCTCAGTGTCAGCATAATGTGACTGAATCGAATATCAGGTCATGGTGCTGATGGCATGATCTCCCTCTGGGACAGCACTATAAAGTCGGCATGAGTGCGCAATGTCACAAGTTGGTGCCCAGCCTTAGATATTGCAAGGACGTAAAACCCCAACAACAAAGCTAGCATTGTTGGTCATCATTGTTGTTTATGAGCATTGTTTATTATGCAAGCAATGTCTGTCAGTAATATATATATATATACCATATCGTGTATTATTGCGAATATAAATAAAGAGTAAGACTCCTCTCATTTACTGCCTGGCTGTCATTTTCATCACTACAGCCGATACCAGCACCAGTGCTGCCACCACCATCTCTTTGTGCATTAGCCATTTCTCTGCAGTTCTCATATTCACACCTGAAAATATATTAAGCAGTTATTTCCCGATACCATGGGCCTCAGAATATGCATCGACCTAGGTATAGACCAATGTTGATGTGCATTTCAGAGACCTGAGGTTCTCAAACCCCAATACATATACCGTAAAACCTCTCTAAATCGATCGACCTTGGAACCGACTTTAAGTGCTCCATTCAGGGAGGTGGTCGGCTTAGGGAGTTAGAATATGGTTATAAGTGTATTGTTGGGACCTAAATAAATCGATCGATATAGCGGAGTGGTCGATCTGTAGAGGTGGTCGGTTTGAAAGGTTTTACTCATACATATTAAGGTGCATTTTATTTGATCAAAATAAAATGTTTAATTAATACTTTGTTCCTCTCCATTTTCTGGTAGCAAATGAGCAGAATAGCCATAGAATGCTGATAGTCTGATATCACTTTTATCAGGTAGGGTAGGTGACTGGATATTGCAATGAGTATCCCATAGCGACTGTCTTAATTCACGAAAGGCGGGCTCAGTGGTGGGTATAATGTTTTTTTTTAATTAGAGCATGTGAGAATGGTTTAAGGTCAAATGAGCATTAGGTAACAAGCAATCAATCAAGTCATCAGGTCATCAAAGTTCAAATGTCAAGGCCAAGTTTTGTGCATGCGACGTACGACAACGTTTGGGTGTTATGTCGGCCATACACTATGTATACGTTATGCATACGTCTATGTACGTGAGACATACATTAGACATGCGTTGTTCACTAGGTTGCACTACGTTAAAGGCAGTGGAAATGTTCAGTCCGTGTACTGACAATGTATGGATAACGTATGTCTAACATATGTCTAACGTACATGTAACGTACGTTTTGCATTTCTCCACCATGTCTTGATTTATGTAACGTATGAGGCGTAGTTCTGGCAATCGAATAACGTATATAATGTTCCACTGGTGTTCTGCGACCATATCGTGAGTGTAATTCGAGCGTTTTTTCGCCAGGAGGCATGTTAACCATACATTGGCCATACGTTTGCCATTTGCTATGTATGCGGTATGTATACGTCCAACTTTGCCCCTGCGCTGAAAAGTTTGACGCATCTCGACATAAAAAAGTGATTTTACGTGTTGGCCACATGCTTGCGAGATGCGTCGTAATGTGACAGCCCCTTTAGTTCCTGAAGGATCCGCTAATCGACGTGGGGGAGCCAGGCTAGTGTGGTGTTAGTTCTAGCGTTTCCCGATAGGTGGCACCACCATATTTCATTTCGCGTCGCCCTCCTCTACCCTGTGAATTACGCATGTTATACCCCTGTCACACTACGACGTAACGAGCCAACGTGAGCCTAACGTGGGCATTTTTCGTCATGACGTTGGGTTACGTCATGATGACGTCAGAATGACGTTAGAAAGACGTCGAGCGACGTCACATTACGTCGTGTTACGTCGAGTTACGTCAAGGTTTTGGACATGTTCAAAACTTTTGCCGTAGGTCGAACGTAACGGTTTACGTTCGCCGTACGTTCTGTTCACGTTCAGTGAACGTCAATGACGTTAAACGGACGTTATTCCAACGCTGCTCACTACGTTCAACTACGTTCCACTACGTTGACATACATTAAAACGAGTGCAAATGCCCACAGGGCGTAATGGGAACGTCAGGAGAACGTCAGGAGAACGTCAGGAGAACGTCAGGAGAACGTGCATTCAACGTACGTTCAACGTCTCATGACGTAGGGAACGTAACGTAACGTTCTTCTGGCGATGGAATAACGTTCATAACGTTCCGTTAGCGTAATGACGTTGTCCTCTCTCCTTGAATCACGGCATCACTACGCTTTACCGACGTTACGCTCTCGTCCACTACGCTGCATCCACGTTCAACTTCTGCCCAAATTTGCATACTACGCCGAGAAGTTCAACGTTCTTCACGTTCTCCCTACGTCGACGTCGTTACGTCGTAGTGTGACAGCCCCATTACGAATAACATGTACAATACTACTTGGGCGTTTAATAAATGTATTTTTGTTTCCATATATGTATGACCATATCTGAAGGGTTCAGGCGCAAAACCATGTAAACGACAATCCAAAAATGGAGATAAACATTGGAATCAAACCTACAAAGAGTATATTTTGTTATATTTCTATTTTTGTGTTCATTGCTCCATACCCATGTGATCATATGAATAGTGGAATTGGTGAAAATTAAAATTATTTTCATGTACAACTCTTTTATTTAAACTACATTTTTGGATTGGCTTTTACGTGGTTTTGCACCTAATCTCTTCATACGTATATCCATATATCCAAATAACTTTACATGTATGAAAAGTTCAGGCGTAAAACCCCATAAACGCCAATTTAAAAATTGAATTAAAATAAATAATTTTTTACCTGAAGGTTATTTTAATTCGTATTAATTCTGACCCTCCAACGACCCAGCGACAAAGCTGGCCCGAACCCGGACTCTCCTAGTACCGCGAGTCACAAGGTCACCGCTAAATTACGCCACTATATATTGATATACTAAATATATAAAGGTGCATATACATACAGTCAAACCTCTCTAAATCGACCGACCATGGGACCGACCTTAAATGGTCCATTTAGGGAGGCGGTCGATTTGTAGAGTTTTTTTTGTATCATCACAATGGTAGGCCTATTGTATGGGCGATCGTTTGGGACCCAAATAAAGTGATCGATATAGGGGAGTGGTCGATCTGTGGAGGTGGTCCGTCAGGGAGCTTTTACTGTAGGTCCATATATATATAGGTCCACATATGTTTGTTGTTGTTGGAGTTTTACATCCTGACAACATCTAAGGTAATATCAGGACAGGTACCGACTTGTGACAGTGCACACCCAGGGCGACATTGGCCATAATGCTCGCATTGCGTTTGATTCGCGGCGGAGGAGGAATGCACCCCCCCTCCTCTGACAGTTATGCATTACGTAAACCTCCTGGGTATGCCCGTATTGCACTGGGTATGCCGGTATTGCAGGTATTGCAATACCTCAGGGAGTTTGATGCCCCTGCCTTGCAGAGTTGTAAACCACTGCCTTGTGGTACAGGTTCTTGACAGAACCGAAGGCTAAGGGAGCAAACCCTAAACAGAAAACCATGTCACTGTGGCAGCATTAAGGGCGGTTGATGTATGGAACTCCCAACATCTCCCGACCAGCAACTGCAGGGACAAATAGTTTTGCACCTGTCTTGACATGTTCTTGCCGGTGTGAAACCTCTATTTGCTCCCCGAGAGAGTGCCGCTGGTAACTTGCAAAAGCCAGCAGCACTTCAACACTTTTGCAGGCAGCTTTAATGAAATGTAGCTAAATGGAGAGCGGCAGTCAAGTAATGAAAGCAGTCTTTGTCACATCGCGACCGACAGCATGATGATGATGAACCTCCCCCGGCCTTATAACCCTGCCCTCCGGCTGCTTCCAGCCACTCTCCCTCCAACCGTCCTCACACACCATCAAATTTTCTCCACCCACTCGCCCATTACTTACACACCTCACTCCCTAGGGTGGAGGGCTCCTCAGGACCACCTCCCCCTCACTGACTTTATTTACCCGAGGCTCCTTCCGAAGTCCTTCCTTCCGATTTTCTTATTCTACACTGTATTGTCATGTTCTCATGTCATTATCCTATTGTCATTGCTTTGTCCCGCACTTCATGAATAAAGTGCTGTTTTTCTCCACCCCTGACTCCTCGTTCCTCCTTCGTCGCGTATCATAGTGCACTACAGGGCTCGGTGGCCGAGTCTGTAGAGCACGGGGCTCGCGTGCGGGAGATCGAGTCAAACCAATAACTTAGAAAATTGATACTTGTCACTTCCCAGCTTGGCGCTTGCCATTAATAGGATAGGGCAAGGACTGGTTGGCTCAGTGTCGGGATAATGTGACTGAGTGGGATATCAGGTCATGGTTCTGCCAGCCTGGTCTCACAGTGGGGCAGCACTATAAGGTCGCAATGATGGCACACTGTCACAAATCCCTACCCGTCCTGAGATGAACTTAGATGTTGCCAGGATGTAAAACTCCAACGACGAACGAACCAGCTAATCGGCGCAACGTGAAGGGAAGACAAGAAGAATTATGCTTCAAAGTTTAATTCCCTTTCGCGGCTCACGGTGGTGTCACAGAACTAAGTGACCACCCGGGTCGTGGCTAATGCTAGCTAGTCACAGTGAAAGCCCAGTCAGACCATACCGTACTGAGTACCAGACACCACCGCACAAAGAATTGTGGTGTCCGGTGTCGAACTGTTGCGACGGCCGCCAGACAAAACGAACGCTAAACAGACAAGAAACGTACATTAACGAATAGCCAACTGACGAGAACCAGACAAGAACCGGACGGCAAACGAGTGTCAATGGACAGACTGGACACCAACCAGACACCAACCGGACACCAAACCGGACACCTACCGGACTGTTCACAGACGCGCCAAAAACCGACGGACCAAATTCCCGCAGCACCGTCAACGGACTCTTCAGGATACAAACCGGACACCTAACGGATGAGTAACAGACATGAAACGGACAAAATGGACTAAACTGACTTAAATCGCACACTAACCATACACTTCAGTCCAATAGTGTCCGGTACAAGGTTTGTGCGTGTTCAAAACTTGTACCGGACAGCGCCAGACGCCACCGGACTGATAATGGACACGCCAGATGCCAGCCGTATATAAACCATACATTGCTGTATTTCACCGGACAGTGTCCGTTTTCTATCTGGTTCCTCAATCCGGTGAGGTCTGACTGGGGCTATAGGGGGTGGTCCACACATCCCCGCCCCCGCCTGCCCCCGCCTGCCCCCGCCTGCCCCCGCCTCTGGCTACCTTACTGCCACCTGTCGTCATAGATGAGCAACAGTGGTGAGGGCAGTGCCTGCTACTAGAGCTTTTGATTATAAATGGTTAACTTTGGAGATATTTGAAGTGAAACCTTGTAAACTAAATTTGTCGTGCACACCGAAATGCTGGACATTACGCATGTTGGCGAGTCAACATAGATAATTTAAGTGCGGGAACACTGGCCCTACTTTCATGGCACTACTTTCTCGACCGCACTACCCTCATACCTGACAGTCGTGCTTACTTCAGTCTTCCGCTTGAACCTGTTCCTGCCAGTCGCTTCACACACCCACCCTCCCGATACTATTGGGTAAGGGTTGAGGGTTGCTGGTGTCTGTGCTAGTCCTATTTGCTTATGTCTCTCTTTCTTGACTATCAACCCTGTCTAGATACTAAACAACATTTAACCAATTCCAATTATGATACGATATGAATCTGATACGATTATTCAATAAAACATCCATCAATCATCTCGATTACATTTAACATGATACTGACTCCCATCTCGCATAAGAGACACGATACCGATATGTTCTCCAGCCAAAATGGACCTGCCTGCAGGTTATGTTCTCCATTAAAATTGTTGTTATTTCCAGTTCCTCTTTGTCTCTATTATGTTCTCGTGTGTAAATTACAGCTTTTGGCGAGTGTCCACAATGATAGGTCTCTTGAATTGATTTAGGATTTTTCTTCTGTGTTGTAATACAATCTTTACTAAATGCGTCAATATCTATGTAGCACTAAATCTAGAAAGTTGTTTTGTTTTGAAATTTATGTTTTCATTGGATAGTGCCATTTTAAGTTTAAGAGTTAAACATATATATATATATATATATATAGTTTTGCATATTATTTGAAAAATAAGCTCTTGGCATAAGCACACTATCATAATCATTGAGTAAATAACTAAAAGAAAATAATAAAGCATGGGACAAATAACATTTCTAATTAATAGTTTCAGTAGAGTTTATTTTTTAAGCAGTTCTACTCGTGGTTATGAAGAATCAGTGACTTCCCAGTATACACCAGCCTCAAAGCTTCGATAAAGCTGCATAGTCCGAAGAAGCATCAAATTTTCAAAACCAAAACAAGATATCTCTATTTGATTCTACATATCTAACTTAAATACTGGTGCACTTGTTAAACATGTGTCACCACATAGAAGGGAATACTGAGACAATTTAATCGAACCTATTACTGCAGAAGCCTATGGTGTCAGACTTTTGGCAAGCTTGCCCAAACTAATTTTGCTTGTTTGCACTTCAAATATCTCAAAAGGTAACTATGTAAAATAAAAGTTACTTCAAGTGAAAGTAGGGTAGATTATAACGATCATCCTAATATGTTTATCTCAGAAAATGACAGAAACTGAAAACCCATCGGACTATGCAACTTTAAGTAACAAGTAAAAGCTCAAGTCCCCGGTGTCGCAGTTTGAGTGCCCTGCCAGTTTCAGCGTACTGCATAGCCTCAAACTCAAGGCATTGTCAATGGTGGTGAGCAATCTTCATACAGAAAACACAGGAAAAGTGACATATATCTAAAACCACACGACCTAGAAACAAATCGCTTGGTACACATATAGAAAACATCTTTAACAAAATCATTATAGTAAATTAATAAGGTTACGGTTCTTGATTTCTATTAATTTTGAACAAAACTAATTTTTTGCACTGCACGTACTGTCAAACTCAAGGCATTGTCAATGGTCGTGAGCAATCTTCTTACAGAAAATACAGGAAAAGTGATATATCTCTAAAACTACACCACCTAGAAACAAATCGCTTGGTACACATATAGAAAACATCTTTAACAAAAACATTATATTAAATTTATAAGGTTAGTGACAATGCTGTTAGATTTAGACGCATGCGCATGAAACTGACAGTACGCTGAAACTGGCAGGGCGCTCAAACTGCGACACCGGCACCATTACTACTTATAATTTGAGTAAGAACTACATTATACCACTTACAATACACTCAGCTCAGCATGGTTAGTAGGCAAGCAGATTTAAGATAGATTATGCGTAGAGGTCATTGGAAGTGTTTCCTGTGAGGAGTTACCATGTCGTTGTCACATGAAATGATTTTCATTGCAAAACTAAATTAAGGTCAACCTAGTTCAATCGACTGTAATGGAAGACATAACTTGAATATCCGATAAAGTCTTTCCTTTATAAAAGCCTGATCTGAAGGCAGCATTCGCTGTTGAATACCTATGTTAACGACACATAATCTGAAGCCAGCATTCTCTGTTGAATACCTATATTAGTGACGCTTATTATGAGGTTGCATTCTCTGTTGAATATCTATTTCAGTAACCCCTATTCTGAAGACGGAATTCTCTGTCAAATACAAATGTTAGTGATGCAAATTGTGAAATATCTATTTAGCTATTCATATTTCGAAGGCAGAATTCTCTGTTGAACACCTATGTTAGTAAGCCTTATTCCGAAGGCAGAATTCTCTGTTGAATATCTATATTAGTGACACTTATTATGAAGTTGCATTTTCTGTTGAATATCTATTTTACTAACCCCTATTCTGAAGGCGGAATTTTCTTCAAATATCTATATTAGCGACACTTATTATGAAGTTGCATTCTCTGTTGAATATCTATTTCACTAGCCGCTATTCTGAAGGCAGAATTCTCTGTCGAATACCAATGTTAGCGAGGCATATTGTGAATGACAGTATACAAAAACAATTGCAGGAACAACAACCAATGCCTCGGCGGTCAATACAAAAACCTTCTTCAGAGGAATAAGTTGACTTATCACCAAGGAAACACCAAACAAAGTCCTCTGAAATATATCAAGGAAAACAGGAAACTCGATGGACATGACAATTAGCAGCATATAAATTTGTGATTTGAATATTTAAAACATATTTAGCATATGAGCCTGTCTCAAAAGGTGATAACTATTGTTGTTGTTGTCCGCGTAACGATTGACACAAAACAGCACAGAAATGGTTTCACTGAAAACACAGACATTTGCTTCAAATCAATATGTATTCTATTGCGATTATGAAACACCATGTAAAAAACAAATCAGTTTATCCTGAGCAAATGCATATGTTAATCGTTACAATGGACAAAGTTTTGTCCCATTTTACTTATCACCTTTTGAGACAGTCTCATAAGCCGTGTTCACACGGGCAAAATCTAAAGCGATTCAGCCAAGGCGGATAGCAGGAGTCGAATTAGCTGCCCGTTCACACAGGCACTACTTGGGCCGGAAGTCGATATCTGCGCATGAGCAAGTCCAGTCTGACCAGCGCCACCACGAGAGAGTGGATTCGACCTAGATATGTATTTAATGAATCGTATTGGTTTGGAACGGTCAAAACTTCTGCTGCCAGTGAAACCCTAAAAATAAATGATGAAAAAAATATCTGTGCACAGCTAGCGGTTTAATAGACTAAATTATATAATATGCGCTTTTGATCGACCGGAAAGTCAACACACTAAGGTATCGACTGCGCATGCGTGTGAGGTGCTTAATCCGCCTAAGTGCGTCCACACGGGCAAAATAAATCGATTCAGAGAAATCGCCTCACGTAAACTACCTCGATAGGTGGTTTACAGGATGCGCATCACAGAAATCGATTAAGCCCTAATTCGACTCAGACGCCCGTTCACACGCGAAATGTGCGTCGAACTAGGCAAGTCGCTTTCTACGAATCGATTTACATTGCCCGTGTGAACATGGCTATATATGCTCAGTATGTACAAGCCCAGCAAACTATATCGTCTTCTGCAATAGTATAAAACGCGGCATTTTGATTCAATAATGATATAATATCAAACTCTTAATATATGGGTAGTGATAATCCCCTTATCGCATGTAATAAGGTCTGTAGGGTATTGCCTTCCCCTCCGGGGTAGGGGTGGGGGATTTCCCAGCATGCTCCACTCTCCCCCCCCCCCTGCATGGGGCTTAACACTCCATTCGCTCTGTGGCTTAAACTTAAAGGTACGCCAGTACCATCTAAGTAACAAAAGGGCACCAGTGCCATTCACAATAAAACAGTCAGCAGAATATCAAGTGTGCACAATAGACGAATTCCATCACCAACCCACCATCTGATGGCATTGGCAAGAACTAATATTACTGTTAGCAGTTCACTTACTATACAACATGCTCTGTAAAAAAAAAGGTCTTATAGGGGATTTCCACTAGCGAATCACCCTCTGGTGGCAAGGAAAAGAACTAATATTGTGAGTAGTAGTTCAGTGTGCAACATGCTCTGTGGAAAAGGTTTCATAGGGGATTTCTACCACAGACCTGCCCCTGGTGGCAGTGGTAGGAACTAATGTTGTGGGTAGCAGTTCAGTGTGCAACATGCTCTGTGGACAAGGTTTCATAGAGGATTTCTACCACAGACCTGCCCCTGGTGGCAAGGAAAAGAACTAATGTTGTGGGTAGCAGTTCAGTGTGCAACATGCTCTGTGGAAAAGGTTTCATAGGGGATTTCTACCACAGACCTGCCCCTGGTGGCAGTGGTAGGAACTAATATTGTGGCTACCAGTTCAGTGTGCAACATGCTCTGGGTAAAAGGTCTTTTAGGGGGCATGTAGTGAAAGATAGAGGGGGTTAAACTAACCCCCTTCCGGTTATAAAACACACCAAGTCCCAGCTCCAGTCTGTCCTTAGTTATCAACAGAACCTTAAACCCCAGAAAATGAGCATTCAAAAACAGAAACAAATTTGAATTGAAACATAATTGCAAAAACCAACAAATTCATTTCCGTTGTTTTCTGTAAAAAAATAGAATGTATTGTCATGCTTTCCAGTTTAAAGTCTATCACTTTCATATTGATTAAGGCGTTATATGGGGGATGTGGAAGCTTCTGCGAAAAAAAACGTCTTGATTATCGGAATGATGGCAGCTTCAGCTCAAATATGGTAGTCCTGGTTTCATTTCGGCCCAAATGCCATCTATCGGTGTTTGTGCCTGAAGTGCTCATTACATGCCGCCTGTATATACCTTTGTCAGACATATGAGTCAGTAGCATCTGATGTGAGATATTGTCATAAACATAGTATACATGTACCTTCGATAGATTTATTTAGACTACAATGCATGCACTTAGCATCCTATATGAGTCAATTATATATTTATAACATATTTTCCATGGATTTATTTAGACGAGAATACATGCCTTCAGTATCCTACATTAAGCAACCTGATATATATATATATATATTCTATGTGCTGTATAAGCAATTATATGAGTACAATTATCTGGAAACTGATTATCCATGAACTATCAACTCTACACCAACAAATGACACTCATCTACTCAAGCGACTGGTCAGGCCTTCTGCCTCCCCTAGTGCTGCCACCTGGCTTCTTCTTCCTCGCATGGCTCTGACTCATACCTGTACCACTCGCCCCCAAAAATATATATATATTCCATATATTTACTTAAGGCCCTGTCACAATACGACATAACAACGTCGGCGTAGGGAGAACGTGAAGAACGTTGAACTTCTCGGCGTAGTATGCAAATTTGGGCACAAGTTGAATGTGGATGCAGCGTAGTTGACGAGAGCGTAACGTCGGTAAAGCGTAGTGATACCGTCATTCAACGAGAGAGGACAACTTCATTACGTTCACGGAACGTTATGAACGTTATTCCATCGCCAGAACTACGTTACGTGATGTTACATACATCATGACGCGATGGCGAAATGTTGAATGTATGTTGAACGTATGTTCTCCTGACGTTCCCATTACGCCGCATGGACGTTTCCACCGGGTTTAATGTGGGTCAACATAGTGGAACGTAGTGAGCAGCATTTGACTGACGTCCGTTTAACGTCATTGACGTTCGGCGAACGTGTACAGAACGTACGGCGAACGTCAACCATTACGTTTGAGTTACGTCGAAAGTTTTGAACAGGTTCAAAACTTTGACGCGTGGCGATGTCACACGACGTAACGTGACATTGCTCGATGTCAGTCTAATGTCATTCGGACGTCATCATAACGTAACCCAACGTACGTCAACGTAATGATGAAACATGATCACGTCAGCCTTATTTTTGCTCATTACATCATAGTGTGACAGGGGTATAAGATTACAATACAGGTTATTAACATCTTATATGAGTAAATATAAGTCAATCTTGTATGTATATAATACTAGGCTACTACTTTCGCTAGAATTAAGTAAAGTTGCATAGTCCGATGGTTTTGAGTTTCTGTAATTTTTCTGGGATAAATATATCAGAATGATCATTATTATCTACTTTAATTTAACTTGAAGTAACTTTTATATTAAATGGTAAATTTGGAGATATTTGCAGTGAAAACATGTGGAATTAGTTTTGGCAAGCACACCAAAACTCTGACACCATAGACTTCTGCAGTAACAGGTTCTGTTAAATTGACTCAGTGTTCCCTTCTACACAGAAACAAATGCTTAAAAAGTGCATCAGTATCTAAGTTAGATGTCTAGAATAAAATCAGGGGAGCGGGATGTAACTCAGGCGGTAGAGTGTCCACCTGTGAAGGTGTGGGTCATCCAATTGATCCTGCTCAGCTGACCCATTTGCAGTTTGGGCTATTTCCCATTCCAACCAGTGGTCCACAACTGGTTCATCAAAGGCTGTGGTATCTGATATCCTGTCTGTGGGAAAGTGCATATAAAAGAACACTTGCTGTTTATCGGAAAGACCAGCCTATGTGGTGGCAGCGGGTTTCCTCCAAAGAAATATATCCAAATGACCATAGGTTTGACGTCCAATGGCCGGTGATGAAAATCAATGTGCTCTAGAGGCTTCATTAAATAAAACAGGAAAATAAATCTAGATAATTGCTTTGGCTTTGAAAATGTAATACTTCATCGGACTATGCAGCTTTAAGTTAGTTTAAGCATGGAATTAATTAGCATCCCACGTGAGCAAACATAAAAAGCGGAAAACTCTTCCCAAGAAAACCCCAAAACACTAACATAGAACCTTAAGAAAACAACTAACATAGTAATAAGAATAGAACAAAAATTCAATGCCAAGAGGGCCCAACAAAACTAATATAGGCTACTAAACGTACCAACAGATCTATCTGCTACTGAAATGCAGACAATCAAATAACTTATCAGCAGCTACTGCTTGGTAAGACAACACCAACACTACAGCTGGCCAGCATTGAAAACAAGCCTGGTTACCCGGGCTTACATGCTATGGACAGTATAAATACAGCCTCAATAAAAAATCAAAAAAAAAAAAAATCCAGTCTCATCAGGATAGGATATCAATCAGCTTTGTTTAATCACATCAGAATATGCATGTCATTGACACCAAATTGGTCTGAATGAAATATGGACTCTATAAACTATTATATCGGTAAAAAAAACGTGATGGCAACTATGTACTTCCCTCTAGTATATTATATTTATATCGTGGGAGTGATGACAAAATGGGAAATATTGTCCCTAGAGCATGATTCAAACCTACAATTCTGTCCATTCCGGGGCTAGCGTGCTAAGCGTTACACCACCTAGGCTCTCTGAAGCAATCACCCTACCCACGCCTACCTGTCTGTGCGGCTCTTTGCCTGAGAGGTCAGTGCAGGCTACTACAACAATTACAACTCCAGCGGGCGCGGTGGCCGAATCCATATATAGACATACTTGTGTTATGTCAATATACATCATCATCATCATCATGCTGTCAGTCACGATGCGACAAAGACTGCTTTCATTACTTGACTGCTGCTCTCCATTTAGCTAAGTACATTTCATGAAAGCTGCCTGCAAAAGTGTTGAAGTGCTGCTGGCTTTTGCAAGTTACCAGCGGCACTCTCTCGGGGAGCAAGTAGAGGTTTCACACCGGCAAGAACATGTCTAGACAGGCGCAAAACTATTTGTCCCTGCAGTGGCTGGTCGGGAGATGTTGGGAGTTCCATACATCAACCACCCTTGATGCTGCCACAGTGACATGGTTTTCTGTTCAGGGTTTGCTCCCTTAGGCTTCGGTTCTGTCAAGAACCTGTACCACAAGGCAGTGGTTTACAACTGTCAATATACAGGTATATATATATCGTTTAATCGAATCAAAATGCAACGCTATACACACAAATACAATTATGTATAAAGGAAATCCAAAGATTCGCGGATGATAAAATATCTTAAAATAAGTTTCTTATGAGATTGTAAAACTTCTGTGTTCTACACATGCCACATTTAGAATGAAAGTTAAAATGTTATGGCAATATATTTATGTGATGTATAATCAAATATCTGCTACATCATTCATTATGTGGATATAGATAATGAAACCACCACCCATTATTGTTCAAGTTATATGTAACTCTGTACACTTAAAGTTGCATCGTCCGATGAAAACATCAAATTTTCAAAACCAAGAGAATTATCTAGATTTGATTCTACATATCTAACTTAGATAATGGTGTATTTATTGATCATTTGTCGCTACATAGAAGGGATGATCTAGTCAATTTAATAGAACTTCTTACTGTAGAAGCCTAGGGTGTCAGAGTTTTGGCGTGCTTGCTAAAATTAATTGTGCATGCTTACATTTCAGATATCTCAAAAGTTAGCCATTTAAAATAAACGTTACTTCAAATTAAAGTAAGGTAGATTATAGTGATCAACTTAATATATTTATCTCAGAAAATATCAGAAACTCAAAACCATCGGACTATGCAACTTTAACCTTGACCACCCGATCGTGGCGCCACCTTCTGCCAAATAGAACGACTTCCTTGTGGCGCCATCTTATGGACACAGAACACAACAGTGCCTGATCAATAAATGACCAGCATGCACCAACACTAGCTGCTGGAACGCGAATCCGCGATGTTTGGACACAGCTTCAGAATGTCCCACCCACCCACCCTCACACCCACCCACCCTCCCACCCACCCATACACCCACCCTCCCACCCTCCCTCCCACCCACCCTCCCACCCTCCCACCCACCCACCCATCCCACAGAACTAATCTCTGAGGCCGTATTCGATTATGACGCTCGGGTGATCCGAGTCGTCGGGATTTCAAATAGAACACCGCGAGTGGAGCCTAAAAATACACGGGCCGTGTGCAAAACGACCCCACCCCACTGCCCCACGTCTTGGCTGGGGGTGTCAGGAGCATTTGTGCTGGTACCTGTGTGTGGCATGTACTACAAATCTACTTTTTACTTTTTATAATCTAAAAAAACATCCCGATTAAAATGGACATATTTATAACTAAATTATGCAATCATAAAATACTTAAAATCCTATTTTGCTGTAGTTATATTGGTTATTTAAAAAAAAAAAGTGTTTGAGTACGCCACTATTTTTTTCACCCCGAGCGTGTTCATTTATTCAATCCGAGTTGGTAGGATCTGCGCATGCGCCAGAAAATGGTCCGGATGACCTGAGTTGTTTAATCGATTACAGCCTGAATGGGTAGGGCTGAGAGTCTGTGGCCACCAGAAACCCATGAATCCAACCCGCAACATCACACCCTACTCCCCCCATACCCTTACCTATAGGCCCACCACATCACATCACATTGAATAAAGAACTGTAAAAACTACTTCACCTCCTCTGCCTTTGTTAAGTACATCTCAGTTCCACTTGACTAACTCCTGTTATCGCTCAGTTTAATGTAACTAATAGTTGCAGAATCAGATTTTGTTTGTTTGTTGTTAATTTACGTCCTAGCAACATCTAAGGTCATATCAGGACGGGTACGGACTTGTGACAGTGCGCACTCATAGTGACTTTATAGTGCTGACCCACTGGAAGATCAGGCCACCAGGACTGTGACCTGATATCCCACTCAGTCACATTATCCTGACACTGAGCCAACCAGTCCTTGCCCTATCCTGAAAATGCCGAGCGCCAGGCTAGGAAGCGGTAAGTACACATTTTTAAGTAATTGGTTTGATTCGACCAGGGTTCGAATGCACGACCCCATGATCTACCAACACGGGAGATGGACGCTCTAACTCATTCGGCCGACCCGTCTGGTGATGGTTTTTAGCTTCTGTCATATTTGATTAATATATAAAAAGAGTTCAGGCGGAAAACCTGGTAAATGGCAATCCAAAAATTGATTTTAAATAAAAAGGTTTTTACCTACGGGTAATATTAATTCTCACTAATTCCACGTATCTTGTTTTAAAATGGTTATGGAGCAATGAACAATGAAATAGGAATGTACAAAATTAACCGTTTGAAGGTTTTACTCCAATGTTTATCTCACTTTTTGGATTGGTGTTTACGAGGTTTTGCGCTTGAACTGCTCATATTAGGTTGATAATTTTAATCTACTCTACTTTGGCTTCAACTAACTTTACTTATAAATTGTTAAGTTTGGAGATGTCTCAAGTTACAACATGCAAACTCAATATTGGCGTGAACATTGAAACGCTGAACACCACAGCCTTGCAGCATTTACGACTTCCAATATATTGACATAATATTCCTTCTAGGTGGCAATACATATTTAATTAGCACAAGATGAATATGCTGGATAAAATCCATGTATGGGCTTTAGCTTGAAAAAAAAAAAAAGACGCTTTCATAGGATTGGTTGCAATTCGTCAAATTGTGTGTGATTAAGCGCAGAACGACAAGAGGGACACCACCCTCCGCCCCCTCCCCAGGTCAACCAGCCTGCCGCCTCCTGATTGGCTGCTGTATTTCACACTGCTTCACCAGTCAAAACACCCCCCAGCCCAACCTCACTCTGCGCACCTTGCCGGTCACTGCCTCACTTCCCGCTGAGCTGGTGACACAAGCAAACTTTCCGCCCACCCACCCGTCTACTCTTTACGTGTTATTTTCACCTTAGGGCTTGTACTGAATCTCTCGTGTGTTTCTTAATATACTTTAGCTACCTGCATTATCGCCCTCTTGTCTTTGTTTCACTGAATCATTCAGCTTCAGGGAAGATCTTTAAATATTGTTTGCACATTGTGAGCAGCCTTTGAAGTAACTAACTAACTAATAGTGCCGCTGGGCTTTCCTCATGTTTAATGCTAAAGGCGGCCTAATCAAATAAATAACAAAAATACCTCAATCTAAACTAAATCTACTAAGCCACCATCCAAAGTTGTCAACATTTTCACAATCATACAGAGAGTACTATTTTTCCAGACGACACCCCCCCCCCCCCACGACCCGTCCACTCACACCCTCCCCAAACTAGTACACATCAACATTTTCCCATTTTGCCAATGTTTTTAAAGCTAGTATCGACATTTTGTTTGCCGATAAAAGTCATACTTGACTGACACCTCCTCCCTCTTACTCCGTCTGTTACGCGCTTTACACCACAGTGTAAATGTTAACAACTTTAGACGGCCCCAAACACATCCCGCTCAGTTTGCTGACTCACTCCACGCATTGTCGTCCCAATTCAGGAAATCCGCATACCCCTGGAACAACAATCAATGGAGGTCAGATCGAGGCTGCCAAATGTTCCCATTATTGACGTCCCTATGCGGTGTTCCCATTGGTCTCCTTTAATGACCTTTGCTTCTTCACGCCAAGGTCAGGCAGCATTGACGTCTGCACTTTGATGACGTCACGCACCTCAGACATGCGCAGTGTGCCGAAGATGTCCTCGTGGAAGCGAGTCCTCTCCTGGAACGAAGAGTTGGTTGACGGGAAAGGATGACGTCAGCAGAATCTGTCTAATGGTGTCATATCAGAATCTGTTAATCAAATGCTGTCATATCAGAATTTGTCAGTATAATGACATCATATCAGGATCTCCCAGCCTAATGATGTCAGATCAGAATCTGTCAGTCTAATGTCATCATATCAGAACCTGTCAGTCTAATGATGTCACACCAGAACCTGTCAGTATTATGATGTCATATCAGCATCTGTCAGTCTAATGATGTCATATCAGAACATGTCAGTCTAATTACGTTATATCAGCATCTGTCAGTCTAATGATGTAATATCAGAATCTGCAAGTCTAATGACACCATATCAGAATATGCCAGTCTAATGACATCATATCAGAATATGCCAGTCTAATGACATCATATCAGGATATGTCAGCCTAATGATGTCATATCAGGATCTGCCATTCAAATGGCATCATATCAGAATATGTCAGTCTAATGACGTCATATCAGAATATTTCAGTCTAATGATGTCATATCAGAACCTGCCAGTCTAATGATGTCATATAAAAATCGGTCAGTATAATGATGTTATACCAGCACCTGTCAGCCTAATGACGTCATATCTGAAACTGTTAGTCTAATGACGTCATATCAGAATATGTCAGTCTAATGACATCATATCAGAATCTGTCAGGCTAATGATGTTATATCAGAATTTGTCAGTCTAATGATGTCATATCAGAATCTGTCAGGCTAATGATGTTATATCAGAATCTGCCAGTCTAATGATGACATATCAGAATATGTCAGTCTAATGATGTCATATCAGAATCTGTCAGTATAATGACATCATATCAGAATCTGCCAGTCTAATGACATCATATCAGGATATGTCAGTATAATGATGTCATATCAGGATCTGCCTTTCAAATGACATCATATCAGAATATGTCAGTCTAATGACATCATATCAGAATATTTCAGTCTAATGATGTCATATCAGAACCTGTCAGTCTAATGATGTCATATCAGAATTGGTCAGTCTAATGATGTTATACCAGAACCTGTCAGTCTAATGACATCATATCAAAATATGTCAGTCTAATGATGTCATATCAGAATCTGTCAGTCTAATGACATCATATCAGAATCTGCCCAGCTAATGATGTTATATCAGAATCTGCCAGTCTAATGACATCATATCAGAATCTGTCAGTCTAATGACATCATATCAGAATCTGTCAATCTAATGACGTCATATCAGAATCTGTCAGGCTAATGATGTTATATCAGAATCTGCCAGTCTATTGACGTCATATCAGAATATGTCAGTCTAATGATGTCATAACAGAATCCTGTCAGTCCAATGACGTCATATCAGAATAATAACATCACAGTTCATTTATAGAGTAATAAGCAGACAAATGAATTAATAGGATAATTGTTTACCATAAATGTACCCAATGTATTGGGTGTCAGTCCCCGCTGACACTCAAACACATTTTACTAAGTTGCGTTGATTTTTTGCCCCTGCGCCAACAGATCTACACTGCAGACAGTATGCATGACCTTTTTACTAAGGTAAAACATGAAAACATTTTAGCCTTTTTGAGGGCAGCTGGACTGTACCACCTCATATAGTTTACTAAATAGATTCTATCAATTATTAATAAAACTGTTATTTTTCTATGGGAATTTGTTTCCCTTGACCACAAATATATGATTGTGAGCTTTCTAATTTAATGAGTGTCTATTGGCACATAATTGATTGTCTGCTTTTACATGTAAAAGCGATGGTTTGAACAAAAAACAAACATTTCTCGCCATGAATATGGCCTATGCTGCCGACATGGCGTAAAGCAACCACCAATCAATCAATCAATCAATCGTTTACCATAAATACTCTCCTACATTATATTTTCAATTTTTCATTTGAATATTCACACTAAGTGGGATCAATAAATAAATAAATAATACTATTACAGTTTATTTATATGCTGTATGAGGGGGAAATTCGGTTTTCGGAGTTTTTCAGATTTCAAATGTTTTGGATATAGGATTGCGGACAAGTATTTTTGAATGACTAAACCATATTGCAGATGCACATGGTTGATGATATCATACACATTAAACAGGAAATATTCCCTAAGGAGACCAGAGGACACAAACTTAGGATTCAAAATCCCAGGACCGACCGCCAAGTGAGGAAAAACTTTCTGCTTGAAAGAGCGGCAAACACATGGAATAGGCTTCAACCCGAAATAATCGAAGCTCTATCACTAAATGCATTGAAAACCAGACTTGATCAATTTCAGAGTCAGGTTCGGTATAGTCAGTCATCACCACATGACCACTATATTTATGACAGGTCATATATAGACAGGCCGAATCTGTTAACAACCAGACGGGATGGCCGAATGAGTTAGAGCGTCCGTCTCCCGTGCTGGTAGATCGTGGGTTCGAGTCCCAGTCGAGTCAAACCAATGACTTTAAAATTGATACTTGTCACTTCCTAGCCAGGCGCTCGGCATTATTAGGATAGGGCAAGGACTGGTGTGCTCAGTGTCAGGATAATGTGACTGAGTGGGATAACAGGTCATGGTGCCGGCGGCCTGGTTTCCCAGTGGGACAGCACTATAAAGTCGCCATGAGTGCGCACTGTCACAAGTCGGTACCCGTCCTGATATGACCTTAGATGTTGCTAGGACGTAAAACAACAACAAACAAACAAAACAAACTGTTAACATTCTTTTATGCCTAAATATATAAACAGAACAGGATACTTATAAGTATACATAAGGATTACCTTCATCCTGATGACGTGTTCGCGCGCCTGCTCAGCTGTCAGTTGTCCATATTGCGCGAGCACCTTCTCCAGCGTCTCACAGACCTGGGCGGCCATTGTGACGTCACCGCACACATAGAAATGGCCGCCTTGTTTCAAGATGGTGTCCGCCACTTGTTCGCCCTTAGCAGCCAGGAGATGCTGAACGTATGTCTGGGTTATAGCAATACAAATATATGTATGTGATGCATAACTATTATGCGAGTATAAAGACGTGGAAGGGAACTATTATTATTGTCCAATATTATTACTCTGCATGCTGCTCTGGCACGTGACTGGTGGTGCCACCACTGGTCAGATTCACCAATCACTCAGTTCCTCATTCGCTACTTCACTAATTTACTCAATGACTCACTCCCCATTCACCCAAAATCACACTCACCACTCACTCATTCACTTACGCACTCACTCATTCAGTAAATCACCCACTTCCTCACTTGCTACCTCACTCATTTTCTCACTAACTCACTCATCATTCACTCATTCATTCAGTAATTCAATCAATCACCCACTCAATTACCAACTCACTCACTCATCATTCACTCAATCGAGCATGCAGTAACATACCCAACCACTCACTCATTCACTCACTAACTCACTCATCATCACTCACTCATTCAGTTACCTCTCACTAATTTACTCACTCACGCACTCATCATTACTCACTCATTCAGTAACTCACTAACTCACTCATTTGCTCATGCAATCACTCACTCATTCAGTAACTCACTTGATAACTAACTCACTTAGTTACTCACTAACTCACTCATCATTCAGTCACTCACTGAACCACTCACTCAATTACTCACTAACTTACACACTCATAATGCATTCCCTTCAATCACTAAGTCAGTAACTTACTGAACCACTCACTCATTTACTCACTAACTCACACACTCATCATTCATTAACTCACTCATTCAGTAACTCACTTAATCACTCACTCATCGCTCACTAACTAACTTAATCACTCACTCATTTACTCACTAACTCACTCATCACTCACTCACTAATTGAGTAACTCACTCAACCACTCACTCATTTACTAACTAACTGACGCAGTACTCGCTCACTAACTAACTCAATCACTCACTCATTTACTTAGTAACTCACTTATCCCGTACTCACTCATTCAGTAATGCACTCAACCACTCACTCATTTACTCACTAACTCACTCATCATCAGTCACTCATTCCATAACTCACTCAACCACTCAACCACCCAACCACTAACTAACTTAATCACTCACTCATTTACTCACTAACTCACTCATCACTCACTCATTCAGTAACTCACTCAACCTCTCACTCATTTACTCATTAACTCACTTATCACTCACTCATTCAGTGACTCACTCAACCACTCAGTCATTTACTCACTAACTTACTCATCACTCACTCACTAACTAGCTCAATCCCACACTCATCTACTCACTAACTAGCTCAATCACACACTCATTTACTCACTAACTCACTCAATCACACACTCATTTACTCACTAACTCACTCAACCTCTCACTCATTTACTCACTAGCTTACTCATCACTAACTCACTACCTAGCTCAATCCCACACTCATTTACTCACTAACTAGCTCAATCCCACACTCATTTCCTGACTAACTCACTCAACCACTCACTCATTTACTCACTAACTCACTTATCACTCACTCATTCAGTAACTCACTCAACCACTCACTCATTTACTCACTAACTTACTCATCACTCACTCACTAACTAGCTCAATCACACACTCATTTACTCACTAACTCATTCATCATCAGTCACTCATCCAGTAACTAGCTCAACCACTCACTCATTTACTCACTAACTCATTCATCATCAGTCACTCATTCAGTAACTCACTCAACCATTCAATCACTCACTCACTAACTCACTCCCCCAGCCATGCACACACCTCACCTTTGGTTGCCCCTTTTGGCGCGAGAGGGCAGTATGGACGGCGGTGAGTACGCCGTCGACGACTGCCTGCGATGTCTCCTCACTGTAGACGTTGTCGATATCCGCGTAGCGACACCCAAAGTACAACGTCATGGATCCCCAACTGGGCAGGTCTGTCGGCAAGCAGACAGGCAGCAATGTGGGTCACATTTGGAGTAGAAGCTACAGTATTTATTTCCAAATAGTCTAGATGACATCTGTCATAATAGACTACATCATGGTTCCAGCGGCGCGGTGCATTGTGGGATGTATCAGAGCAAAACAAAGCCACGAGAAGCACATGGCACATGCTAATTAATACACTGGGTGTAGCTATGAAATGTGCTTGTTTCAGTTCATCTCAGCTCTTGTTTGAAACATAGAATACCAACTAAAGAAATATATATAATAAATTAAGATATTAATCTTTTATCCAACATTGTGTTTACGTCAGTATAACCAGCACATCTTATTCCATGTGCATTTAGATTTAGACAAATCTAGGCACTCAGACTAGTGCTAGAGCCATAGCCAGAGTCAGTTTGATGTATTTTATTCATGTTTTTATTTATATTCTATGGTTTATGGAGAGTTGTGTCTTAAACATATTCATTATATTATTATATTGCATCCTTCCATCCATGTTTATGCCAAATTGTTATGCATTTCTAGTTATTTTGAATAAAATGCCAGTTTTTATCCTACGCGTATCGGCAATCTCAATGGGCGTACGCCTTTGCTTTGCTCCCAACGCCGTTTTCAGCGCATGCGCAGTCGGAACCGTGATGTAGTCTATCGGGTTTTTTTTTAAACTTTAAAAGGGAATCCATGTTATATCTCAGTCACACTAGGCCTGCCGCTTGCGGCGACTTCGCGACCACAAAAAGGGGTGGTCGCAAAGAGGTCACAAGTGGTCGAACAGTGGTCGCAAAGTGGTCGCAAAGTCGTGCAACCTCCTTGCGACCATTTTGATCGATCGCAAGGAGGTTGCAGCTACTGCATTAAAAAACCTCTTTGCAACCATTGTTTTGGTCACAAGAAGGTTGCAAGGAGGTAGGTTCTTTGGTTCAAAGTGGCCGCAAAGTGGTCGCAAAGTGGTCGCAAAGTGATCGCAAGCCGATGCTATAAATATATTTTCAAAAGTAAAACACTTACCTACATTTGATCCTACATATCTAACTTAGATACTGGTGCCCACACCAATCAATTGGTGCTGTATTTATGAAATAAATCCGATTTGACAAGAATGTATGTTCACACCACTGCTAGAGGAAGCCATGTGTCTCAGAACTCACTCTCTAAGATGCAGGTCAATCTCATGACCTCTCTGAGGCTCTCGGTGCTCATGGCCTAGTTTCACGCACCACATGATCAGCCTGAGCAAGACTGAGGCACTCTCCAGAAACAGGCTGTTTTGGTTATGTTCAGCAGAGCTTCTGTTATCTGTTTTTCTTCTCACTAGCTAGATTATAAGTTGTGTTATCACACTCACTTGATAGTTAACTGTATAAAGTGTCACTGATAATGAACTGAAAGTGTAGGAATCAGGATGTTTACTTCAATGCCAGTATGTTATGTTACGCTATGCTACGTGCTATGCTACATTAGCGCTATACTTCATAGTAGTAAATGTATCAAAGTTGTGAGTTCAGTATGGTAATGAAGTCAGTACACCACATGACCATGGCGAGATTGAGAATAGTGTCACAGCCTTGGCTTCCAGCCCGGGAGTTTCGGCAAGCTTGCAAAATTATTTTGAATGGATTTACTTCAAACATCTTCAAAATGAGTTTGCAGTTATCAAAACCACTTCAGGGAAATGGTAAGTAGATCATAACGATCAATTTAATATATTTATCTACACAAGTTTGGGAAAACTCACAGGCCATCGGACCATGCAACTTTAAGCTATTTGGGACATCCCACCACCGAGTAGCTCTACACAATGGAAGCATCCCATAAGGCTTAGCACTATATTTACCGCCAACTTCCGGTTTGGGTACGCCATCTGGTGAGAAACAGTAAAGGTGCGGAACTTCGGAAATTAGGACCGATGCTGGTTCAATAATATAATATATAGATTATGTAATGTATCAATATATAAATATAAACATACATTATGTAATATTATGCATATATGTACATGGTGTAGATATGAGGATATATTCCTCCAGTGTATGAGACGCGAGGGGGGTCAGCCGTATACAATAGACCCCTGCCAGTTAAAGTTGCATAGTCCGATGGTTTTTAATTTCTGTATTTTTTCTGAGATAAATATATTAGATCGATCACTAGTATCTACTTTAAGGCCCTGTCACACTACAATGTTTCTCACGAATGCGCTTCGACGCGTGGCGACGTGTTGCCTTTTGGGGCGAAACGTCGGTACACATCCGGTACGTTACCGGCACGTTACCATCGCATTACCGGCGCTTTACCGGCGCGTTGGTACACATTGAGAGATAGTAACGTGTGAATCGACACGTCGGCGGCCGTTGGGGCGCGTTGGGGCGCGCCGATCGTTTTGTGCTTGCACAAAAACTGTTAGTGCACAGCGACGCACTCCAATGGGTTGGAGGGCGCATTACGGACGCGTTACCAACACGTCGATACACGTTGCCGGCATGCCGGCGGTACGCTGGCAGAACGCTGATCAACGTCGCTTAACGTTGGCCTTTTTTTCGTCAAAATGCGACCGTTCTGTCACCACGTCGGCAACATCCCATCGATGGGTAGTGGGCACGCCATTGGTGTTGCTCCAGCATTTCTCGGCGTGTTGGACGTGTTGCCAGCGTGCTTGGATGCGTTGGCGGCGGGTGTGGACGCGCTGCCAGTGCGTACTGACGTGTTGGTGGCGGGTATGTACACGTTGACACGCTACTAACACGACACCAACGCGCCATCCCCACGCCGTCGGCGCGCCGGTGGCGCGCCAACAACGCACCGATAACATGCTGATGGCACGCTGGGAACCCGCTGGCGGGACGTTGACACTTTGTTCTGCCGCGCATCGAACCCCATTGGCCGCGCGCTCATAGCATGCTACTAACACGCTGCGCCCCATCAAACTTTCTCCCAAAGCACCGAAGAGTTGGACGTGTGTCGACGGGTTGCAAATATTTTGAGCATTGCTGGCGCGCCGGTGAGAAACGTTGTAGTGTGACAGGGCCTTAACATTAGTTCAAAGTTACTTTTATTTTAAATTGTAAACTTTTGAAATATTTTGAGTGCAAACATGGAAAATTAGTTTTGGCAAGCTTGCCAAAACTCTGACACCACAGACCTCTGCAGTAACAGGTTCTGTTAAATTGACTCAGTATTGCCTTCTACGCAGAAACAAATGCTTAATAAGTGCATCAGTATCTAAGTTAAATATGCAAAATCAAATCTAGATAATTGGTTTTGTTTTGAAAATGTTATATTTCAGCGGACTATGCAACTTTAAGCTAGTGACATCTATTGGCAGAATCTGGAACCACTCTATTTGAATAGTTTCCCTGACTGCCTGTGATTTCACATGGTAGATCGTGGGATTCGTGGGAACCCACGGGTTCGAACCCTGGTCGAATCAAACCAATGACTTATAAATTGATACTTGTCGCTTCCTAGCCAGGCACTCGGCATTATTAGGATAGGGCTATGAGCACTGGAATGAGGAAGACCAATTGTCCAAGATGGAAATTTCCCCTGCTTAATCAACTAACGTACCCCCAAAAAACACCTTTTCCCAGAGAGCATGTTTCAGACTGAGCTATTACAAACAATATTAGTTTTTGACTTTATCACCAGGTTTGTTTGTTTGTTGTTGTACATCCTAACAACATCTAAGGTCATATCAGGACGGGTACCGATTTGTGACAGTGTGCACTCATGGGGACTTTATAGTACTGCCCCACTGGAAGACCAGGCCACCAGCACCATGACCTGATATCCAACTCGGTCACATTATCCTGACACTGAACCAACCAGTCGTTGCCCTATCCTAATAATGCCGAGCACCAGGCTTGGAAGCAACACGTATCAATTGTTAGGTCATTGGTTTTACTCGACCAGGTTCGAACTCACGACCCCACGATCTACCAACACGGGAGACGGACGCTCTAACTCATTCAGCCATCCCGTCTTACCATCAGGTTGTCAGTGGAAATCCGCCAATACCCCTTATACTCACATTGCTTATTTTGTTGTAATTGTCTATCTATATTGTTGTAGCTTTGCTTAGTGTGTAGTGGCAATTGTCATTAGGGCTAGAAGACCGGTGCATTAACACTGACAACATGTTATTCAGAGGAATAAAAACACGAACAAAAAAAAAAGAAGCATGTTGCATAGTGAGCTGCTACACACAATATTAGTTCTTTACATTAGGCATGTTGGCACTGTCAACATGGATAATTTACTGGCGGGAACACATGCACTACTTTTTCTCGGCACTACTTTCTTGCCCTATTTCGCAGTCACTCACTGCTGACCCGCACTTCACTTTCACGCTGGCCTGCCTCCTGGCAAGTCGCTTCAGACAAGTTGCTTCAGAAGTTACGGTAGGAAGTTACAGTGTATGAAACTGTTCGTGTTGGGAGCTGAGAGCGGTGTAGTATGGCACCGAAACGAGAGAAGAAAGGGAAGCAGCCTGGGAAGGTGAAGTTCTCGTCGGGGACTGTGCAAAGAATAAGGAGGAAAAGTGCGAGAGCTGTACAGAGCGGGAGCTCGGGAACGCCCCCTTCTCTGAGGGGCGGGGCGCCGGTAGCTAGTTCTGAGCCGGTACCGTCAACTTCAGCGGTGCCCGACTTTCGTGAACCGGACAGTATGACGGTGTTTGAAATGCAAAAAGAAATGCTGTTAACAAATAGGCAGTTAATTGTGAGGGTAGCGGACTTGGAGTCGCGTAGTGGAGGTCAGGAGAGGAGGCGGCCATTGGTTGTAAGCCTGCCGTCTCCACCGAGGTCGCCGGTGGTGAACCCGGGTGGGGCCCCTCACTCGGTGGGGGGGGAAGAGCCAGTACAAAACCCCCTGCAGGGGCCTCTGCAGGGTAATGCGGTAGGATTGGTGCGAGAGGTTTTGGGGGCGGTGTCGGTGTCGTCGGTTCCGCCCCCTTCTGTGACAGCAGTAGTGCCGGTGTCGGTGAGCGAGGTGAACCCGCTGTCACCTGGTTCGTCAGCGGAGCAGGCTCAGCAAACAGCTTCTGCCTTGGTGAAGCTGCTCATGGAGGGTTCGTCAGGTGTCAAGAAGCCTAAAGGTATAGTTTTTCAACCACATACCTTCATAACACGTGGGGACGCGTGTAGGTCAATACCAATGGGTGAAGCAACATGGCCCGAGTATTTTGGGGCGTTGAAGAGGCTTGCTGCACATCCGTTGCTTCCGTCGGCTTGGTTGCCTGCTTTGGCTCAGCACGAAGAGGAGTTGGCTGAGCTGGCGGAGACATGGGACTGGCCAACCTGTCGTAGGTGGTCAGAAAAGGTCTTCAAGCGGATAGCGGCAGGGAGGATTAAAAATGAGTGGCAGAATGAAACTGTGATTAAAGACTTGCAACGTGACGTCTGTGCAGCTGCAATGAAGCAGGCACAGGCGGCATTTCAACAATATTCGTATCAAGCGGCTGCTGGTAAGCAGTTTTCAACAGCTACACCGGCGGTGCAGGTAGCGTCGGCCGTGCCGGTGCAGCAGCAACAACAGCAGTCTTCACAGCCAATAAATCCGCGTGACGATTATGCTAAAGAAGTCAATGGGGTTCCATGTCACAAGTGGAATTGGGGTGATGCATGTGGGTTTTCTGACTCACATGGTGTGTTGCCTGCCCGTTTTATTCATAATTGTGCATGGTGTGCGCTAAGATATAAGAGGCTTCTTTCACATCGCGAGCAGGATTGCTTGAAGAAGCGCCGTTTCCTTGACAAGAAAGCGCCGCAGGCGACGGTGGCGGCTCCAGAAGTGAGTCAAGATGTGCTGAGTTCCTCAGCGCCTTCTGTGTCGATACAACAACAAAAATGACTGGCGGAATGTGGGGAGGGTACTCCAAATTCCGTTTTGTCGACCCGTAGTGTGCTGTCTAGTGCATCCGTACAAGTGGCGTTAGTTCCGGTGACAGAGCTGTCGGGTGGTGCTCAGCTGTCCACTCCCGCTGGGTTAGTGGGTCATGACTCTAGTACTCGGGCTCTGCCTTGTGAACCTTCCGGTGCTGACTGTGCTAATCAGGAGGAACGCGATCGGTGCCCATCTATGGCGTTCCCAGGCATTGTTGAAACTGTTGCTGATAATATTAATGTCTCTAATTTGTATAACCATGATGATTTTCTTGATGTAACAATTGACTTTATGGGTGACTGTTTTGATCCGGGTTTTGTGTTTCTTGAGGATCCCGTAACTGGGTCAGCGTGTGAAGCATATGCCCCTCCTACTCCGTTAGATTATAAGCCAACCTTGTTGTCGTTTTGGCCGGATGCGGTTCCTAACGCATGGTGCGATTTTAAACGTTATTTTGATATTTTCTCTGCAGTCAAGGTAACTGGGATGCCAAATTATCTTGAAGCGAGAATGCCAGTTCAGTCAGGGTTAAAAATTGATAGTTGGAGGAAGCTCTTAGTTGATTATCCAGATGTACAATTAATTGATCATTTGGAATTTGGTTGGCCGATAGATTATTCGGCTAGCTTTCCACCCTCTCCAACTCTGAAAAATCATGCGCCAAAATGTGAGCTTCTCACGCATGTGGCGGCATTTATTAAGAAAGAGTGTGCTTTTGATGCCATGCTAGGTCCGTTTAAGGAGCCTCCGTTTTACCCATGGGTGCAGATAAGTCCTGTAATGACTAGGCCTAAAAAAGATTCAAATGAAAAACGAATAATAATTGACCTTAGTTTTCCGTTGGGAGATAGTGTGAATTCAGGAATTAAGAGAGGGTTCTACCAGGGTAGGCCTTTCTCGTTTTCCCTCCCGTCTGTAACAACGTTGTCGGATAGGTTGATCATGACAGGGACGGGTTCATATCTGTGGGCGGGTGATCTTGCTCATGCTTACCGTCAGCTCAGGGTATGCCCGTTGTCGGTCCCGCTGCTAGGGATTATGTTAGAAAATGACATTTTCATCGATATTGCTCCACCGTTTGGCTGCCGTACCTCGGCCTTGGCATGTGCGAGGACTACGAGGGCGGTAGTGTGGCTGATGCGGCAGAAAGGTTTTTTCTGTCTATGTTACCTTGATGATTTTGTGGGAATAGAGAAAACAAAAGAAAGGGCGGTTGAAGCGTATCAATTTTTCTTTAAACTCACAGATAGGCTAGGGCTAGCTTTGGCACCCACTAAGTGTACCCCTCCGG
The DNA here is from genome assembly GCA_030323885.1 of Branchipolynoe longqiensis. NCBI lineage: Eukaryota > Metazoa > Annelida > Polychaeta > Phyllodocida > Polynoidae > Branchipolynoe > Branchipolynoe longqiensis. The sequence goes on from CM059195.1 coordinate 54,056,577, forward strand.
CTAATAAGTTGTGTTGGCTAGGTTTCCTGATAAATGCTGTTAATATGACTGTCACTATTCCAGAGCAGAAGCTTGCGGAAGTCCTCAATGACTGTCGTGGGTGGAAGGATAAACAGGTTGCTTCTAAGAAGCAACTCCAGAGCATAGCGGGGAAAATGCAACACGTTGCGAAATGTGTAAAACCGGCACGGGCATTCATGAATAGGGTCTTAGCGGCAATTAGGGCTTCACCTAATGCTGGTCAGCATCCGTTTTCGGATGAAATCATGAAAGATATAGACTGGTTCCTAAATTTTGCAGAAAAATTCAACACAGTTGTCCTTCTTCCTCTGAAGCCTGTAACGGAGTGGGTAATAGAGTGTGACTCTACATTAAAAGCGGGGGGGGCATTCTCCCCGGTGGCATATTATGCTGCAGAGTATCCGGGTGAAGTCATTGACACGCTGAAATTCATTAATCAATTGGAGGCATTTAACCTGATAACGGCTCTCGGCGTCCTACTGCCTGTCGATCCTAGGAATTATACTGTGGTAGTGAACACAGATAACTTAGTTTCTCAACAAGTTCTGGCTTCGGGTGGAGGAAGGGATTTAATGTTAACGGCATTTGCGAGACAACTCTGGTTAATAGCGGCATTAAACAGCTGCGATATAACAGTAGTACATAAAGATGGGGCTTCCCTAGTTCTAGCGGATAACCTAAGTAGGTTTCATTCGAATAAGCAAGCTGAGGAAGCAGCGCTACTAGAGTGTCGACGAAGGAACTTGACTAGGGTACAAGTCTCGTTCTCATTGAAAAATATTGATTTTTCCTTGTAGATCATGCTCTGATAATCCTGGAAGATAGCCACTCTACTGCTTCTATCTTCCAGGGTACAGCTTGACTCATCATCTCCAACTAGTTGCGGCACTGACAGAGGCTCTGGCTAGGGGCACCTGGGCAAACAAACGCCTACATCTTCAAACATATGAGAGATTCTGCCTGAAACATGCTGTCGACATCTTGCGGCCTTCAGTCTATGACATCCTGTCATATATAATGTTCCTTAATTCATTTCTTAGATCCCCGGGCTCAGTAGCCAATTACCTGAGTGGAGCTAAGACCTGCATTCAGGCCCTTGGGGGAGAAGTCACTAATTTTGATGCATATCATGTCACGGTACTAAAGAGAGGGATTGTAAAAAATTCAACACATATCACGAATCGAGCATCTCCGCTCACCCCTAATGAGCTGAAGATGATAATTGCATATTTAACTCCGTTCAATGAGCAATCATATGTGTATATAGCTGCATTGTTGATAATTTACTTTACATTAACTCGACAGAGTAATGTAACTACCCATTCACTCCAGATCATGGGTGCTCATACCATTCGGGCTGCTGAGATCGTTATTACTAACCAAGGCCTCCTGGTCTCCATTACCTCCTCAAAGACGCGAAATATGTCTCAGCCTCCTCTAACCTATCTTCTTCCGAGAATGCCTGCATCACAATGCTGCCCTCTTACTGCATGGATAAGATATAAGAATGCCTTTAATCCTCCTCCGGGTGGCCCGGCCTTTCTCCTTCCGTCGGGTGCTCCGGTGACGGCTGTCTGCTTGACCAAGGTGCTAACTGCCGTGGCTAATATCCTGTTTGGACCTGAACGTCCGCTTACGCTCCATAGCCTTCGAAGGGTGCTGTGCAGGCCTGTGTAGCAGCAGGTCTCCCAATTGGTGCGATAAAAGAGGCTGGTCCCTGGAAGAGTGATGCGGTCTCGGCATACCTTCCACAGGCTGTGATTTCGGCGGTCCCATCAGCCCTCGCCTCTATTTTGGGTTGAGGGCTGCTGGTTCTGGGCTAGGTCCTCTCTGTCATCTCTTTCTTGCCCGCTACATTTCCCAAACCTAACAACATTTAACTAGTCATTTCTCTAATCACTTAAACTTGTTCGATATGCCTGACACTGATCATGATATACTTTAACCTTGCTGGTACCCTATGCGATACCTCAAAACTTCATTGTCAATTAATTCTTGACACCATACATGATACACGATATCGATATGTTCTCCAGACAAGCCCGACCTGCCTGCAGGTTATGTTCTCCAATAAATTTTGTTATTTCCATATCTGTCTTGTCTCCAGTTTGTTCCCGGATGTAAATTACGCATGTTGGCACTGTCAACATGGATAATTTACTGGCGGGAACACATGCACTACTTTTTCTCGGCACTACTTTCTTGCCCTATTTCGCAGTCACTCACTGCTGACCCGCACTTCACTTTCACGCTGGCCTGCCTCCTGGCAAGTCGCTTCACCCACCCACCCACCCGATATTAAGGAGGTAAGGGGTAGGGGTTGAGGGCTGCTGGTTCTGGGCTAGGTCCTCTCTGTCATCTCTTTCTTGCCCGCTACATTTCCCAAACCTAACAACATTTAACTAGTCATTTCTCTAATCACTTAAACTTGTTCGATATGCCTGACACTGATCATGATATACTTTAACCTTGCTGGTACCCTATGCGATACCTCAAAACTTCATTGTCAATTAATTCTTGACACCATACATGATACACGATATCGATATGTTCTCCAGACAAGCCCGACCTGCCTGCAGGTTATGTTCTCCAATAAATTTTTGTTATTTCCATATCTGTCTTGTCTCCAGTTTGTTCCCGGATGTAAATTACGACCAGATGGCCAATTGTCGATGTAAATCCCCCATAACACCTTTCCCCACATAGTATATTGCACTGTGAGCTAAGTTCTAGACACAATATTACTGCTTCTACTGCTGTGAGACCTCTATTTGCTCCCTGAGAGAGTGCCGCTAGTAACTTGCAATAGCCAGCAGCACTTCAAAACTTTGCAAGCAGCTTCTATGAAATATGAGACCAACGCATCGACATCACTCTCGGTGTCATAGCAGAGAGCTAAATGGAGAGCGGTGGTTAAGTAATGAAAGCAGTCTTTGTCACATTGTGACTGACAGCATGATGATGACGACTGCCATCAGGGGGCGGGCTTATAATTGTAATGCAAATCGCTTATTACCTAAGCTAGGTGAGAGAAGACCTACCCTGTCTTTGAGTGTCCATTTCCATTTCGACGCGCCGTTGCTGCCAGAAGCTCCGGAAGGGGGCGATACCGGTACCCGGGCCCACCATGATGACAGGGGCCTTCCGATCGTCAGGCAGGTGGAAGCTGCTCGCGCTGTAATTTATGTAAGTAGGTCACGAGCATGGAAGTAGGTCACGAACAGGAGTCACTCACAGTGTTGCCAACTCTCACAAAATTCCCGTGAGAGTCACGGAAATTGAAGGTTCTGATCGAGTCAAGGATCGATTCACAGATCGACCCAAAATGAATCCCACAAATTCCCTCCTTGTCGTCCCCCGTCACTCAATTACTTACCTCAGCTATATCGTAATAACAGCACAGTTTTTGCAGTGACCCACCATCTTAGCCCATAACACTGAACTTATTATGGCTAACCCACTAACACACTAACCCCCTTCATAGCCTATTAACATCTTTTTACAATGTAATGTAAAAGGCCGGAAGACCAGTGCCTCGGTCGGCGCTGAAAAAATTGTATATTTTGATGAATAAACTGTTTTACCACCAACAAAATTTCACGTCCCCACCCCTCCCTTGCCCCCAGAATTTCTGTTAATGGGTTATTTGAGGGTATTTCAAATGGGTTATACACCGATATTTTAACATGTGTATAAGCATGATATTTACTTGTATTTAATCAAAAGTACACTGTAGTACAGAATATGAATTAGACAAAAAGCAACAACAACATAGTTCTGCGGGGGCATGCCCCCGGACTCCACTGGCAAGCTCCATTGCCATTGCCTGCAACGGCAAACCTCCAGGATTCTCAATATCTTCAGGTTGGCAACACTGCACGCATCTTATGGCCCTGTCACACTACGACGCTTCTCTCGGCGACCCGTCAGCGTTGAAAATGAAATCTTGCGCGTCGAGAAACGTCAAACTTTTCGGCGGTTTGGGGGAAAAGATCGGCGTCAGCGCGGCGCGTTATGCGCGCGCGGCCAACGTGTGTCGACGCGCTGGGGGAAAAAAAAAAAAAGTTTGGCGCGACGTCTTCATTTAACCTTAAATGTTGCTAGGGCCTAAAACAAAAATGGCCCAGTTTGCGCAACGCGTGAGCAACGACCCTCCCGCGCGCGCGCCGTCTTCCTAGCGTTCCCATAACGTTATTCCGGCGCGTCCAACGCAGCGCGACGCGCGCCTAAGGTCCTTACCCATATATTTGTGCGCGTTGCCGGTCGCTGGTGGTTTTTGACATGTTCAAAACACTCAGCGACCAATAACGCGCGCCGACTTTCGCCGGCGACCCGCCGGCGACAAAGTAGTGTACCGACGTGTACTGACGCGCCCATAAAGCGCCACCAGCGCTTCTCGATATTTCACCAAATATCGCCCAAAAACACCACACGTTGACGGGTCGCCGGCGAGAAGCGTCGTAGTGTGACAGGGCCATTATATTTGAACTATAGAGTATATTGCATGGCGCCTTTATTTATCTATGTCTGTATCTTTATTTGTCAGTTTCTGCCATTTTCTGAGATAAATATATAAGATTGTTCGTTATAACTATAAGGCACTATATTTTAGTTTGATGTAACTCATTTATATATTTTTAAAATATTTTCTTTGTGATGGTTTATTTATGCTGCCCATAACGGTTAAGTCTAATTCACTCCACTCGGACAAACAGACAAGGCAATTAGAATGTTTAAAGTATATTTATTTTAAAAATAAATCAGGACCCATGGGAAGGCGAGCAGTTTCTTAAGTTGCTCATGGGTGACAGTGTCCCAGCGATCGTGGTTGTTCTGCTCATCTATTCGTAAACCGGGTTGCTGGTTTAATGCACTGAGAGAGATGATGAGTTTCCCCGCTAGACTCTGGAGCTGTTTCCTGGATAATGTCAACTTCTTTTTCCATGCTATGCACTCGGCGACTATGTCTGCCACCTTTTCTATGGGGAGAAAGATGGACATGGATGGGGGGGCGTCTATTTTGAAACCTAGCCACACTATAGAGGTGACTGGGGGCACACACTTTTCTTCTGCTAGGGCTAAGCCTAATTGGGCTGATAAAACTCTAAACCTACTATACGCTTGGGTTGCTCTCTCTTGTGAAGGCTCTAAACCTACGAAATCATTGAGATAACAAAGCGCATAGAAACCCTCCCATCAGAGAAGCCAGATCACTGCCCTTGTTGTTCAGGCACAAGCCAACGCTGAAGTGTGACACCCGAACGGGGGAGCAAAGTCCATGTAAACATTGTTATTAACCGAGATACCGAGCAGAGGTACTGACAGAGGACAGACTCTTAGCTGCCGATAGGCTCAGGCGAGAACTGCCCCCCCCCCCAAAACCACACTGAAGAACCAAGAAGTGTAAGCCTGTCAAAGAGTGTATGAACTGTGGGGAGTGAAAAATTAAAGGGGAGGCCCTGATAGAAACCCTTGACTATTCCTGCGTTGACGCTGCGTCCTAACGGAAAACTGAGGTCAATAATCACTAGTTTACTGGCAGAATTCTTCTTTGGCCTTGTCATCAGAGGGCTCAGCTGACACCATGGTTGGAAAGGGGGGGGGGGGAGGGGAAGGGGCCCAGCAATGCCCCTAGTGAGAGCTCTTTATTGATAAATGACCTAATGTGAATGTCTGAGTGAGCTGACCGAGTATGGTTGACCAGGGTTGGGGTGCGAAGTCGCATGGCAGTGTAATCAAGGGGCCATCCAAACTCAAGATAGTCCACAAGTGAAATATCAGGGTAGTCTAGGAGGAGAGCCCGCCAAACTGGAATGTTCAAACCTGATGGTATTGGAATCCGAGCTTCCAGATAGTTCGGGAGGGCCGTTAATCTTACTCTATCATAAATGTTGGCATAACCGAGGGAGTGTTGCAGTAAGGGCTTAATAGAAACCAGCCAGAAAGAATTAAGGGAGTCTTTGAAAAGGACTGCAGTGGGGGGGGGGGAGGGGGGGGGTGAGAGTGGCAGATCTGACAAGGTCATGGTGGTGAACCAGTCAAACATGATTTCTGGAAGTGACAAATCAGTATCAGAACAGAGTAGTGCATCTGTGCTACTAGATTTAGGCGGCGGTAGCTGTGCAATTGACTGGCACTGCTGCAAAGCAGGGGGTGGGGAGAGAGTGGGAGGGGGTAGAGTACAGCGGTCAGGGTCGGAAACAGGGTGTCGTGGTGGTGTAGGGCGAACGGAGTCGGGTATAATGGGATGGGGTGAGGTGTGAAGTGGAATGTGGGGTGGGGGGGGAGGAGGGGGGAAGGAGGTGTTGAGGGTGTTACTGAGAGTTGAACTTACTGCAGCGGCCGGTGATTGATCGGACAGTTTTTTATCTGAAAACTTTCTCTTCTTCAAACAATCCTGCTCCTTATGCTGAAGGACAAGCTTGAACATATTCACGCAATATGTGCTGATAAGCAGGTACCATTCTGCACCTGCTCCATGAGAGGCTTGGAACCCGCAATCCTTCACCCAGTTCCAAATGTGGCAGGCCTTGCTGTCTGTCTCTTTATTATACTCCTCCCTGGAATGTATTGGGGCTGAGGACACGGGCTGAGAAACTTGAGGGGATGGACAGGGTTCATGAACTGGTTTAACGTAGTGGGGCCAGGAAGGAGCTGCTTTCAAAGCATCCATACAAACTTTGTATTGCACGCCTTTAAGGGCAGCAGGGTTAAGCAAACCATCTGGGAAGCTACCATCAGCTACCATCAGAAACAACCTTTCTGACCACCAGCGTCAGGTCGACCATTCCCACGTGATCGCCATTCGCAGCAACTCCTCTTCATGCCAGACAAGGGAGGGCCACCAGGCATCAGGGAAGGAAGGGTGGCCTGCTACTCTGCTGAGAGCCAGAAAATATTCGGGCATTGTTGCTGCAGCCACGGCTATCTTTTTACGTGCGTCTCCTCTGGTAATAAAATTGTGAGGAAAGAAAGTCATTCCTCACTGATGGTAGAGTGCTGGTGTGGCTTCAATGACAGCCATTGCCGGTGGGCGGGCAGTGCGTGCTGGCCTGGGCGGTGGTGGAGGGGAGAGGTTGGGCGGCAGGTATGGCTGGGGGCATTTCAGAATGTGGGGCCGAAGTGTTGAGGGCAGCGGTACTTGTGGGATATACTGCTGATGAGGAGCACGGTCGTGAACAGGTGTGAGGATCGGAGGGGGGGTGAAGGGCACGGGGGTGACAGGGAATGGTTGGGAAGTGGGGGGGTGGGGGGGCTGGTGGGGGGCGGGGTGCTTGCGTAGGTGTTTGCCCTGGCACGGGGAGGCGTCTGAATGGTCCGGACGCCGCCGTCTCAAGTGCGTCCAACCTGGCTGTGACTTCTGCATAATGACTGTTCTCACTTCGGAGCCTCCAAAGTGTAACTTGGTTTTACTCGCCTGTTGAGGTGCCTGGAGAGGAAAACAACCCCGGTTGTTCAGGGCAAAAGGTGCTAGGTGACGACTGCTGAGAGTGCTGGTCCAGGCATGGGTCACAAGACGACCAGGCTGCTCTGTACTGCTACAACCTCCTGGGTTGCTGAGAGAGCGGTGGCCGGCCATGGTGCTTGCGGGGGGGGGGGGTGGTGGCATACCAGGCGAGACGTTGCTGCTACATGTGTCACACCCGCGTTCCGAGGGTAGGAACAGAGCGTGATCAATGTTGCTTGGGTGAGTTCAGGTGGTGCAGTGATGGGCTAGCTGTAGGGAGGTTAGCGAAGAAAGACAAAAATAGCCTTTGCCTCGTGGGCAAATTACCGATGTTAGCCTCGGCCAACATGCCAACTGGTTGAGTCTTCCTCATTGCTGCGCTGATTAGCACTGCATATGCATGATAACACTACTGAGTGACGTCATTAGACAAAGTCAGTATGCAAATTTCTTCTCCTAATGCCTGGTACACACCTCCCATTTACGATTCACACACTAAAACTGACTGCGCATCATGACCCTGACCCGTCCGGTATACGATCTAAAACTGCCCGATTCGTTTTTCGAATCCCTTGCGATTTCAGTTTTAACCCCTAAAACTGAGTTTTAAGTCGCGAATCGCAAGGCTCTGGTGTGCTAGGGGGTCGCACACCTAATGACTAAAACTCAAACTTATGCGCGAAACGGGCAGTTTTAGATGGTATACGGGAGGTGTGTACCGGGCATTACTTTTCTTGACACATGAGGACCCAGGTCCGGTAACAGTAGAAGATAGATTTTTTAGATTATATCTAGCCTTTCTGGAGATAAAAGATTCACCCTTACACAGAGTAGCGATGAAGAACAACCCATTAGAAAAAAAGTGGCGAAAATTGCTTTGGTATCATTCAACCAATCAGAGAAGATGAACTACTGGTTCCCTCATCCAGTATTTATTTATATTGGCACAGAGTTGATGGAATGAGAGAGAATGCAAAAAGACAAAATGGCGAGTGCAAAATGTTTAAAAAAAAAGTTGATTAACCTACATTATTTAATAAATTCTTCATTCAAAAGTTGCAGGTGAATATAAAGAGGTATGCAAAGATAACACTTCGCTTCTTAAATTAAGAAGCGATGCGTTTATTTCTTTAACTCAGCCTTTCACCACTTATCCTAATGTGTTGTTTAACCAGGTGCTCAGCATTATTAGGATAGGGCAATGACTCATTGGCTCAGTTTCAGGATAATGTGACTGAGTGGGATGTCAGGGCATGATGCTGTCAGCCTGGTCTCCCAGTGGGGCAGCACTATGACCTCGCCATGAGTGTACACTCTCCCAAGTTGGTACCCGTCCTGATCTGACCAGGACGTAAAACTCAACTCATCATCATCATGCTGTCGGTCGCGATGCGACAAAGACTGCTTTCATTCCTTGACTGCCGCTCTCCATTTAGCAACATTTCATGAAAGCTGCCTGCAAAAGTGTTGAAGTGCTGCTGGCTTTTGCAAGTTACCAGCAGCACTCTCTCAGGAAGCAAATAGAGGTCTCACACTGGCAAGAACATGTCAAGACAGGCGCAAAACTATTTGTCCCTGCAGTGGCTGGTCGAGAGATGTTGGGAGTTCCATACATCAACTGCCCTTAATGCTGCCACAGTGACATGGTTTTCTGTTTAGGGTTTGCTCCCTTAGCCTTCGGTTCTGTCAAGAACCTGTACCACAAGGCAGTGGTTTACAACTCTGCAAGGCAGGGGCATCAAACTCCCTGAGGTATTGCTATACCTGCATACCATCAAACTAATGGGTTGTTATTCACCCCTGCTGTAGGGTCGGGGTGAATCTTTTATCTAGCTTTCTTTCTTTCTGTTTTTTCCCTTTTTTTCCCCTTTTCTTTTCTTTAAAAAAAATAATTTGGTTATTTGACTCACGCGCGAACGAAACAGGGAACGACGTCACCTTCCTGCAGTTTGTTGAGCCATGTTGAGCACACCCCATGATGCACCGGGCCGACACCATCTACAAGGCAATGAAGCGTGGAGAAGGAGCTAAAAATAGATGTCGTGAGGGGGGAGGGGGGATGGAAATGGGAAATATTGCGCCTAGACCGGGAATCGAACCCACATGTCTTGAATTTCGGCCCAATTTGCTAACGATTACATCACCCAGGCTCCCTGATGTTTAATACACTTTGAATAGTTTAGCAATTTTTGTTAATACAGCAAACTAGCTGTGTTCCCTCATATATATATATATATATATATATATTTATATATATATATATATATATATATAAAATTCCTCCAGTGTGTGTGGTGCGAGGAGGGCCACACGTAGACAGCTCCCGACAGCGGGTGGGGGGGGGCACTCCACCAATGCGCCAATGGAGAAAAGTAGCAAAGTATATATGTTCCCTTAGCATTTATACTTGTATAGTGCGTTATACATCATATATATATATTGATATATATGTACATATATTTGTACATGTATATATATGTGTATATACATATATATACATTGATATATGTGTACATACAAAAGTTCAGGTGCAAATCCCTGTAAGCGCCAATCCAGAAATGTGGTTTAAATAACAGATTTTTGCATGAAAATAATTTTAATTCTCACTAATTCCACTTTTCTTATGAATTTGTTTAAAGTAGGAACATAAAAGAATTACATTTTTGAAGGTTTGATTCCAATTGTAAAATATTCTGATTTTCGATGTTAGGGGAATGCAAATGTTCTATTACTAAAAGGGCATACATGACCAGTAGCATGTATATATATGGTGCTGGCTGGGCTGGCTGGGCTGTGTGTAAGGGGCACTCAGGGCCTACCCCCTCCCCCCCCCCCCTGCTGGATAGGATCACCACACTCAGGGTCAAGGTTCAAGGCTGGAGGTGGCCAGAGGGGCCACACAGCTTGGTGGTGGTGGGCAGACCACTGGTAGCCATGGGGACCAGGAATGCTTGATCCCTATTGGTAGAGCCAAGAATGCTTGTTTCCCATTGGGGGAAAGGAACTCTGTCTTCTCACACTCTTACTTTGCTTTACTTTCTCTCTTTCTCTCCGTCTGTATTGTTTTTCACCTTAGCCTACCTACATAGCCACAGACTCGAACATGCAACCCTACACAATGTTTGTCTCGATTTTTATATCGGCGTTTACTGGGTTTTTGCGCCTGAACTTTTCATATATATATATATATTACTAAAAGCTATTTAGTTATTAGTTGCAGTATCAATTTCAATATCAAACTCACTCACTTTTATTCCGTCACATTACCTCCATATAAAGCTAGGTGTGTCTATCGCTATGTGTAAATAATGAGGGGCAGGCCTGGTTAGGATCGCAGAGATCAATCAGGTGAGGTCTGCGGTATTATCAACAGGTTGGGGTTGTCTATCATTATGTGTAAGTAATGGAGGGCAACCATGGTTATGATCGCAGAGATCAATCAGATGAGGTCTGCGGTATTATCAACAGGTTGGGTTGTCTATCGTTATGTGTAAGTAATGGAGGGCAACCATGGTTATGATCGCAGAGATCAATCAGATGAGGTCTGCGGTATTATCAACAGGCTGGGGTAGTCTATCGTTATGTGTAAGTAATGGAGGGCAACCATGGTTAGGATCGCAGAGATCAATCAGGTGAGGTCTGCGGTATTATCAACAGGTTGGGTTGTCTATCGTTATGTGTAAGTAATGGAGGGCAACCATGGTTAGGATCGCAGAGATCAATCAGGTGAGGTCCACGGTATTATCAACAGGTTGGGGTTGTCTATCGCTATGTGTAAATAATGAGGGGCAGGCCTGGTTAGGATTGCAGAGATCAATCAGGTGAGGTCTGCGGTATTATCAACAGGTTGGGGTTGTCTATCGCTATGTGTAAATAATGAGGGGCAGGCCTGGTTAGGATTGCAGAGATCAATCAGGTGAGGTCTGCGGTATTATCAACAGGTTGGGGTTGTCTATCGTTATGTGTAAGTGATGGAGGGCAACCATGATTAGGATCACAGAGATCAATCAGGTGAGGTCTGCTGTATTATCAACAGGTTGACAATGTCTATAGTTATGTGTAAACAATGAGGCGCAGGCATAAATAGGTTTACAGATATCAGACGAGCTCAGCATATTCCGTTAACCACCCCCAACTATAACTCCCACTGTCTCACACCCCCTCTCTGCCACCCTTCACCCACCTTGCGTCCTGTAGGTAACCACGGCGACGGTGGCGTGGATCTCCCCTGGGAACATGCGCGAGGAGCTGCTGATGGAGTAGAAGCGAGGCTGCAGCAGGGGCAGCTGGGATAGCACCAGCGCCGGCCAGGGACGCACAGAAGGAAACTCGCGCAGCACTTCCGCCAGCGTCGGCGTGAGGCGGTGCTTCCACTCCTCGTACACCTTCTGATTCTGTAGACAGGCGGTCGGTGGCAACATATTTTTGTTTGTGTATTTGTTTTGTGTGTTGGTAAAACAGTTTATTCATCAGAATATACATTTTTTCAGCGCCGAGGCACTGGTCTTCCGGCCATTTACATTACATTGTAAATAGGTAGATAAGCGGGTACTTAGATAGGGCATATTAGTAGATTGTGAAGGGGTTTAGCGTGTTAGTGGGTTATCCATAATAAGTTCTGTGTCAGGGGCTAAAGCTGTGTTCACACGCGCACTTTAAATCGATTCATATAAATCGGCTTGCCTAGTTCAATGCACATTTGCCGTGTGAATGCGACGCTGTGTCGATTTAGGGCTGAATCGGGCTGAATCGATTCGTATAAATCGGTTCATGGAAACCACTTTTGTGAGGTAGTTTATATGAATCAATTTGGCTTGAGCGCGTCACGCACATGCGCAGTCGAAACCTTAGTTTGTTGACTTTCCAGTCGATCAAAAGCGCATATTATAGAATTTAGTCTATGAAACCGCTAGCTGTGCACAGATATTTTTTTCATCATTTATTTTTAGGGTTTCACTGCCCAGCAGAAGTTTTGACCGCTCCAAACCAATACGATTCAGTCCATACAGATGTAGGTCGAACCCACTCTCTATTGGCGACGTCGACTAACCGAAAGTGGCGCTGGTTAGAATGGACTTGCTCATGCGCAGATATCGATTTCCGGCTAAAAGTATTGCATGTGTGAACACGACACTAAATCGATTCATATAAATCGATTTGTCTAAGTCGACATAAAAATTGTGTGTGTGAACACAGCTTAAGATGGTGGGTCGCTGCAAAAACTGTGCTGCTATTACGGTATAGCTGAGGAAAGTAATTGAGTTATTATTATTATTATTATTATCTAGTTGTATTATTGCTGTGCACAATTGCATTAGCAAAACAATTATTATTATTATAAATATATATTCATCATTATCATCTATTTGTATCACCAGACGGGATGACCGAATGAGTTGAGCGTCCGTCTCCCGTTTTGGTACATCGTGGGATTCGAACCCACGGGTTCGAACCCTGGTTGAGTCAAACCAATGACTTAAAAATGTATACTTGTTGTTTCCTAGCCATGTGCTCGCCATCATTAGGATAGGACAAGGACTCGCTTGCTCAGTGTCAGGATAATGTGACTGAGTGGGATATCAGGTCACAGTGCTGATGGCCTGGTCTCGTAGTGGGGCAGCACTGTAACGTCACCATGAGTGCACACTGTCACAAGTCGGTACCCGTCCTGATATGACCTTAGATGTTAGCAGGACGTATACACGATGGTATTAGCAAAATAATTACTATTATTATAAATATGTATTTATTATTATAATATATTATTATTGTTATTGTTAGCAAACTAATTACTATTAATATAAACATACATTATTATCATATATTTGTATTATTATTCTTATAGACAATGGCATTAAAAGTGACATTACTATTACTATTAGTATCTATTTATTATTACAATCTGTTCGTTATTAGTAGCATGAATGTATTACTCGTGTCTATTAATGAATTGTAGTAACTATTTCATTAGTAATATATATTTGTTCATTTACTTCCAAAATTATATAAAAATTAAAGTGCACAATGGCTTAACAAAACCAATTCTATTAAATTCACGGGATGGCCGAATGAATTAGAGCGTCCGTCTCCCGTTTTGGTAGATCGTGGGCTCGTGGGTTCTAATCCTGGTGGAGTCAAACCGATGACTTAAAAATTGATACTTGTTGCTTCCTAGCCTGGCGCTCGGCATTCTTAGGATAGGGCAAGGAGCAGTTAGCAATGAGGAAGACCAATCGTCCGCGATTAAAATTTCCGCGGCTTAATCAACTAATGTACAACAACAACAGCAATATATATATATATAATTATAGTCCATGCATATATGAAATGCCAAAAACCATCGGGTTATATTAGTTTAAAACTCAAATCTCTTACATTTACTTTCACTTTTGGATCCAAAACATGGGCCAGACTTGTCGGTCTGTCAAACCAGGTACAACCAGTTTCATGTGGATATGGCGCATATTACATTAGAAACACCAGTTCTGATCCTGCGGTGACTTACACTGGCAAGGTTCTGCAGCTTCGTCTGCTCCACATCATCTGTGGCGATGGAGGCAAGCTGCTTCAGGAAGACCGGGGTCGGGGGAGTGGTGATGTCCAGGTACCTGCTGAGGGCCTCGCGCACGGAGACGGGGCTCGGCAGCCGCTCGTACTCAACCCACTGCTTGAACGTGCCTACAACGCAATGCCAGGTCTCCTTATGTGTGTGTAGGTAAAGTGGGGGTGGGTGGGGTGGGATGGCTAGGTTTGTGGAGATCAGGGGAGGTGTGCGAAATCGTCAACGAGTTGAGGTTGTCTATCGTTACATGTAAATAATGGGGGTACGCATGAATAGGTTTGCGGAGATTAGCTGAGGTCTGCGGTATCATCAACAAGTTGTCTATAGCTGTGTGTAAATAATGGGGTAGAAGGATGGCTAGGGTTTGCAGAGATCAGGTAAGGTCAGCGGTATTGTCAACAGGTTGATGTTGTTTATCATTACATGTAAATAATGGGGGTATTATGTATGAATAGGTTTGCGGAGATCAGCTGCGGTATTGTCAACAAGTTGTCTATAGCTATGTGTAAATAATGGGGTGGAAGGATGGCTAGGTTTGCAGAGATCAGGTAAGGTCAGCGGTATTGTCAACAGGTTGATGTTGTCTATAGTTACAAGTTGTAAGCAATGGGGGAGCGGACATGGCTAGGTTTACAGAGATCGAGTGAGGTATGCATCATCAATAGGTTGTCAATAAAAAAAAATTTAAAACAACGAAAATAAACAAAAATAGATTCCCCAAAAATTAACAGAATGTAACAAATGTTTTTTTTAAATGAAGAACAAACAAAAAATAGATCCCCAAAAATATATAGAATGTAAACAAACAAAAAATAAACAGACACAATAAAAATAAATTGTAATTCTTTAAAAAAAACAAAAAAACAATTTTTTAAACAATCAATGTGCGCCCTACCCAAAACCGTGATCTTCTCGCGCAACGTCTCAACGCGGCAGGGCTGGTCGGGGTCACTTCCGGTTGGGAAGCGCGCGCACACAGCATCGACGATGTCCTTCCGGTTGGTGGCGAAGAAGCCGACGTGGTCGCCGGCGATGTAGGTGAGTTCGCTGTCGTGCAGCTGTGTGTCCAGACGCACCAGGATCGTCTGGCGACTGCAATGGAAGGCGGGGGAAAATGTTGTCTGCCAGCTGTGTTTTGGCGGGATGGTGTCGGTTTGATTATATTTGACGTGGGTTTGTGAGTGAGTGAGTGTGTGAGACACCTGCGTTTCCAGGTGCACCAGGATCGTCTGGCGACTGCAATAGAAAGCGAGGAAAATGTTGTCTGCCAGCTGCGTTTTGGCGGGAAGGTGGTAGGTGCGTTTGATTAAATTAGGTGCGGGTTTGTGAGTGAGTGAGTGTGTGTGAGTGTGTGGGTGGGGCAGCTGTGTGTCCAGATGGACTAGGATCGTCAGGCGGCTGCAATGGAATGGAGAGGAAAGGAGAATGTCGTCTGCCAACTGCATTTTAGTGGGAAGGTGGTCGCCGTGTGTGTTTGATTAAATTGTGCGTGGGTTTGTGAATGAGTGAGTGAGTGTGTGGGACACCTTCGTTTCCAGACACACCAGGATCATCTGTCGACTGAAAAGGAACGCAGGAGGAAATGTCTGCCAGCTGCATTTTGGTGGGAAGGGGTCGGTTTGATTATATTTGACGCGTGTTTGTGACTGAGTGTGTGGGACACCTGCGTTTCCAGGCACACCAGGATCGTCTGACGACTGCAAAGGACCGCGGGGGGAAATGTTGTCTGCCAGCTGCATTTTGGCGGGAGTGGGTGTTTGATTAAATTTGGCGTGGGTGAGTGTGTGTATGTGTGTGTCCTTTTGTGAAGTTCAAGTTGCAGATATTGTGTGGTGATACCTGTATTGATATACATGTATACATATGTACATATGAGGAGTTCATGTGCAAAACCCCATAGGCCAATCCAAAAATTGAGAAAAACTTTGGAATCAAACCTTAAAAAATACCGGTTGCAAATGCTGAAAGTAGTCGGCGACCTCATTGCGACCATTTTGGTCGCAAGGAGATTTTTGGTGAGCACCTGCAGCCTCATTGTGACTATATTGGTCACATGCTTCCATAGATCGCTGATCGATCACAAACCGATCGGCGACCAGTGTTTTTTTTTTGTCCATTAGTTCTTTGAGCAGGGGAAATTTCAGTCATAGACGACTGGTCTTCCTCATTCCACTGCTGGTCGATAGAAAGCCCGAGCCTACACTTTTACCGACCCAAGGGATTTTTAACCTCCCACACCACATAGACATGGTATGAGAGCAACCGGCCTTTGATGATGCTGTAAGTTATAAACGGCGGTGGAAATCCAAATTGGCAGAGCTGGGGGCACGGGGATTCGAATCGCCAACCCTCAGATTAGGAGTCTGACCTAGAAAAAAGTCAGATACTCTAACCACTCCGCCACCGACTGATCACCGACCGATCGCTGACCATTATTTTCCCCGCCTTTGTTCTGCTTTCGTTAGAAGGAGGTCATGGGCTTTTGGTCGCAAAGTGGATGCAAAGTGGTCGCAAGTGGTCGCAAGCTGTACTGTGACTGAGGCCTAATATAACACATAAACCAAGTGTGGATTTCATGGTTGTCAATAATATTACAACAAACTAACTAGCAAGGGAGTGACAATAGGTGGCATGAACGTCAACAATCTTAGATATGCCGATGACAGTGTAATACTAGCAGACAGTGAGAAAAACCTACAAGATATAGTGAATAGAATCAATAAAGCTGGAATACTATTCAACATGAAGATGAATGCCAGGAAGACCAAAACAATGGTTATAAGTAAAAAGACAGATAAACCAAATGTCAATATAACCATAGATGGCACAAACATAGAACAAGTATCCGAATTCATATATCTCGGACAAAAGATTACAAATGATGGGAGATGTGAGGAAGAAATTAAAAGAAGGATAACAATAGCCCGAACAACATTCTCCAAAATGTATAGAGTGTTAGCATCAAGTAAGATATTAATACAAGCAAGGAAGCGTATTCTTCAGTGTTATGTGTGGTCTACTCTAATGTATGGGGCAGAGACATGGACAATCTCTAAGAAAATGTACAAACGTTTAGCAGCATTTGAGATGTGGACTTATCGAAGGATGATGAAAATATCATGGACAAAGAAGATCACCAACAAAGAAGTTCTCAGAAAAATTTAAAATAAGAAACGCTTGTTTGCCACTATACAGACAAAGAAACTTATTTATTTTGGCCACATCATTCGTCAGAGTTCAATATACCGTACATTGTTGGAAGGGAAGGTAAATGGCAGCAGAGGGAGAGGGAGACCAAGAACATCATGGTTTACAAATATTTCACAGTGGACAGGCTTGAATTATTCACAGTCTATCAGAACAGCACAACATCGGGACAAGTGGAGAACCATTGCATCCAACCCTCGACTAGAGGACGGAACTATTGATTGATTGAACTTACTCTGATTCCTTCGCTTGCAGGTAAGTCGTTGAAATTGTCCTACAAGGCCGCACACATCTATGATGAAGGTTGGAGAGGGCTGCCAAATGGAAAATTCATCTCACCAATCTTTATTTTTGGTAAACATTTCATTCCTCTAAATGCAGCCTATTTTCAGCGCTGGTCACTGACATGCTTAATATTGCATAATCCGATGGTTTGGGGTTTCTATCATTTTCTGAAATAAATATATTAGATTGATCGTTATAATCTACCATACTTTAGTTTAAACTAACTTTTGTTTAAAAAAATTAATTTTGGAGATATTTGAAGTGCAAATGTGTCAAATTAGTTTTGGCGAGCATGCCACAACTATGACACCATAGGATTCTGCAGTAACAGATTCTATTAAATTGCCTTAGTATTCCCTTCTACGTTATGACAAATGTTTAATAAGTACACCAGCAGCTAAGTTAGATATGTAGAATCAAATCTAGATCATTGTTAAATTTTGAAAATTTGATGTTTTCATCGGACTATGCAGCTTTAACATCAGCCGTGTACATTATGTAATTACAATAACAATAATTTAGATAATAAAATATTTATATTACATTCAGCTAATTAAGAGTTTGCAGTATATCTGGTCACGATCATGCATTGAATGTAGGTGGTGTCTTAGTTAGTTTTCTAGGCACGGTTATGTCTGTATTGTCTAGATTTAGGTATAATCCAATTTAGCTAAGTAAGAAATTGACAAATCTGGTAAATGAAATATGTAGTAAAACGTGACTTACGCAGTAAGTTCATGTGTTACTAAAGATTCTTCCGAATTTTACGGATACTAGAACCAGTGATCAGGGGAGATATTATATAGACTCAGCCACCTAGCCTGAATCAGTCCTCATGTAGTTTAATTAGGAATAATGAACTAATTTCAACAACAAAAATCACTAAAAAATCACACCTCCACACCATCATATAACTAAGAAGTCAATACACCACAAACCAATGATCAACGGTAAGTCATTGGTTTGACTAGGCTGGGATTTGAACCCCCGACCTTCTGCACCGGAAGCCTGTGCTCTACCGATTCGGCCACTGCGTCCGGTAAAACCCTACCTGCACCCCCCCACCCATCCCCACCTGCACCCCCACCTGCACCCCTACCCAACCCCTACCCAACCCCTACCCAACCCCTACCCAACCCCTACCCAACCCCCACCCAACCCCACCCAACCCCCACCCAACCCCACCCAACCCCCACCCAACCCCACCCAACCCCCACCCAGCCCCCACCCAGCCCTCACCCAACCTCACCCAACCCCCACCCAACCCCACCCAACCCCACCCAACCCCCACCCAACCCCTACCCAACCCCACCCAGCCCTCACCCAACCTCACCCAACCCCCAACCAACCCCCAACCAACCCCCAACCAACCCCCACTCAACTCCCACTCAACCCCCACCCAACCACCACCCAACCACCACCCAATCCCACCCAACCGCCACGCAACCACCACCCACCCCCACCCAACCCCACCCAACCACCACCCAACCCCCACCCAACCCCCACCCAACCTCTACCCCACCCCAACCCAGACCTTACCTTTGCAATGGTCGGTTTCGGTGGCGCCACCTGCAGGCGTGAGGCGGAACTTGCCGGGTGCCCACGTGGAGTCTGAGGAGAGCAGGCAGGACGTGGCGGCACTCAGGTTCAGCCCGTCACCCACGCAGAACGTCTCGCACGCCTCCTGGTGGCGGAAAAACGAAGCACACAGATGGTGTCATCAAATAGAATAGCTCCCTCAAAAGATTGTCCACTTCGGGCAATCTATTTTGAAATAAAACCTCCCGCCACATTGAAATAGAATTGCCCTCGGCTTCACAATTCAGTTGCAAAACCACGTAAATTCCAATCCCAAAAGGGAGGGAGATAAACATTGGAATTACAATTTTAACTTCTGGGCGACCATTTTGGTCACAAGGAGGTTAATGGTCAGCAGCTGCAACCTCTGTGTGATCAAAATGGTCGCAACCAGGTTAGTGACCACTGACGATCGCATTGCGACTGCTTCTTACCACTTTCTGACCTCTTTGCGACCAACCCTTTTTTTGTGGTCACAAAGTGGTCGCAAGCATGACTGGCTGGCAAGTCAAAATAGCAGGTGGAGTTAGAAGTTAACCGTCCAAGTGGGTCTGGAGGTGATAATGACCAATGCACAGCTAGCAAATAGTAGCATACATGATACAAGTGTCAAAGCCTTTGACTGGTGGCTCCGGTGTGGCCGAATCAGGAACTACATGTGGCATGCAGTAGAGACTAGATAAAGGGTATATAATAATAGAGCAAACTGAAGAGAGTTAGTGTCCTTGTTTATATTCCTATAATAGACTATAGAGCACATATATGGGATATACGGTACCTGGAACACAGCTTTGGCCCAGGTCTGGAAGCTTTGCTCCTGGCCGCACAGTTCGTCGCCTGTGCCCACGTCGCAGATGCGCTCCCCACCCAAGTCCCCCATCAGGCGGTCGACAAACTTTCCGAAAGCGCAGAACTTGGGGTAGGCGGTTGAGCCGAGCCCGAAGACAGAGAACCTGTGTGGCATTATCACGTGTAAATATGTATATATAATAGGTAGACATATGTATATATGTATATATATATATATATGCATATACGTGTACAGTAAAACCTCTCTAAATCGACTGAGCATGGGACCGACTTTGAGTGGTTTCTTAGGGAGGTGGTCGGTTTAGAGAGTTAGAATATCCTTACATTACAATGGTATTGTTGGGACCCAAATAAAGCAATCAGAATAGGGGAGTGGTCGATCTGTGGAGGTTGTCGGTTAGGGAGGTTTCACTGTATATGTACTATATAATCTATTTTGTGTTTATAAACTAAAATGTCTCCTAATGTTTCTGGTCGGTGTCCTGATACTGATCCTCACATACTAAACTAACTCAATATACTGATAGTCGGTCATTCTCTGCATCCCACTCACTCTGACTCTTGACCAGCTGACCCCAATGGTCACTCGCTTCTCACTTTCATGGTAGGGCATATATCCCCTTACCAGAGGAATAAACTCAACCCAAACCAGGTCCCTCTCCTATTCTTCCTTCTTCATTCCGGTTCGACTATTTATATCTGTGTATATATGTGTGTATAGGTGTATATATGTATATACTATATGTGTGTATATGTGTGTATATGTGTGTATATGTGTATATATGTGTATATATGTGTATATATGCGTAGATATATGTATATATGTGTATATATGTGTATATTATACGTACATATGTATATATATTCTCAATATATTGGTGTAAGTGTCCACAGGTGTACAGTGGCCAGATGCGATGTCAGTTGGTGTGCGCCAGCCATTGGGAGTGGTTTAATGTAGGTGGATTACACCAGGTGGCAGTGCTGGTTAGTGCAGAAAGATGACACCAGGTGGCGTGTCAAGAGAGCAAGTGGAGAAATGGTAAACAGGTGCAGGATCAGACCCAGCAGTAGCACGCGCAGTAATATGAGATACCCAAATAAAGGAATTGGCGACAGACGAGGCTGGTCCCATTGTAATATCAAGTGTGTGTTTCGTGCTCTGTAGTGGGCCCGGTCCTCAGGGGTGGAGAAGTAGTGAACCACAACACGACTGACAGTGTGCTGGTGTTTATTCTCTGACAATAACTGGTACAATACAATGCTACTCTCCTCTCCTCCTCCTCCTCCTCCTTTGTGCATGCCTGCTTGCATGAATGCATGCCCGGGTGAGTGTGTGTCCCCTTATATACCCTGACCACTCTCCACTCCTCTGACAACAAGCTTTACCCAGAATGCAAAGTAACTTCCTCTCTATCGAACCGTTCTCACAATAATTAACAGTTGCATTCCCTTCTGGAAGGCAGACTCTGTGAATGTATTGTTGACACCTTACTAACAATTCATCGTATCATTCTACCCAACATATAGGGATACTACCTCTGCTGGCCATTACATACTGTTTAGTGAGTTTTGTATCATGTTGGTACACTCTCATAATCACATCTCATTCTCTCACCCTCCTCTTTCTATATTTTATCACTATTTCATCCAACAAAATGTCACTCTTATTTATGTGGATTCTGCCTCAACTAATTTGGCTTGGGCTGGTCATGACATATCCGCAGGTCTCCCCCATATGCAAACACCAGCCACCCAAATGCAAACATCACCCACCAACTTCATGCAACCCCTACTGGCAGCCTGGAGCCGGGCCCCTTATACAACAAGCAGTAATTACAAGTCCTATTTGTAGGGCTGTATTTACTTAGTCCACGCATTTAATTAATTCCTGCTGTGTTTAACGTGGATATCATTTCCATACTTTTACACCATGTTTCAGAACAGGTATGCGTGTGTGGACAATTGAATCGCTCCATCTAGCAATTGATGGTGGAACTAAGCACAAAATTGGATGGGTGCCAGGAGTCTGTAGCATCAAAAAGGCCACTGCCAAAGCTTTGTTTATTTGTTTTTTGTTATTTTATATCCTAGTATCATCAAGGGTCATATCAGGACTTGTGACAGGGCACACTCATGGCGACTTTATTGTGCTGCCCCACTGGGAGACCAGGCCGCTGGCACCATGACCCACTCAGTCACATTATCCTTACACTGAGCTAACCAGTCCTTGATCTATCTTCGTAATGCCGAGTGCCAGGCTAGGTAGCGACAAGCATCAATTTAGTAAGTCATTGGTTTGACTCAGCTGGGATTTGAACTCCCGACCTTCAGCAAGGGAAGCCTGGGTTATACTGGTTCAGTCACTGTGGCTGGTGTGTAATTTTATGTCTTTGAGTGTGTTATGTGGAGCGGTGAGAAGTGATGATTGCCCCCACCTGACATTGCTGAGGGGTCCGGTATGTAGCAGGTTGTCATCCACCACGCCATTGTCTGAGGCAAGGTTCGATGACATCTTCGGTGATCCCAGACTCTCCATGCGGATATAGGACCTGGAAGTGACATTATCGAAGATGTGTTACTTTGATGCAGATGTGTGACCTGGAAGCGACATTATCGAAGATGCGTTACTTTGGTACAAGAGGCGCAATTTCTCCCCGGCCAAATCCTACTGAGGTACATGATTAAACAATATTAACCTACTTACTCACTCAATATGCCCGCACCTGAGATTACCATGAAGACCAGTTCAAACACAAATGCCCACCCTACATCTGACGATCACCCTTTCAATGAGTATGTCACCTTTAGAATGATATTCAGTTCTGCCCCCCCTACTAACGCTTACCATACTCGTCTAACATAGTAACCTCCCCATGATATGTTTCTTTTTTCTCTTATCTTCTTCTTTATCTGTAATTCATATTGATGCTTTGCTTATTGTCTTGAAATTATCTATCTATTTTGTTGTAGCTTTGTTGATTGTGTAGTGGCAATTGTCATTTGGGTTGGAAGACCCATGCATTAGCATGAACAACAAGTTATTCAAAGGAATAAAAACTCTTGAACAAGAAAGAAATTACACAAGGGCCGTATGATGTCACCAGAATATAGTTCCACAGCGAATTGCAAAATAGCCTGTTGTGCACGAGAAATACATACATTTTTAAAAGGTGTGAGGGCATTGTGCATATTTGAAGTCATTGTAATAGTCCGTGCATTTGGGATGTATGCTTCCAAATGGGTCTTACCCTTCAGCTTCAGTCCATTTGAAATCATTCAACTCATCAAGGCAGACTATTTATATATAATACCAAACGGTTGTTAAGTTTTAGGGTCATTCTGATCACTATTTCTTTGTTAATCGCCGCTGCCAACGCACATCATCGTGCTCCACTGATACTTTGCCATGTATGGGTTGTTAGTAGCATTTTGTTTTTGCCTACCGTACATATTTCATATTAATTTTAATGTTTTTCTTACTAACTTTGGTCACTTCCATCAGAGTGGCGTCCATTTTGAGCGACGTAACTGCCAAGTGTTGTTAACTCTGCCACCGATATGGTTTATTCCACCAGATGGTGGTACTATATTGAAACGGGACCATGCACATATAGCAGAGAACATAGATCTATACGTACACAGTCTCTGAATATAGTCAGAGACCGTGAATATATATATATAATGACAATTCAACACAATATTGATCCAGGGATTGATGCGGAGCCTGGCCTTTAACCCATGCTGCATACATGTATTATATATGCCTATATAGATGTAAAATCATGTCCTTTGATTGTATATAAACACCAAACTCTGCACATATATAATAGTTTCGCCTTTCATTATGGCATCAATGCTGGCATCATGCTTTGATATCATATCCAGTTCTGATCGGGTTTTTCTTTCTTTTCTTAAAATTATTATTCTACTTTGGCGTGTGTGATCTGTTGCTCAGATATGCAATGTCCTTGCTTACTGAATTGCTCTTTTTGTGTAAAGTTTGCTGTTTTCCTACACAGCTTTCAAGGTATGACCTTGCGAATAATTGACAAATAGCGATTGCAATCTCAGAGGTTTTAATTTTTAAATTTTCTTGTTAACACTTGAAGAGTTCAGGCGCAAAACCACATAAACGCCAATAAACAAATGTAGTCTACATCAAAGATTTTTACCTGAAAATAATTTTAATTCTCACTAATTCCACATATCGTATGAACGCATGGTTATGGAGCAATGAACAAAAAAGTCGGAATATAAAAAAAAAAAAAACTTTTGGAAGGTTTGAGCCCATGTTTGGATTGGTGTTAATGTTGTTTTTCACCAGAACTCTTCCTATACACTTGTATTTCATTGAGCATTAGCATAATTAATTATCAATATGTTATCAAAGTGAGTTTCTTTCTTCTTTCCTATTTACGCTACAATTTCACAGAGCTGATAAAAAAATAGGCAGTGATGCCTCTATTTTGAATGTTGGGTGGTTGGTTGTTGGAGTATAACGTCCTGGCAACATCTCAGGTCATATCAGGACAGGTACCGGCTTGTCACAGAGTGCACTCATGATGGCGTTATAGTGCTGCCCCACTGGGACACTAGGCCGCCAGTACTATGACCTGATATCCCACTCAGTCACATTATCCTGATACTGAGCCAACCAAGCAGTCCTTGCCCTATCATAATAAAGAGTCTCACTAGAAAGCGACAAGGATACATTGTTAAGTCATTTCTTTGACTCGACCAGGTTTCGAACCCTACGATCTACCAAAACTGGAGATGGATGCTCAACTAATTTGGCCATCCCGTCTGGTAGTACCCCAACTTGTACCTTTTTTATGCGGCAACCTTGGAAGCGGGGTATTACCAGATTACACAAAATGGCGGACTACACAAACATTAATGCTTCCAAGCAAGGTCGTTACTGTTTCATGTCAAATTAAGCCTAAAAACAAAAATAAAAACCTGTAGCGTCCGTGTCAGACTATGGGCGTTGCCGAAGTATGGAATGCCGGATTAAAGATGTACAACTGTACTCCCAATATTTACCAACTCATGGAATTAGTAATACATTCAAACTATATATGTAGATGTTTACATAATGTACATGTGTATATACATATATAAATATATACATATATATTGCTAGTATTAGTGATACAGTCAATGTGTTCTAATATATATGTTTTTATAATATACATATGCACACGATACATATATAATCTATGCATATGTATGTAGGTATAATTACATATATCATGAATTTATATGTATATAATATATATGTATGAAATATATATGTATGCAATATATATGTATATAATATTCATGGATAACATATATACATATATATATACATATATATGTACATATAATATATATATATATATTCATATGCATATATTTAATCAAATATGCATATATATGAATATATAAATGTAGGATTATATATGCATATATATAAATAATTATGCGAATATTAGAACAGTAGAAATGTCTTGAACCAACTAGAGGCACATAGTACCAGTTAAATCCACTAGATGGTGACAACAATCAGAGTCTAGAGCTTCCTCCCCTCTACATACCATTATTCCAAAGAATTGTTGCGCTATACTTATATTATATTGTAAGCAACAATAACCTTAACTCCATAGGAACTTCATTCTTGTTATTTAATTGTATTAATTTTTTAGTTTAATCTCTCGAAATGACACTTTTTCTCGATTAGTAAGCCAGGATGTTAGCTGGTTGTTTTTTTGAGGTTTTCATACTGGCAACCACTAAGGTCATATCAGGACGGACACCGACATATGACAGTGCACACTTATGTAGACTTTATAGTGCTGCCCAACTGGAAAACCAGTCTGCCAGCACTATGACTTTTTTCTTTTTTTTCTTGACGATTTATACTGCCTATCATGGATAAGTCTGAATATACCTTTTTCACCATTAGACAGTTGGTCGATAGAAAGCCCGTGTCTACACTTTTACCAACCCAATGGATATTTAACCTCTCACACCACAGAGACATGGTATGAGAGCATCTGGCCTTTGATGACGCTGTAAGTTATACACAGCGGTGGCAATCCAAATTTGCAGAGATGATAGCATGGGGAATCAAACCACCGACCTTCGGATTAGGAGTCCGACCTAGAAAAAAGTCAGACACTCTAACCACTCCACCACAGATATCCCACTGAGTTACATTATCCTGACATTGAGCCGATCAGTGCCAGTATGTCAGTGGCTTCTAGCCTCTTAGTAGACATCAGCTATTGGGGTTTCTCAATATTTGGATTGGCATTTACGGGGTTTTGCATCTGAACTCCTCATATGGATATATATATATATGCATATAATATTATGTACCATAACTTATCTAACAATGGAAAATTGGCCCGAAAATTATTGAACTGAAATTCTGAAAGCAGTGAAGATAAAATAGGAAAAGATGAATCACAAAGAACTCCCCCAGAAAGTAAACACACACCGGCTTAGAAAATGGCAGGTTATTTATTAGAAAGCTTAGAAGCTTAGGTAAGTAAGCACAAAGACCCTATAGTAACTCCTAAGATGGCTCACTCCCTATCTCTCCAATGGTAATGTAAATTTCGCAGTGCCACCTTGTGGTGGGTTTGATCAGTTGGCTGCTGGTTGGTGTTTCATATGTAAACACATACAATTATACTATACATGAGATACGTAAGTATGAATACGCATCAATATGAAATTGCTATGAACAAATACACATCATCATCAGGATTATCATCAGCATCTCCATCATCACACATCTTTCACATTCATATATACATTTATACATATAATATATCACCTGTTTAACCAAGAGAACAGCCAGCGCACCAAGTGGTGGGTTTGATCAGTTTGATTACACAGTACAGGCTGAGTGAGCCGTCTTAGTGTTATAGGGTCTTTGGTAAATATAAGCTAGGGAGAGATGTTAGTGATAATGTGTGCGGTGCTTGACATTCCTGCCGTGTCATCTCTTCACTGTTGGAATCACTGTCAGGGAGAAAATTCCTGTATTTCATTCACACCGTGACTGCGCCAAGAAATACCAGGCACATGGATGCCCCAGTCCGAAAGGAAGTCATAAGCAACACAATAATCCATGAAAGGAGTACATTTGTTATGGCCGCCCAAGCCTGGAACAAACAACCCCAAATAGCGAGATCGATAAAAGATCTGAATAAATACAAACGATTTCTAAAAGAACGAACGACAAGGAGATAAGAGACATGCAGAATTAGCATAGAAACTAACATAAACAAAATAAAAGTATACATATCAAACCAGCTTCATAGCTGTCCAGCGACGAAAACAAGCACCGTCAAAGCAGCTTAATTGCTATGGGCAGAATAAATACCGTACCAATAATAAACAAAAGTAGTCTGTACATGAGCCCTACTACCACGCGGTAGCGGCGGAGACTACGCTGCACACCTACGTAGTTACACTGACCTGCGCTAGGTGGCGGCAGGCTAGCCACCGGGAAGCCCCCGACTGGGCTGCCCTCTACTGCGTGTGGCTAGCTCCCCCCCCCCCCCCCCCCCCACACCTATAGAGTCGATGTGGGACCTAGCGAGCTAGGGGGCGGGTCAGATGACTGTGGACGCCGCGGAGAGCAGATTGGTTCAACAAACCAAGGTGAAGCATACTTATATTGGATCTTGGTGTCTTCCGCGTGTGCATGGCAGGGTGAGAGTCGGAGGGCCGTGGGCCATTACATTGGTGCTGTGACCAATATTTGTGTTTAACAAACAGAAAAACATGACTCCTGATATTTGTTACTACTTTACCTAACACTGGACAGTAGTACTATTAGCTTAGTGAGCTGCACTCACCTCCCTAGGTGAAATGCCACATACACAGATAGGTGTGGGTAGGTGGATTGCCAAACGAAGCGCAATATTGTGCTAATGGTTAGAACGCACACAATAGAATGGCAGAGGTGTGGGTTCGATTTCCGTTCTAGGCATGACGGTCCCAATGATACTGGTGCCGGGACCAGGAGGTGTTAACTGTGGCATGGTGTTGAACCTGCCCAGTGTGTGGCGGAAATGTGCTATTTGGATATTTGCAGAGATGCCAACGTTGTGTCGCCAGAAAATAGGAAGATTTTAACATTTTACTAGGAAGGTTTTTTTTTTTTTGTGTGGAAGCACGCGGCACAACAATCATGCGTATACTATGACAAAGTATAATCAGACAATATATAATATGTATATATACTTTTTCATACAGGTTCCACCATGTATCCCACCATGGATTGATTGGTGGTTGCTTTATGCCGTGTCGGAAGCATAGGCCATATTCACGGTGAGAAATGTTAGTTTTTTGTTCAAACCATTGCTTTTACATGTAAAAGCAGACAATCAATTATGTGCCAATAGACACTCATTAAATTAGAAAGCTCACAATCATATATTTGTGGCCAAGGGAAACAAATTCCCATAGAAAAAGACAAGTTTTATTAATAATTGATAGAATTTATTTAGTAAACTATATGAGGTGGTACAGTCCAACTGCCCTCAAAAAGGCTAAAATGTTTTCTTGTTTTACTTTAGTAAAAAGGTCATGCATACTGTCTGCAGTGTAGAATTGTTGGCGCAGAGCCAAAAAATCAACGCAACTTAGTCAAATGTGTTTGAGTGTCAGCGGGGACTGACACACAATACATTCAGCGCGAGGTTCCCCCTTGAGCAGAAAAGCATGTGTAAGTCAAGAGTGGCCAAGGACCACTTGGTCCCACCCACCTCCCGCATGAGTCTGTGGTGGTTTTCCCACAGATGGTTCAAATTCTTTAAGTTTAGTAATGTTTTCATCCCACTCATGTTGCCATTTGGATTTTATGTGGGTGGCTATTAGTGGTTTCAGATCAGAGTGAGGGATCAGACATTGTTCAAGATTACAGTTCAGGGCCTTCTTCACAGCCCGATCAGCTCGTTCGTTTCCTTCTATGCCGGCATGGCCAAGCACCCAGCACAGGTGGATGTCATACCCATCCGTTGCATGTTGGTTCATTTTATAAATGACCATTGCTAGAATAGGGTGATTCGTTTTCATTCTAGCAACAGCCAGGAGTCAAGAGAATGAATCACTGTATATAACATAGTTAGTGTGGTTGGATACCTCGATACACTCCAATGCGAGAAGGAGTGCTCGGGCTTCCGTAGTGAAAATCGAGCTCTGATCGGGCAAGCGTACGCCAAATTTTTCCCATCGGCAGGAGACCGACCATGTATCCCACCACGCGTCTATGTGTCATTTTCTAGGCTCTGCTTGCCACCTTGAGCCGCTGATGTCTTTAAGCTGGTGTAAGTAGCAAAATTTGCTTTTCGTATTAGCTGATTTATGTTTAGGTGGGTGGGGGGTGAAAATCGGAAGATTTACACATGGAATCGTAATATCGGAAGAGAGTAGCAAAAATCGGTAGTCTTCAAATAAAATCGGAGCAGTTGGCATCTCTGTATTTGTAATCGCAAGAATGGGACTTGGGATTGCCTGGGGATGAGTGTGGTGATCTGCACCCACAGCCCTGATGGAAATGCCACATGCAGGGGTAAATGTGCGTAGGTGGATTGCAAGAGGATGTCTATATAGTAAACTAATAATCATAACGCTGTTTGCCATCTACATACAGTTACAACCCGCAATCAAGAAACAACAACAAAACAACATTATTATGAGTGTGTAGTAGTCCATACATGAGCTCCACTACCATACAGTGGCTGCAGGGACTGTTACATCACCACCCCAGTTTACGGCGTCAGGTGGCGTTACGGTAGCCGCCGGGGCACTGCCATCACTGGACTGCCCTCTACTGTGAGCGGCTAGCGTACTCCGCCTAAAGGCCCTGTCACACTACGACGTTTCCGCCGGCGCGCCGGCAACGCGCAAAATATTTGCAACCCGTCGGCACGCGTCCAACTCTTCGGCGCTTTGGGACAAAGTTTGACGCGGCGCAGCGTGTTAGTAGCGTGCTACAAGCGCGCGGCCAACGCGTTTCGACGCGCGCAGAACAACATGTCAATGTCCCACCAGCGGGTTCCCAGCGTGCCATCGGCGCGTTGTCGGCACGTTGTCGGCGCGTTGACGGCGTGTTAGTACCGTGTCAACGCGTACATACCCGCCAGCAACACGTTAGGACGCGCCCGCAGCGCGTCGACACTGCGCGGCCAACGCGTCCAGGCATACCCGCAACACGTCCAACGCGCCGAGATACGCTGGAGCAACGCCAATAGTGCGCCCACTACCCGTCGATGGGACGTTACCGACGCGCCGACGGAACGGTCGCATTTTGGGGGAAAAAAAGCCAACGTTAACCGACGTTGAACAATGGTCTGCCAGCGTTATGCCGGCGCGGCGCCAACGTGTGTCAACGTGTTGCTAACGCGTCCGTAACGCGCCCTCCAACCCGTTGGTGCGCGTCGCTGCACGTCCAAAGTTTTGTGCATGCACAAAACCTTGACGCGCCGCGCCGCGCACCGACGCGCGCCGACGTTTCCATTCACACGTTGCTATGTACCGACGCGCCGGTAACGCGCCGGTAACGCGCCGGCAACGCGCTGGCAACGTACCGGACGTGTACCGACGTTTTGAACAAAAACCAGACCCGTTGGCACGCGTCGAAGCGCGTTGGTGAGAAACGTCGTAGTGTGACAGGGCCTTAAGGAAGGTAACGCAGGACCTAGCAGGCCAGGGGACGGACACTTGACAGTGGACGCTGTGGTGAGCAGGGGTAATAAACGTTTGGAAGCAGACATATTTGTTACTCCTACCTCATGGGGTGGGGGTGGGGGGGGGGGGGAGGGGTCTACCGTGTGAGGGTCAAGTTTGGGGTGGCCGATGGGGCCCATCTCACTTGTATCACGAAATAGCGAAATAGCGAAATAGCGAATGGTAGACAGGAAGTGTGAACACATGACACTCTCCTGTACAGTAACTTCTACTTGGATCACATAACACCGGCATGGGGTTCCTACGTAATATCTACTCGATATTTTATTTATATCAGTAATTCTTTCCCATGAAAAATATTACACAACATAACATTGACATAAAATGCATGCAATTGCACACTAATCTAACAAGCGATACATTTGATTGACACAGTCGGTAACTTACCCAGATGATTGTGCGGGTCTCATCATTGAATACAGCTCTTTGGCAAACTCCTGTCAACAAACACAAAGCATAATTATATTTCTAGATGATTGGTTGGTTGGTTGTTGGAATTTTAGGTCCTGGCAACATCTAAGGTCATTTCAGGACAGTTACTTGTCCTGAAATGACCTTAGATGTTGGCAGGACAGTGCACACTCCTGCGACTTTATAGTGCTGCCCCATTGGGAAATCAAGCCACAAGCACCATGACCCGATATCCGACTCAGTCACATTATCCTGACCCATCAAATATAACAGAAACTCAAGACCATCGGACTATGCAACTTAAACAACACTGTAGACATATATATATATATATATATATATATATATTATATACATACACATAAATAAATATATTAACGCGTATATCCTCGATATACCTACACATACATATATATATATATATATATATATATATGTAATGGCCCACGTAAGAACACCAAGATTCAATTAGTGTATGCTTCAACCTGGTTTATTGAACCATCTGCTCCCCGGGGCGTCAGTAGTTGTCTGACCCCCGCCCCCTGACTCGCCAGATCCCACATCGACTCTGTAGGTGTGTGTGTGGGGGGGGGGGTCAACCACCCGCAGTAGAGGGCAGCCCAGTTGGGGTCTGCCTGGTGGCTACCCGTGCCACCACCCGGCGCAGTATATTGGTACTGCGCTGGTGTATGGCGTAGTCCCCGCTGCTACCGCATGGTAGTAGATCTCATGTACAGACTACTACACTTATATATATATATATATATATATAGATATATATATATATATGTTAATGGCTCTAATATTGTTTCCTACTTACAATATTTGTCATATATTAAGGATGAGGCTATTCGCAGAGCTGCTTTGCTCTGCGAATTATCAGAAGAATGATTATTATTTGCAGACCTGCTTTGCTCGGCAAATTAGCAAAAGAATAAATATTATTCACAGAGCTGCTCTCACCATCCCTAACTAATAATATAATACATAAATGAAAACTTGTTTCGGTAAATGGCATAAAAGCACAACAAAATTAATCCTTTACAGTATTTTCTCAAATTGCGACCTAAAACAAAAGACAAAATAATTATGCACATGCACATGTGCATATGCGTATTAAAATGATGCACGCTGATTGGTTGGTTT
Source organism: Branchipolynoe longqiensis (assembly GCA_030323885.1). Taxonomy (NCBI): domain Eukaryota; kingdom Metazoa; phylum Annelida; class Polychaeta; order Phyllodocida; family Polynoidae; genus Branchipolynoe; species Branchipolynoe longqiensis. The sequence goes on from CM059195.1 coordinate 54,088,796, forward strand.
CAGCTCTGCGAATTACGCATGTTGGCGAGTCAACATGGATAATTTACTGGCGGGAACTCATGCACTTCTTTCTCGCACTACTTTCTCGATCACACTACCTGCCCACTTACTACTACCACATATTTCATTCTCACTATCGCTCCTGTCCATGCAAGTCGCTTCACCCACCCACCCGCCCGATGATAATGGGGAGGGTTGAGGGCTGCTGGTTCTGAGCTAGTCCTTCTCCCCGTTCTCTTATCCTTCTTGACCCTATGCACTATCTCCACACTAACCCAACATTTAACTAGCCTTATCTCTAATCACTAATCAATGTACGATATGATTGACAATGATCTCATGATACAACCTGAGAGATCTTATACTCACCACGATACAATGTACAACGAATTGCTATCAACTCATGATACAAGATACAATATCGATATGTTCTCCAGCCAAGACCGACCTGCCTGCAGGTTATGTTCTCCAGTAAATTTGGTTATTTCCACTTACCTCTTGTCTCCATTTGTTCCCATTAGTAAATTGGTCGTAATGCTCGCATTGTGGTTGATGCGAGGCGAGGGAGGACCCCCCCCCCCCCCCCTTTCTCCTCCAGCCGTTGGCCATTACATAATCGCCCGCGCTTCCTTCCCTTAAAGCCAGCCCCGAGGCCGCCTCAGGCCACTCACCCTCCTGCGTCCAGACACTCCGCTCCTCCATACACTTTTTTCCCCACCCACCATCCCTATACACCAACTCTCCATCATAGGGTTGAGGGCTCCTCGGATCCACCTCCCGGGCCCAACTATTAACATTACTCCGATTGACACTGACATATTTCAATCCTGATACCTCATATATCTCATGATGATGCCTCATATTCTACATTATATATCTCTATACTCATGATTGATCACTAATTACATGTTGATGCCTCATATATCCCATGATATATCTATGATACTCATGCTTGATGAATGTACTTATTCATGTTTATCCCGGCATTTCTAAATAAAATGCCTTTTTATCCACTCATGCCTCCTCGTCCTTCCTTGTCGCCCATCACAGTATCGGTGGCAAGAGAATAGCCAGTGTCATACAGGGACATGGTACTGCTTCTGGCTGCTAACAGATGCAATTAGATGAGAGTTAAAGAGGTTCTAATAATAAACAATTCTATTTACTTCAATTAACAGCAATTTACTGCGATTGACTTGTTTTCCTTAAAAAAAAAGAAAAGTGGAAAAAAGAAGCGATTTCAGTTGATTTTATTCAAGTTGTACAGTTCGATGATTTTGAGTTTCTGTCATTTTCTGATTGTTATAATCTACCTTACTTTACCTTGAAGTAACTTATATCTTAGATGGCTAACTTTTGAGATATTTGAAGTGCAAATGTACTAAATTAATTTTGGCAAGCACGCCAAAACTCTGACAGCATAGCCTTCTGTAGTAACAGGTTCTATTAAATGTTCCGCTCTATGTAGTGACACGTGCTTGATAAGTGCACCAGTATCTAAGTCAGATATGTAGAATCAAAATCCAGATTACTGTTTTGGTTTTGAAAATTTGATGTTTTCATCGGAATAGGCTGCTTTAATAAAAGAAAAGAAATAAAAGTCGGACCTCTCCCGGTTCTGGCGCGTCCCCGTTGCCGAAGGTGCTGGTGACGAATATGACCAGTGCCTCGTGTTCAAGGTGGATGATGTCATACTCGTCCATCGACATCACCTGATGACGTCACAGACACAAACGTGAGCATGCAAAATAATGGTTGCGTGATTACCAGTTGAAACCAGATTCAATATACTTTAATAGGCTGCGTATGGCTGGTTCCTCCCTGGTCTCTCTAGTTTTATCGTGTTGACGTAATAATGAAAAATACAGGAATGTATGCTTCCGCCGTTTATTTTTCTCCTCCTCCACCCACGGTGGCGTCGCAAGACCATGTGACCCACCCCCTGACCAGCCAGGTCACAGGTAGCCAACCATTCATGGTAGGGGGAGCCACTAGCCGGGCTCAGTATGGGCAGTCCACACCTGGACCCGCCCACCGGCTAGCATGCCGCCCCCTGACACAGAAGAACTGCGACAGTAGACAACATAAGCTGTGTTCACACACGCACTTTAAAGCGACTCATATAAATCGACTTGCCTAGTTCGGCGCACATTCGCGGTGTGAACGTGATGCTGCATTGGTTTAGGGCTGAATCGACTCGTATAAATCGGTTCATGGAAACCACATCCCTGAGGTAGTTTATATGAATCGATACAGCTGGTTCCCGGGCGGTGACAGTGTAAAATAGCGGTGCTCGCCGGCTACAGGCTCAGCTGTAACTATACACTGGTGCCCGGCAGTGTTAGGGACCGATTAGGCCGAAATCTATTGAATGCGATCATATTTAACAGAATTACATACTCAAATAATGAAATTTCATTAAATTAACCCTAAATTCCAAGCGATATTAACGAAGCCGCTACATCGGCGTCGTTATTCATATTGTCGAATCGACGAATGTAAACTAAACAATAGCAGTGCACGCCGGCTACAGGCTCACCACTAAGGCTGCTGGTTCCCGGCAGCCGAAACACTTTCAAATTCGGTGTGTGTGAACACGCCACTAAATCGATTCATCTATTTCGACTTGTCTAAGTCGACATAAAGTTGTGTGTGTGAACACAGCTATAGTCCATGCAGCCACCGCGTGGTGGTGGAGTTCATGTGTGGACTACTACAATACCATTGCTATTGTAGTAGTCTGTACTTACCTCTAAGACAAGGAGCCACATACACAAGTAGTCATGGACAAGGTGATTGGATCAGGGAGCCTAGGTAGTGTAATGATTAGCACGCTAGCCCTGGAATGGCAAGAAGTGTGGGTTCAAAAACATGCTCTCGGCACAATAATGACACTGGTTGCCATGACTAGGACTCTGTACAAGTAACAAGCTAGATGATGTTGAACCTGCTCTGTGTGTGTACTGTATATGTAAAGTGCATTGCCTGTATGTATATAATTGTAAACATTAAACAACTTATGGACGTCACCCATTTAATAGACTTACAATTCCAGGGGAATGAGTGTAGTTATATGTACCGGTCTCTCAGGCATGGAGCCGGATGGACAGTTAAGCATGGATAGGGTGATTGCATCAAGGAGCCTAGGTGGTGTAATGGTTAGCATGTTAGCCCCGGAATTTGCTTAATAAGCTACATGAGTCTGTATGTTCCTCTGTTCTCAAGAAGACTAAGGCTGCTTGCTTTACATTGGTAAAATGATCATGTTTGCATCATAACGGCGTGTTCTTTTAAAATTTTTAATTTTTTATTGAGGCTGTATTTATACTGTCCATAGCATATAAGCCTGGGTACCCAGGCTTGTTTTCAATGCTGGCCAGTTGTAGTGTTGGTGTTATCTTACCACACAGTAGCTGCTGATAAGTTATTTGATTGCCTGCATTTCAGTAGCAGATAGATAATTGGTTGGTATGGTTAGTAGCCTATGTTAGTTTTTTAAAATTTTCTTGGCATATATGTATTTTACTTTATTCAGGGGGCAGACAGGGGGCAGACAGGGGGCAGACAGGGGCTAGTGTTCTCTGTGGCGGAGTGGTTAGAGCGTCTGACTTTTTCTAGGTCGGACTCCTAATCTGAAGGTAAGTGGTTTGATTCCCCATGCCATCACTTCTGCCACTTTCGAATTCCACCACTGTGAATAACTTACAGCGTCATCAAAGGCCAGTTGCTCTCATACCATGTTTACGTGATGTGGGAGGTTAAAAATACCTTGGGTCGGTAAAAAATTGTAGGCTCAGGCTTTCTATCGACCAACCGTCTAACGGTGAAAACAAGACTATTCAGACTTATCCATGATAGGCAGTATAAATCTTCAAGAAATATCCCCGTGTCAGTGCAAAGGCCTGAATGAAAGCAATTGAATAAAATGTGTTCAAGGGTCAGTCTATACTGACACCCAGTACATTCAAGGGATAGGGGAGTTCTCTGTGGCGGAGTGGTTAGAGTGTCTGACTTTTTTCTAGGTCAGACTCCTAATCTGAGGGTTGGCGGTTCGATTCCCCATGCTCCCAGCTCTGCCAATTTGGATTTCCACCGCTGTGTATAACTTACAGCGTCATCAAAGGCCAGTTGCTCTCATACCATGTCTATGTGGTGTGGGAGGTTAAAAATCCCTTGGGTCGGTAAAAGTGTAGGCTCGGGCTTTCTATCGACCAGCAGTGGAATGAGGAAGACCAGTCGTCTATGACTGAAATTTCACATGCTTAAACAACTAATGGACCAAAAAAAAAGAAAAAAAAAAGGGGAGGTTCGCTATTGAGCAGAAAAGAGTGTAAGTTATGAATGGCCAATGTGGCAGCGACTAAGGACCATCTAATCCTACGGACCTCCCCCTTGAGACTGTCGTCATTTCCCTACAGTTGGAAAGATTTTTCTCAATTTGTATAACATCAAAAAATTAGGAATTTTTTGTTCAACTCTGATGACATGTAAACCTTCATATGAAGATTTCAGGTGCAAAACCCCGTAAACGTGAATCCAAAATTTGAATTAAAATACAAGATTTTTACCTGAGGATAATTCTCACTTAATTCACTTTTGTTATCAGATGGTTATGGGGCAATGAACAAAAGAAATATTAATATACAAAAAAGCTAACCTTTTGAAGGTTTCACTCCACGTTTATCTCAATTTTTGGATTGGTGTCTACGGGGTTTTGTGCCCTGAACTCCTCAATTATGAACATTGATTCTGCTATTGCTTGGAAAGTTTTCTGCTATTATTTCGAATGTTTTCACTTTGGGTTTCCATGTCACAGTGCACAGTTACTGAGGATGACCCATATGGATTGGTTGTTGGAGTTTTACGTCCGAGCAATATTGAAGGTCATAATCAGGACGGCAACTTTATAGTGCTTCCCCACTGGGAAATCAGGCACCGTGACCTAATATCCCATTCAGTCACATTATCCTGACACTGAGCTGACCAGTCCTTGCACTATCCTATTAATGTGACAAGTATCAATGTTGTAAGTCATTGGTTTAACTCGACTGGGAATCGAACTCCCAATCTCCTAAACAGGTGGCCTGTATTCTCCCAATTCGGCCATCGCGCCCAGTGACCCATATGGAAGCTGGAACCCTGCAACTGTTGCCCCCATAGTTCATGTTAGCGCGAACATGAGTTATTCTCAGGGGGGGCGGGAAGTGGGAGGGTCATCCGCTATTCGTTCGTTGGACATTTACCCTGCCACCTGTTGGCTCTCGGCTACATGACACTACTATGCCAACACCTAGCGTTCTCTGCGGAGTCCTCCAGGGCCTTACGCTCACACACTTGGTGCCGCCTATCGGTTATTCTGGTATTTAGCTCCTCTCTCCCACTACTGTTGCCACCTAGCGGGTTCGGTCCTCCAGGCGACGACATCAGAGCACACACCCCCAATGGTCAGTCGCTGCTTGGACACAAACCTGTGCAGTGGCGCTGAACACCAATTTTTGTTCCGCCACCACTCAACTACTAACCGGCTAGTCCAGCGGTAGGTCGGGTTGAGATTGCCAGGTGGTTTGTTTCTCCTTATGATGTGTCTGTTTGAATAAAAGTAATTTATACCGCTTCCGTCTCCTCGTAAATTACTGACAACCTCCTTCGCTGGTGGCTCACCTTTGGGTCAAAGGCGTGACCGAAGATCTGACACAGCCGCTTGGCGAAGGTCTCCGACATTCCCGTCTCCGTGGCGTACAGAATGGTGCACTTGATGCGGCGTCTCATTGCCTTACCCATCAGGCGCGCAGAGAAGTTAACCGCCCTGAGAGTAGAGAGGCGGTCAGACAAGGGCACACAGGGGCAGACAGGGGCAGACAGGCGCGCAGAGAAGTTAACCGCCCTGAGAGTAGAGAGGCGGTCAGACAAGGGCACACAGGGGCAGACAGGGGCAGACAGGCGCGCAGAGAAGTTAACCGCCCTGAGAGTAGAGAGGCGGTCAGACAAGGGCACACAGGGGCAGACAGGGGCAGACAGGCGCGCAGAGAAGTTAACCGCCCTGAGAGTAGAGAGGCGGTCAGACAGGGGGCAGACAGGGGCAGACAGGGGCAGAGAGGCACACAGAGAAGTTAACCGCCCTGAGAGTAGAGAGGCGGTCAGACAGGGGGCAGACAGGGGCAGACAGGGGCAGACAGGCGCGCAGAGAAGTTAACCGCCCTGAGAGTAGAGAGGCGGTCAGACAGGGGACAGACAGGGGCAGACAGGCACGCAGAGAAGTTAACCGCCCTGAGAGTAGAGAGGCGGTCAGACAAGGGCACACAGGGGCAGACAGGGGCAGACAGGCGCACAGAGAAGTTAACCGCCCTGAGAGTAGAGAGGCGGTCAGACAGGGGGCAGACAGGGGCAGCCAGGGGCAGACAGGGGCAGACAGGCGCGCAGAGAAGTTAACCGCCCTGAGAGTAGAGAGGCGGTCAGACAGGGGACAGACAGGGGCAGACAGGCACGCAGAGAAGTTAACCGCCCTGAGAGGAGAGAGGCGGTCAGACAGGGGGCAGACAGGGGCACACAGGGGCACACAGGGGAAGACAGGCGCGCAGAGAAGTTAACCGCCCTGAGAGGAGAGAGGCGGTCAGACAGGGGGCAGATAGGGGCAGACAAGGGCAGACAGGCGCGCAGAGAAGGTAACCGCCCTGAGAGTAGAGAGGCAGTCAAACAAGGGCACACAGGGGCAGACAGGGGAAGACAGGCGCGCAGAGAAGTTAACCGCCCTGAGAGTAGAGAGGAGGTCAGACAGGGGGCAGACAGGGGCAGACAGGGGCAGACAGGCGCGCAGAGAAGTTAACCACCCTGAGAGTAGAGAGGCAGTCAGACAGCGGCAGACAGGGGCAGACAGGCGCGCAGAGAAGTTAACCGCCCTGAGAGGAGAGAGGCGGTCAGACAGGGGCATACAGTGGTAGACAGTGGCAGCCAGGGGGCAGACAGGGGCAGACAGGGGCAGACAGGGTCAGCCAGGGGCAGACAGGGGCAGATAGGGGGCAGATAGGGGGCAGATAGGGGGCAGATAGGGGGCAGATAGGGGCAGACAGGGGCAGACAGGGGCAGACAGGGGCAGACAGAGGCAGACAGGGGCAGACAGAGGCAGACAGGGGGGAGTCAGGGAAGACAGGGCAGACAGGGTCCAGACAGAGAAGACAGGGCAGACAGGGCCAGACACGGGAAGACAGGGGGCAGACCGGGGCAGACAGGGGGCAGACAGGGAAGACAGGGCAGACAGGGGCCAGACACGGGAAGCCAGGGGGCAGACATGGGCAGCCAGGGGCAGACAGGGGGCAGACAGGGGCGGACAGGGGGCTGTCAGAGGCAGACAGGGGCAGACAGGGGCAGACAGGGGCAGACATGGGCCAGACAGTGGCAGACAGGGAAGACATGGCAGACAGGGGCCATACACAGGAAGACAGGGAGCAGACAGGGGCAGACAGGGGGCAGACAGGGGGCAGACAGGGGCAGACGGGGGACAGACAGGGGCAGACAGGGGCAGGCAGGTGCATACAGGGGCAGTCATGGGCAGGCAGGGGCAGACTGGGGCAGACAGGGGCACACAGGGGCATGCAGGGTCAGACAGGGTCAGACAGAGGCACACAGGGGCAGACAGGGGCAGCAGGAGGCAGGCAGTGTCTCAGGTCACGAACAGAACAGCCGCATCACACAGGCAGCTAGGGAGATTCAGATTTGTTATTCTTTAAACAAATATTTTTTATTATTAGTAGTAGTTGTAGTGGTAGTAGTATTATCTTCATTATCATCATTATCAGCATAATCATTATCATTATCATCTCTATCACCATTGACACCATTGTCATCATTATCATCATCATCATTATTGTTATCAATATTATCATTATTATTTTGTTTGTTTGTTGTTTCAAGTCCTAGCAACATCTAAGGTCAGATCTGGATGGGCATCGACTTGTGACAGTGTGCACTCATGGCGACTTTACAGAGCTGCCACACTGGGAGACCAGGCCACAAGTCCAAAGACCCAATATCCCACTCAGTCACATTATCCTGATACTGAGCTAACCAGTCCTTGCCATATCCTCATAATTCCGAGCGCCAGGCTAGGTAGCGGCAAGTATACATTTTGTAAGTCATTGGTTTGACTCGACCAGGCTTTCATACTCCCGACGTTGCACATGGGAATCCTGTGCTTTTACTGATGCCACCACCACATCTCGTTTAACTAAGCGAAGATGACATAAAGCGTGAATCACCTGGCGATTTCCTTGAAGGTCCACTTCTTCTTAATGGGCTTGGGGTTGTCGGCGCTCTCACGGTCCTTTTCCCACACATGTGTCTTCCAAGCATCCTCCTAGAATGTTCCACAATGTCAGTCAAAGTAGCCATTGTAATAACAGTCTGCACTGACCTTTCAGGCAAGGAGCCACAGGGAGCCGCATAGACAGGTAGGCGTGGATAGGGTGGTGACATCAGGGAGCCTAAGTGGTGTAATTGTTAGCACACTGGCCCGGATTGCCATAGATGTGAGTTTGGATGCAGAACTGTCCGTAGGAGACAGATATGATTTACTTAGGGGTCATTCAAATATCACGTAGCGCTTGACGCACAACTATCCGTAGGAGACATTCTATTTACTTAGGGGTCATTCAAATATCACGTAGCGCTTAAGCGAATGTGGGGGTGGGGGGGGGGGGGATGTAGGTCCAAGCATTATTGTATGCTAGAAAGCATTACCAAGTCAACCTTCCGATTAGATAAAAGATTCACCCCATACCTGCACTAGGGGTGAAAAACAGCCCATCAGAAAAATTCACGAAAGGCTTGGCAAATGAAATCAACAAATACATTCTTAATTTAAGAAGCAAAATATATTCTTCATATATATATATCTTCATTTTTACCCGCTACTTTTGAGTTGAACAAAAAATTACACATAGCTTAATGGACTTGAAAAGTGAAATCAACAGCATTCTGTGGTCGCCATCTTGTCTTTTTGCATTCGCTCCCATTTCATCAACTCTGCGCCAATATAAGTAGCCATTAGACACTGGATCCAATAATTCCACTTCCTGTTCCATATTAAGACTATTTTCGCCCATAATTAGATTACGTTGTCATTCACCCCTACTCTGCGTGGGGGTGAATCTTTGATGTGCCCTTACCATGTACTCAACATTTCCATACTAAACCAATTTTCGCTTGTATTTAGACTACATTATCATTCACGCCTACTCTCCATAGGGGCGAATCTTTTATCTACCCTTACCATATAGGCCTACTCTACCATTCCATAATAAACCAATTTTCGCTTGTATTTAGACTACATTATCATTCACGCGTACTCTACATAGGGGCGGAATCTTTTATATACCCTTACCATGTACTCGTAAGACGGCTTCAGCTTGTAGTTGAGCATTTCCTGGTGGAACACTGGGCATGTGCTACCGGAAATGGGTGGGACAATCCACACCCAATCAGCAGGCGTGCCTCCGCGCAGGCGCACTTCGTTCTCCAGATGCTTCATGAACGACTCGGAAGCTGCGTGATGGTCGGTGATGGTAACTCTCTGCAGCTGAAGCACGAAACATTAAAACGCCGGTGTGAGATAATATTCTGACTCCTGTAATAAAGCGACGCCCCGGTCACTTTATTAAGTGGAATAAAGCAATTTCCCCCCTATCATATTATGACTCCCGACCCAAGTTTCTTTTTGTAAATGCTTAATTTGTTTCTAATATGAATTTATCGTTACTTTTTGGCAAAAGAATCATGAACGCATATAAACGCAACATTTTTATTTAAGGACAAACAATCTTCTGTTATATACATCCACATATGTACATCAACATACATGGAAATGAGTAGCTATGCATATCATGTCTTTCAGATAATAACAAGATAAAAGAGTCAACATATCCGCTAACACTCCGCAAAGATCCATTGACCTAGAGTCACTATATTATAGGGGGCTCGCTTTATTATGCAGGCCAGACGGGATGGCTGAATGAGTTGAGCGTCAGTCTCCCATTTTGGTAGATCATGGGATTCGAGCCCATGGGTCCAAAACCCTGGCTGAGTCAAACCAATGACTCTAAAATTTATACTTGTCGCCTTCTAGCCAGGTGCTCGGCATTATTAGGATAGGGCAAGAACTGGTTAGCTCAGTGTCAGGATAACATGACTGAATGGGATATCAGGTCATGGTGCTGGCGGCCTGGTCTCCCAGTGGGGGCACCACTATGAAGTCACCATCAGTGCACACTGTCACAAGTCAGTACCCATCTTGATATATGACCTTAGATGTTCCCAGGATGTAAGACTCCAACAACCAACCTATTTAACACACTAACATGCTTCCCAACCTCCTCATCTAGAAGACGCCCCCTGATTGGCTGGCTGGCTGGCTGGCCACTTCATCAGCGCCTTCCGAGGACACAAATGACCTTTGACCCCCACCAGTCATCACGATATAGCGATATAGTGATATAGCGATTGGTAGACAGGAAGTGTGAACACTTATTTGTCTCTCATTTTTGCTTGAGTGCAAGTAATTAGCAACACAAGGAATAAATTAGTAGCATGTGGTGAATAAGGAGTCAAATTTCCCTGGATCATCAGCCCATGCGTTTTCTAATCTGTTCTTGAATGAATTTATTGAGCCGGCATCTATAACATTTTGTGGGAGACTATTCCATATATTTATGATCCTGTTTGAGAAACTGTGTTGCCTTAATTTTGAAACGGCTCTGGGTTTTACTAGTTTGAGAGTATGAAATTACGATTGGTGCGGATTACCATTCAAAGCACATGCCTGAGTCAGCGTAGACAAAAGATTCACTCCATACTGCAGCGGTAGCCACAGGAGGAGTGAAGAACAACCCTATATAAAAGCTCGCGAATGTTTTTCGACATGCTCGGTAAATGAACTGAGCTGATAAATTCTTAATTTAAGAAGCAAAATATATTCTTTATATACACCATCATATTTATCGGCTACTTTTGAGTTGAAAAATATAATAAAACATGTAGTTTAATGAACTTTAAAAGTGAAATTATTGGCATTCGATCACCGCTATCTTGTCTTTTTGCATTCTCTCTCATTTCACCAACTTTGTGCCGATATAAGTAGCCATTTGATAGTGGAACCAGCGATTGTACTTCCTTTTCCATAAAAAACAAACATTTTCGCTCGTATTTTAGTGTACGTTGTCGTTCACCCATACTACAAGTACGGGGTGAATCATTTATCTATGATCAGCGAGGATATCTACAAATGACAAATCAGCGAATGTCTTATCATGCGCATGTCAATGGGCTTCCGGCATTCAGAGGATAACCGGGGCTGCATGTCAATTGGGCAGCACATATTCATGACCAGAACACTGGTCATGACACACAGTACGTGGGGTTCTGCGGGGAATTCCTGCCGTCTGCAATAACACACGGTGTGTGTGTGTGAGGTTTGTTTGTTGTTGTTTTATGTCCTAGAAACATCTACGGTCATACCAGGACGGATACCGACTTGTGACAGTGTGCACTCATGACGATTTTATAATGCTACCCCACTAGGAGACCAGGCCACCAGCACCATGACCTGGTATCCCATCCAGCCACATTATCCTGACACTGAGCTAACCAGTTGTTGCCCTATTCTAATAATGCTGAGCGCCAGGCTAGGAAGCGACAACTATCAATTTTTAAGTCATTGGTTTGACTTGACTACAGTTCAAACCCACAAACGCATGGATTTGGATCCCCCGATCTCCCAAAACAGGGGATGGGGGGGGGGGGTCTTTCCTGTGTGAAGCTGGGTTTAGGAGTCAAAAGTATATATCCGGATTGTTTATTTATTTGTTGTTTTACGTCCTAGCAATATCTAAGGCAATATCACGAATGGGTACCGACTTGTGACAGCGCACGTTGGTGGTGACTTTATAGTGCTGCCCCGTTAGAAGACCCAGTTGTTAGAACAATGACTCGATATCCCACTAAGTCATATTATCCTGATACTGAGCTAACCAGTCCTTGCCCTGTCATAGTCATATCATCACGAGCGCCTGGCTAGGTGGTGACAAGTATTTATTTAGTAAGTCGTCGGTTTGGCTCAGCTGGGTTTCAAACCCCTGACCTTCTACACGGAAAGCCAGTGTTCTTACCGATTCAGGCACCGCGTCCACTCATCCTACAACGACGCTGTGAGAATGTTATGCAAACTGTCTAGACGTTTATGATATGCAGTATAAATCTTCTTCTTCTTCTTAAAAAAAAAAGACGTTGCGATGCTCTTCCGAGGTTTGAGGAGCTCAATGTGTCCATATGACAAGCGGTCCATGGAACCTTAAAGTTGCATAGTCCGATGGCTTTCGATGGCAATTTTTAGATAAATGTATCAGTGTGACCAATATAACCTAATATGCATTATTCTGGAGTCACTTTGATTAAAAAAACGCTTAGTTTTGGAGCAATTTGAGCTGAAAGAACCTGAAATAATTTCGACAAGCTTGCCAAAAGTCCAGTTGTTGTGGTCCAGATTCACATCTCGTGATGGTCATGTGATTAGGAATGAACTTATGTCCTGGAACCTGACTAATGCAATATATGGTACTGGAATGAGGGCCAGACTAATGAGGTCACAAGATTGACGTAATTGGTCAATGCCCTCTCTACCTAATGGCTGTCTCAAAGTAGGTGTCCAAAGCGATGGGGAAATTAATTCACTGATTATTCTGTATATGCTCTACCAAAGCATTAGTTAATGCACCAGTTCCTAGGTTGGATATATAGAATTAAATATAAGTAATTGTTTGGGTTTTGAAAAAAATATGTTTCATCGGACCATGCAACTTTAACCTACAAATTCATTGCCACAACTGAACAAGTCACTGGACGCGGTGACCCAATCGGTAGAGCGCAGGCTTCCCGTGCTGGAGGTCGGGAGTTCGAATCCCAGTCGAGTCAAAGCAATGACTTACAAAATTGATACTTGGCGCTTCCTAGCCTGGTGCTTAGCATTACTAGGATAGGGCACCAGCACTATAAAGTCGCCATGAGTGCGCACTGTCACAAGTCGGTACCCGTCCTGATATGACCTTAGATGTTTGTTGCTAGGACGTAAAACAACAAACAAGCAAAGCTTATCAGGGTAGATAGAAAGAGGATTGCAGGGTCCGTACGGGAAAGTCTTGAATTTGAAAAGTCTTGAACGTCATTTGCCCCATTTCAAGGTCTTGAAAAGCCTTTATTTTAACATATTTTGGGTAATTAGTCTTGAAAAGGGTTGAATTCCATTAAACTGTCCTACACTGATATAAATTAGTCTGAAATCGCCATTTGCCATTGTTATTTCTTTTGCTGAAATCCAAATGAAAATAGTTCAGAATTCCTATTAAAACAGCCTTGAAAAGCATTGAAATAGCCTTGAATTCCATATCCTCGCATGTGTATGGACCCCGGAATTGTAGTGTGAAGACAACCTGTGGTCCACAACTGGTCCATCAAAGTCTGTGGTATGTGCTGTCCTGTCTGTGGGAAAGTGCATATAAAAGACCCTTTGTTGCTTATCAGAAAGAACAGCCTATGTGGTGGCAGCGGGTTTCCTCCAAAGAAATATGTCACAATGACCATATGTTTGCAGTCCAATAGCCGATGATAAAAATCAATGCGTTCTGGAGGTGCTGATAAAGTTGCATAGTCCGATCGCGTTTAAATTATTATCTTTTGAATAAATATATCAAATTGATCGTTATGACCCATTAATCATTAGTCCGGAGTTATTTTGAAGAAAAATGGCTAGTTTTGAAGCAATTTGAGCCGAAAGAACCCAAAATACTTCCGACAAGCTTTCCAAAAGTCCTCTCGCTATGACTGTAATTGACATCTTGCGATGACCATGTGATGTGGAATGACCTAAATAAAAACTAGCCTGGTCACCTAACATGGTAAATTCACTGATTATTCTATATGATGTCCCAAATCACTAGTTAATGCACCAATATCTAAGCTGGATATATATAATCAAATGAAGTTCCATGATTGTTTTGGTTTTGACAAATAAATATTTGATCGGACCATGCAACTTTAAATAAAACAAACTTTCCTTTCCTTTGTAGAATGAAGTAGAGAGTTGGACTGCGCATGCCTGCATGCCTGCCCTCTGGTGGCCTTACCTGGAAGCTGTGGAGTACAGCCACGTTCACCTCCACAATGGCCTGGTCCCTCCACAAGGACGAAGTGCGAGTGGTGTCCAGCCCCATCCGCTTCGCCACCGGCTGCAATTCAGAAGGCAGATAAAGGATTACTATCGAATGGGCTTTTTTATTTCCACAGTACAACGTTTAATGTTAAGGTTAGGCGAACAGTTGGTAGGCTCAACATCCAATATGAATACGGAAACCAGGCGCTCCATGCTACCAGAGCCTCATCTATCTGCAGGTGGGTGGGTGGGTGGGAAGTTGAGGAGAACCGTTTGACTACTCGGAGCGGCGTCTTCGTGGTGAGAAGTACGGGTGGTGGTAGAGTGACTGAAAGTGACATCAGCAGGTTTGGGGGTTTTGGGCTCGATAGTTCAGTTAACATATGATAGGTGGCGCCATAGTCGGTGTTGACTTAAAACAGAGGTCGCCAGTGTCTGCCTCTTGCCGTGCGTGAATTACCCATGTTGCCGAAGGAACGTGAACAATGGGCGTGATACTCCACAGCTGCACCCACACCCACAATTTTATTTCTTTTGGGGGGGAGGACAAATATTTTATTCATCAGAATGCATTATTTGTCAGCGCCGAAGAAGCGGGGTCCTATGCAAGATAAAATACAATACTGGGAACCCTGACTGAACTACACCACAAGGGGGCAGGTGATATGTCATGGCCCACCAACTGGACAGCCCAGGGCGAAAACCAGAAATATATAAGCCAGATAAAATGTCCAACAACAATATAAATCAAATCAAATCCAAACAAACACAACTCAACCACCTATTACATACAAGCCTATGGACATGTAAATAAAATAGACTAGTGTAGAATTAAGTAGAACAAGTGGAAAACTCTTCCCAAGAAAACCCCAAAACACTAACATAGAACCATAAGAAAACAACTAACATAGTAATAAGAATAAACAAAAATACAATGCCAATAGGGCCCCAAAAAAACTAACATAGGCTACTAAGCAAACCAACAGACTATCTTATGGTAGGATTAGAGGAATGGGGAGAGTGGGTATGAATCATTGATAATCGCAACATTGTTTGGATTGTGAAGAGAATTGACAGTTATCATCACATGCCAATCAAGTTATAGCTTTAGTATGGAACAGGAAGTAGAATGCATGTCCCCAGAATCAAATGGGTACTTATATCGACACAGAGTTGGTGAAATGGGAGAGAATGCAAAAATACAAGATGGCGGCCATAGAATGCCATCGATTTCACCTTTAAATTCTATTAAACTATATGTTCTATTATATTTTTCAACTCAAAGGTAGCGGGGGAAATATGAAGACATATAAAAAGAATAATTGTTGCTTTTTAGATTGTGAAATTAGGTTCTCATTTCATTTTCCCGCTTCTTCGACAGCTTTTATATAGGGTTGGTATTCACCCGTGTACTGCGAGTACAGGGTGAATCCTTTATCTAGGACCTACCTCGCAGATGTTGTAGCGAGTTGTGTCGCAGAAGTCGCGCGCGCCCACCTCGGTGCCCATGTACCAGCCGTTGAAAGGGATGGCGATGTACTCGAGTCCGCCACAGTCGAGCATCATGCCCGACACGGCCGGCACAGCATACCAGCGCAGGCCCAGCTCAGCGAACCAGGGGTACCTGGGGGGGGGGGGACCGAGCACGGGCACGTGACAGATGGAGTACATTATAGAGGTGGTGAATCGCTGATAGGCAGAGGACATACAGATAACACATGGAGGACATATTATATATAGATTACAGGTGGAGAACATACATGTATAATTATTATACATGCACATATATATATATGTGGTGTATAACGTATTATGCGAGTATAAAAATACGAAGGGAATTTCCTGTTATTCTATATTATTATTATTACTTCATACCATCGTTATTCTCCGTAAGACTATGCACTTGACCGGTGGCGCCACCTGCGCTCATCCCACCCTCCACCTGGCCGACATTGTCAGTCGTACCGGAGGATTTTATATATGTATATATGTATATATATATATGTGCATGTATAATGATATACATATATAGATGTATATATACATATATCTATATATATATACATCAAATCCATTAAATGCACATGACATAAGGTGGCGCCATTTGATGATAACATAAAATGAAGTTCACACAGTTTCCGCTAGTCGGCTCCACCTCCGGGTTAAGCTAGGGATAGACTGACGTCTCCCCCCTCCCCTCTCCCCTCTCCCCTCTCCGCTCTCTCCTCTCTCCTCTCCTGTCTCCCCTATATTCCCTCTCTCCACTCTCCCCCTTTCCCATATCTCCCCTTTCCCCCTCTCTCTCCCTCCCCGTCCCCCTCCCTTCCACACTCCATTTCCCCTCTCCCCTCTCCCCTCTCCCCCCCCTCCCCCTCCCCTCTCCCTTCTCCCGTATCTCCCGTATCCCCGGATCTCCCGTATGCCCGTATCTCCCATATTCCCGTATCGCCTATACCCCCCCCCCCCGCCACGTGCAGGCCTTTCTCACTCCATTCGCTCGGAAGTTTGTATCTATATATTTATTTATATATCTACATATGTGTATATGTCTATGTGTATTTTTATATATTTCTATATATTTCTATATATTTCTATATATTTCTATATATCTCTATATATTTATATATATTTATATATATTTATATACATTTATATACATTTATATACATGTATATACATTTATATATAATGATATATTGATATACAATGATATACATTGATATATATAATATATATTGATATATATATTGATGTATATTGATATATACTGATATATATTGATATATCTATTGATTTATATTGATTTATGTTGATGTATATTGATGTATATTGATATATATCGATATATATATAGATATATTTTGAAAAATATCGATATATATATATTGATATATATTGATATTATATTGATATATACTGATATATATCTTGATATATCTTGATATATATTGATATATATTTATATATATTAATATATATTTACATACATTATATATTTATATATATATATATAGGTATATATATATCTACATATATGTCTATACATATGTATTTATATTTATATGTATTTATATATATTTATATATATTTGTATATATTTATATATATTTATATATATTTATATAGACTTATATATACACACACATATATATATATATATATATATATATATATATATATATATTATATATATATATGTGTGTGTGTGTATACAGGTCGGCCAGCCATGGAGAGCGTCCACTGCGCAGACCGGAAGTTTGGCGAGCTGCTCACTTGGGATGCGTGATCTGCACTTCGAGGATGAGGTCCCGCGGTATGGTGAACAGCTCGGGGTCGTTGCCGTTCGCCTGTAGAACCAGCGGAAGCAGCTCGAACCGGCCCACCGACCCCTTCCAGCCGAGCCGATGACACACCTGCGCAATGAGCATAGTTCATGTTAGCAAGGAGCGGTAGCCTGTCCACCTATGAAGGTGTCGGTCATCTGATCGATGCTGTTCAGTGGACACATTTACAGTTTGGGTTATTTTCCGTTCGAACCAGTGGTCTACAACTGGTTCATCAAAGGCTGTGGTATGTGTTGTCCTGTCTGTGGGGAAGTCCATATAATAAAAGACCCCTTGCTGCTTATCAGAAAGAGTACCCTATGTTGCCACTTATAAAGTAAGTGGTTAGGAAGCGACAAGTGTCAAATTTTAAGTTATTGGTTTGACTCGACCAGGATTCGAACCCACAAACCCACGATCTACCAACACGGGAGACGGACGCTCTAACTCATTCTTCGATTCCATGTGGTGATCCTGCCTTGCTTATTCAATAGATCATTCAATAGCAACAGTGCATGTCAACCCCAACCTGATTAGGATTGTGGTCAGTGTGTGGCCCTGTGATCTCTACATCCAGCATTAACTGTCGACTATCTGCAGATAAGATCTATGCACAGTCAGATTAGACAGATACCACTTTCATCCGTGTAATAAACAATGAGGCGGGATGGCCGAATGACTTAAGCACCCTCGTCGCTTCCTAGCCTGGCACTCGCCATTAATAGGATAGGGCAAGGACTGGTTAGCTCATTGTCCGCTTGTGACTGAGCGGGATAGCGGGTCATGGTGCTGGTGGACTGATTTCACAGTGGGGCAGCACTATAAAATTGCCAAGAGTGTGCACTGTCACAAGTCCGTACCCGTCTTGATATGAGCGTAGATGTTGCCAGGACGTAAAACTCCCAACAACCAACAAACCAGCTACTGCAGGTCAATCTCTCTGTGAATAGTCAGTTGGCGTGTTCGATTGTTCTCGGCTGGATCTGGTTGGAGGCTGGTGTCCGGTCTGCAAGAGTTGATCTCCATCTACACTTATTGGGGCTAATGATGCTGAGTACCAGTGCACGCCAGCCAGCTAGGCAGTTTGGTTGTTTCCAGTTACGGTGTCGCAGTTTAAAAGGGTACCCGGTTTAAAACGGGGCTTTACATGATTGATTGATTGATTGGTGGTTGCTTTACGCCATGTCGGCAGCATAGGCCATATTCACGGCGAGAAATGTTTGTTTTTTGTTCAAACCATCGCCTTTAATGTAAAAGCAGACAATCAATTATGTGCCAATAGACACTCATTAAATTAGAAAGCTCACAATCATATATTTGTGGTCAAGGGAAACAAATTCCCGTAGAAAAAGAAAAGTTTTATTAATAATTGATAGAATTTATTTAGTAAACTATATGAGGTGGTACAGTCCAGCTGCCCTCAAACAGGCTAAAATGTTTTCTTGTTTTACTTTAGTAAAACGGTCATGCATACTGTCTGCATTGTAGAATTGTTGGCGCAGGGCCAAAATATCAACGCAACTTAGTAAAATGTGTTTGAGTGTCAGCGGGGACTGCCACCCAATACATTCAGGGGGAGGTTCCCCCTTGAGCAGAAAAGCATGTTTAAGCCACGAGTGGCCAATACGGCAGGGGCTAAGGACCACTTGGACCCGCCGACCTCTACATGATGCGCGTGTGCATGATTAAGATTGTACCCATGCTTAATAACTAGTAATATATATTATCAAGCACACCATATTCACTACAATGATTCCTGAAGGAATCCTTGCTTGTCTCGCCCTACATTTCCAGAGAACTCCTCCACAGACAGAAGCAAGCCAGAAATTCAGATAAGATTTCAGGCTTGCGTTGTATGGTTGTTGACCCTACCCTGTGTATGTATATGTATATGTCAGTGCATTGCCTGTATGTATGTAATTGTAAGCATTAAAAGACTCACAATTCCAGGGGGAAGAGTGTAGTAGGCTGCGCTGACCTCTCAGGCAAGTAACGACACACACAGGTAGGGGTGGGGAATGTGTTGATATCAGGGAGCCTATGTGGTATAATGGTTAGCACACTGGCCCAGAATGCAAATAGATGTGGGTTAGAGTCCAGCTCTAGGCGAAGTATTTCCCATTTGTAATTGTAAGCATTAAACAAATTATGGAAGAACATTATTTCAAAGACTTACAATTCCAGTGGAATGAGTGCAATCATCTGCACTGACCTCTGAGATAAGGCACCACGTAGACATGTAAGCACAGGAAGGGTGATTGAATCAGGAAGCCTAGGTGGTGTAATGATTAACACATAATGGGACGATTAGCACACAAGAACGGAATGGCAAGAGGTGTGGTTCGAATCCTGTTATAGGGG
Source organism: Branchipolynoe longqiensis (assembly GCA_030323885.1). Classification (NCBI taxonomy): domain Eukaryota; kingdom Metazoa; phylum Annelida; class Polychaeta; order Phyllodocida; family Polynoidae; genus Branchipolynoe; species Branchipolynoe longqiensis. The sequence continues at coordinate 54,108,671 of CM059195.1, forward strand.
TAATATTTCCCATTTTCATCACTGCCCCACTGCCCCACTGCCCCACTGTCCCACTGCCCCACTGCCCCACTGCCCCACTGCCACACTGCCCCACTGCCCCACTGCCCCACTGCCCCACTGCCCCCGCGACGAAAATGAAAACTAAGCCTAACATGAGATTACCTCGGTGATCTTAAGGTTGGCCGGGTCGCCGATGATCGTTCCGTCGGGTTGTTTGAACGCGGCATAAGCGATCATTTGCGGGTTCCAAACGCGGAAGTCGTGCTTGCCGTCGGTGCGTGGCTTGAAGACGGTGATGGCCGATCTGTAGCAGGAACCAGTGAACACAACACTATGTAAAATATTCAGATTTATGGCATTGGTGGGGGAATGCAAATGTTCTATTATTGATCGGGTAAACGGGTATGTGTATATGTAGGTGCTGGTGGTGCCTGATTGATTGGTAAATAGACATAGTGGTGCTGGCAGGACTGTGTGTAAGGGGCACTCAGAGCCTTACACACTACCCCCTCTGCTAGTCAGGATCACCACACTCAGGCTCAAGGCAGGTGGTGGCCAGCGGAGCCACACAGCTTGGTGGTGGTGGGCAGATCACTGGTAACCATGGGGACCAGGAATGCTAGATCCCTATTGGTAGAGCTAAGAATGATTGTTTCTCATTTGGAGAATAGGGTGGGGTGATACTCTATACTGAATCGATGTACCATATAAATAATAAACCAGAGGGCTTGACTCTCTCTCTCCTTTCACACTTTATACTCTTCCTTTCTCTTTGCCTGTATTTATTTCACTATAGCCTGGCTAGACAACCACAGATTTGAGCCGTAGACTTTACATACGGGTGACGACGATGAGTGGTAAATCTATTAGTTGGAGGAAGCATTCAACTTTACTTATGGACACCTAGTCTTTACAACTATGACGACTGACCAGCTTGCTTGGTGGGGTTTGAGTGGTTTATTTTGGCGGGATGGGGGAGTTCGGGAACTATTATTCATCTGAACACATATTTTGTCAGCGCCGAGGCATTTAAGCAAGCTCATCAGGTTTGTACATTTAAAAAACTAAATTTGGTAAATGATCATTTTATTCAGCGAATAAAGATATCTTTTTAGTGCCGAGGCACTGGGCCTCCGGGCATGTTATGTTACATTTATTCATATTTCTAATAGTCTAAAATCAACAAGAGTTTGATACAAATACAACGAAAAAGAAGAGAAAAGAAGAAAAAAGAAGAACAGTGCCATTACCCAACAGCATTGTGAGATAACGGGGTGTAGATTTTATATTGTCAGTGTCGTGGTTAGGGTAACTTTGTACTAATATACACAGTGAATATGAAGCTATTCTGTCAGTAGAATTTGATGCAGATAAATCCTATACTTCAGTACAGATTTGATAACAAATATAATATGATGTTTGGTGTGGTTTCCTTGTGTTATTGTTAAAACTAGTTCAGTGAACCCCTTTGGAAGAAATGGTACACATGTATGGTCAAGTGTTAGTAGATGACCATGCATGCATGGTAATGGGGAAGTGGAATGTGCTGCATTGTGTGCAGCACACCCCGTTCTGAACATTAAAAGTGGGGGAGCAGCCTATGCTGCATAGAGTACAGCATAGATACTCAACGGACGTTGGTTGTTGGAGTTTGACATCCTGGCAACATCGAAGGTCATATCAGGACAGCTACCTACTTGTGACAGTGTGCATTCGTAGTGACTTTATAGTGCTGCCCCACTGGGAAATCAGGCCACTGGCACCATGACCCGATATCCCACTCACTAACATTATCCTGTCACTGAGCTAATAACCAGTCCCTGCCCTATCCTATTAATGCCGAGCTCCAGGCTAGGAAGTGACACGTATCAATGTTATTATAAGTCATTGTTTTTATTCGACTGGGAATCAAACTCCCAGTCTCCCGAAAGCTCTGCGTAAAAGGTCTATTTACCAGTATGTTCTTCAATTTCCTTCTCTTTCTCGTCATTGTCTTTTGCTTCAAACTTAATTAGTTATGCCCCCCCCCTCTTACTAACGCTTACATTACTAGTCATTCCCCCGATGCTTTTATTTCTTCTCATTCTTTACCCATCATTTATATCAATGCTTTGTTTATTTCCCTATAATTGTCCATCTATTTTGTTTTAGATTTGTTTAGTGTGTAGTGGCAATTGTCATTAGGGCTAGAACTTAGAAGACCAGTGCATTAGCACTGACAACATGTTATTCAGAGGAAGAAAAGCACTTGAACAGAGAAGCAAAAGTAATACAGGTCAAATGCATCAGCACTGACGACATGGTATTCAGAGCAATAAATACACGTAAACAAAAAAAATACCTGATACAAGTCTATGGCTTCTTTCCCTAGTGTTCTATGTGTGCGTCCTATAGTAAAGGGGTTTCTAACCCTCCCTAGTGTTCTATGTGTGCGTCCTATAGTAAAGGGGTTTCTAACCCTCCCTAGTGTTCTATGTGTGCGTCCTATAGTAAGGGGTTTCTAACCCTCCCTAATGTTCTATGTGTGCGTCCTATAGTAAGGGGTTTCTGACCCTCCCTAATGTTCTATGTGTGCGTCCTATAGTAAGGGGGTTTCTAACCCTCCCTAGTGTTCTATGTGTGCGTCCTATAGTAAGGGGTTTCTAACCCTCCCTAATGTTCTATGTGTGTGTCCTATAGTAAGGGGTTTCTGACCCTCCCTAATGTTCTATGTGTGCGTCCTATAGTAAGGGGGTTTCTAACCCTCCCTAATGTTCTATGTGTGCATCCTATAGTAAGGGGTTTTCGAACCCTCCCTAATGTTCTATGTGTGCGTCCTATAGTAAGGGGGTTTCTGACCCTCCCTAATGTTCTATGTGTGCGTCCTATAGTGACGGGGTTTCTAACCCTCCCTAATGTTCTATGTGTGCATCCTATAGTAAGGGGTTTTCTAACCCTCCCTAATGTTCTATGTGTGTGTCCTATAGTAAGGGGTTTTCTAACCCTCCCTAATGTTCTATGTGTGCATCCTATAGTAAGGGGGTTTCTAACCCTCCCTAATGTTCTATTTGTGCGTCCTATAGTAAGGGGTTTCTAACCCTCGCTAATGTTCTATGTGTGCGTCCTATAGTAAGGGGTTTCTAACCCTCCCTAATGTTCTATGTGTGCGTCCTATAGTAAGGGGTTTCTAACCCTCCCTAATGTTCTATGTATGCGTCCTATAGTAAGGGGTTTTCTAACCCTCGCTAATGTTCTATGTGTGCGTCCTATAGTAAGGGGTTTCTAACCCTCCCTAATGTTCTATGTGTGCGTCCTATAGTAAGGGGTTTCTAACCCTCCCTAATGTTCTATGTGTGCGTCCTATAGTAAGGGGTTTCTAACCCTCCCTAATGTTCTATGTGTGCGTCCTATTGTAAGGGGTTTCTAACCCTCCCTAATGTTCTATGTGTGCGTCCTATAGTAAGGGGTTTTCTAACCCTCGCTAATGTTCTATGTGTGTGTCCTATAGTAAGGGGTTTCTAACCCTCCCTAATGTTCTATGTGTGTGTCCTATAGTAAGGGGTTTCTGACCCTCCCTAATGTTCTATGTGTGTGTCCTATAGTAAGGGGTTTCTGACCCTCCCTAATGTTCTATGTGTGTGTCCTATAGTAAGGGGTTTCTAACCCTCCCTAATGTTCTATGTGTGTGTCCTATCGTAAGGGGTTTCTAACCCGCCCTAATGTTCTATGTGTGCGTCCTATAGTAAGGGGTTTCTAACCCTCCCTAATGTTCTATGTGTGCGTCCTATAGTAAGGGGTTTTCTGACCTTCCCTAATGTTCTATGTGTGCGTCCTATAGTAAGGAGTTTCTAACCCTCCATAATGTTCTATGTGTGCGTCCTATAGTAAGGGGTTTCTAACCCTCCCTAATGTTCTATGTGTGCGTCCTATAGTAAGGGGTTTCTAACCCTCCCTAATGTTCTATGTGTGCGTCCTATTGTAAGGGGTTACTCTTCTATGCATGTGCCCTACCCTGCCTCGCTGTCCTGTCTGTGGGAAAGTGCATATAAAAGACCCCTTGCTCCTTATCGGAAAGCGTAGCCTATGTGGCGGCAGCAGCTTTCACCCAAAGAAATATGTCAGAATGACCATACATTTGACATCCAATAGCCGATGATACAAAAATCAATGCGCTCTAGAGGCGTTGTGAAATAAAACTAACTTTACTTTTCATCGTGCGTTGCTTACCTTAGGTTGCCCTTGTTCGTCGCGTACTTGATGTGGTTACAGCACGCCTCGAACATTCCGTGGGCCGTGGTCACGTGACGAGCATCGAACACCTGCAATGTTCAATCGAACTCACACTGGTTGCTTGTTGGAGTTTTACGTCCTGACAATATCTAAGTTCATAACAGGATGAGTACCGACTTGTGACGATGACTTTATAGTGCTGCCCCACTGGGAAATAAGGCCGTCAGCACCATGACCCGATATCCCACTCAGTCACATTATCCTGACACTGAGCTAATCAGTCCTTTCGCTATCCTATTTTTTTATTAATGCCGAGCGCCTGGCTAAGAAGTGACAAGTATCAATTTTATAAGTCATTGGTTTGACTCCCCAGGAACCGAACTCCCTACCTTCTGCACGCGAGGCCTGCGCTCTACCGATTCGGCCACCGCGTCCGGTCGAACTTATGCCATTAACAGGCTCCAAATTCTTCACCTTAAAGCTACGTAGTCCGAAAAAAAAAAACATCATGCGCTTGCATTTGTTGGGGTTTTACGTCCTAGCAATATCTATGATCATATCAGAACGGGCAGCTACTTGTGACTGTGATCACTCATGGCGAATTTATAGTGCTGCCCCACTGGGAGATCAGGTTAGACATTTAAGACGAAAGTTACTTCAAATTAGAATAAGGTAGATTATAATTTGTTTTTGTTTTGTTTTGTGTGTTGTTTTACGTCCTAGCAACATCTAAGGTCATATCAGGACGGAGGTAGATTAGAACAATCAATGTAATATATTTATCTCAGAAAAAATGACAGAAACCCCCAATACCCGATGTTTATTTTTGTGCCGAGGGGCTGTTGAACAAACAACCAAATGTTATTTATCATATACAACATATAATTTTACCACAGTTATCAAATGCTCTGTAATACCCCTGTCACACTACGACGTAACGAGCGAACGTGAGCCTAACGTGGTCATTTTTCGTCATTACGTTGGCGTATGTTGGGTTACGTTATGATGACGTCAGAATGACGTTAGACTGACGTCGAGCTACGTCACGTTATGTCGTGTTACTTTGACGCACCTCAAACGTAAGGGTTTACGTTCGCCGTATGTTCTGTACACGTCCGGCGAACGTCAATGACGTTAAACAGACGTTATTAAAATGTTGGTCACTATGTTGCACTACGTTGCAATACGTTGCACTACGTTGCACTACATTGCACTACGTTGCACTATGTTGCACTACGTTGACCCACATTAAAGCCAGTGGAAACTGTCGGGATAACAGACGCCTAACATACGTCCAACGTACGTTTACAGTTTTGCCACCGTTTCATGACATAAATACCGTAAGGTAACATAAAGCAATGTAGTTCTGGTGATGGAATAACATACATAACGTTCCCTGAGCGTAATTACATTGTCCTCTCTCGCTGACTGACGCTATCACTACGCTTTACCGCCGTTACTCTCTCGTCCACTATGCTGCATCCACGTTCAACTTGTGCCCAAATTTGCATACTACGCCGAGAAGTTCGACGTTTTTCACGTTCTCCCTACGTTGATGTCGTTACTTCGTAGTGTGACAGGGCCTTTGGGCATACATTTCTGTGCTCTATTTCACCTGTTTGAAATATAAATTTGTAACCACTGTATGACCCCCAATAGCCAATGTTTACTTTTTGTGCCGGGGGTCGTTGAACAAGCAAATAAACAAACAAACAAAAGTGACGTCATCTCACTCACCTGCAGCTTGGACCACTGGATGCGGCCGATGCAGCGCGCTGCGTTCCGCCACCCGGTTTTGGCGCCAAAAGTGAGCTCGGAAGTCGTCTGCTCGTACGTTCCTTTCTTCTGCAGGGCATCGAGCACCTCCCGGAGCCGGGACGTGTGTGCCACGGTGTTACAGCTGCAGACGAACCCGCCAAATGCAGATCAGGATTGATTGATTGGTGATTGCTTTACGCCATGTCCACAGCACAGGCCATATTCACCGCAAGAACTGTTTGTTTTTTTATTCAAACCATCACTTTTACATGTAAAAGCATGCAATCAATTTTGTGTCAATAGACGCTCATGAATTTTAAAACTCACAATCATATAGTTTCTGTTCAAGTTGAGCTCAGGTTGGGTGGAGTCGGTTTTTATGGTTTTTTTTTGTTTATTACTGGGGGAGGGGGAGGATTGAAAGCACCAACTTGTTAGGTGTTCTAAAATACATAACAATTACCAAAATTTGAACGTCCATACCCAATTTAAAGCTGCATAGTCCGATGAAAAGATCAAATTTAAAAAACCAAGGATATTATCTAAATTTGATTCTAGATGTCTAACTTAGATACTGGCGCACTTATCAAAGATGTGTCGCCAAATATAACAGAATAGGGGCCTACTGAGGTAAATAGAATCTGTTACTGGAGAAGCCTGTGGTTTCAGAGTTTTGGTGTGCTTGCCAAAACTAATGTTTGTACTTCAAATATCTCAAAATGTAGCCATTTAAAATTTAAATAATTACTTCCAAACAAAAATAAGGTAGATTAGAACAATCAATGTAATATATTTATCTTGGAAAAATTACAGAAACCCAAAAGAATAGTTTTTTTTGTACGGGGGGGGGGGGCGGTCGTTAAAGAAACAACCACATCAATAAGACTATCAGACCATGCAACTTATTGATCCGCGCATATTTTGCACACACAGTCATAACCAACAAATAAAATACTGTAGAGACAAAATCAACAAGATGGCGAACAAAACAATTCAAATATACGATCAGTGAAGACGAAAGAACCAAAGAAGGGCAACGAAGCTTGTACATGGATTCGATGAAATACCCTATGAACAACGGATGCATCATTTGAAGATCCCAAGCATGTACTACAGACGGGACCAGGGGGATATGATTGAAGTATTCAAATATCTCCATGGTATCTACAAGACAGGCAGCCCCCCCCCCCCCCCTTATCAGAGACTCCAACACCAGGACCAAGGGACACTCCCTGAAGCTGAGCAAGCGGTACTCCAGACTGGACCTGCGACACAACTTTTTCGGCTTTAGGGGGGTTGACCTGTGGAATGACTTGCCGGAGAGTGTCGTAGCAGCAGAGTCGATGAACTGTTTCAAGTCCTGACTGGATGCATACTGGTCAAGGATTACGTATATCTCGGAGCCAGTGACAGTTGCTACAATCCACCACATCTGAAGAACTGTCTCCATTTCTATTAATTAACAGCGGCTAAGAGGTCCAAGGCCTATTATAGCTGTATCCTATTGATTGATTGATAGGAAACATGACCGCGTTCCATGCGCGTTCAACCGGGCGCCATGGCATAATCGGTAGAGCGCGGGCCTCGTGTGCGGAAGAATCGCGAGTTTGGTTCCATGTTGAGTCAAAGCAATGACTTATCAAATTGATACTTGTCACTTCCCAGTCTGGCGCTCAGCATTAATAGGATAGGGCAAGGACTGGTTAGCTCAGTGTCAGGATAATGTGACTGTGTTGGACATCGGGTCATGGTGCTGATGGCCTGATTTCCCAGAGGGGCAGCACTATAAAGTCGTCATTAGTGTGCTGGGTTTTGGACGTATAGCCACATTAGGCTAAGGAGCTAAATATATTGTTGACATAATTTTAATAGTGAGGTGTTATGCATATATGGTGATTTACAGTCTGTTTGTAATGTTCGTTTGTAATGTGGTTGTCCAGTGGGTTTTAAGTATTATTATAGCGACCCCCCCAAGGGGAAAGCTAATGACTAACACGTGTATATATATACATAAACAATAGCCATACTGATAGACGTAGAAGATGAATTCACGAGAATCCAGCAAACGGAAACGGAAACAGCGCGTCTAACGTTGGTCCACAGCAAAGACAGTGGATGACAGTGATTGGTTAATAATATACTCAATTTCAATTCAATACTTTATTTTAGACTCAGCATTATGGTAGTTACATAAATATACTAGTTTTGAATTACATAATATGCCAAATTGTTATGTATTTCTATTAATTTAGAATACAATCGAAGTTTTGTACTGCGCGTATCGGCAAAGTCAATGGCTATATGTCTTTATTTTGCTGTCGACGTCTATAGACAGTTTCGTAATTCCGACTAATGTGGGTGTGTGGGGGGGGTCGGTTCAAGCATTGCTTATTCATATTATCACACGATCGATGAAGCAAGGAAGGACGAAATCTACTCCAAACATTCACATATTGGCTCACCCTGAGCAGTGTCCTGGGCTGTGTTCAAGGGGTACGCCTTGGAGAAATTCTGTATGTCGCGCTAGTCTGAATAACTTGAGCTGTCTGGTGCCTTGAAAATGGTGGCCTCTATAGGGGGCAGCCATTTGCAATTGAAAAGAACAGCTCTGATTGGCTGAAACCATTTATAATATTACTGGATGCCCCGGCCGTCAGAGCACCAGATAATACCACAAACTCTCCCCAGGTGCGTTCTGATGACGGTCTGTCAGTTCACACCTGATGCCCCTCTCAAACAAACTCATAAGGAAGAAAGGGAAGACAAGTCATGCAAGATTGACAGTGAAGAAGTTGTGCTTTATTGGCATCAACTCCTGTTCACCTCCTAGTAACCTATCACCCTGACCCCTTACCTTCTGTCCATACAGAGCCTCATTACCTCTTCAGTATGTCTATGAATCAGTGCCTACAGCCCATTGAACCAGAGTCCCCTGTTGCACACAGCTCACTTTGTATATTGAAAGGTGGTAGCATCAGACAGAGTGTCTGGGTACCTGCCCAAGAGAGAGTGTGTCTCACTCAAGAGTCAGGAGTAGAGTATAGCTGCCCAATGTGTCTGGAGCAGTTTCCAGAATAATCAATATCAAAGTGAGGCTAGTGTGGTCAGGTGGGGCACGGGGGTGCAGGGAGCTGGGCCTCCCACAGCCAGCCAATCAGGCACCCTCTACAGCCTGGGATGCGACACCCCCCCCCCACACACGGGCAGCAGTAGCTGCAGGTAGTGTACATAATGTATGCAGTATGGCTGGTGTGCTGGCCCATCGGCCCTGTGGTAACAGGTAGTTCCAGACAGTTACAATAAATATATATATTAAAAATGTCATTTTCCTCCACTTGCACTCTTTACTGGTGCATAGAGGGAACATTTCACCAAACATTAACTGTCTCTTATATAGGAACATCTCATCACAATCTCGGATACTATGTATTAACATATATTTCCAATAGCTTAATATGTCACACAGCGAGTGGGGCACCCATTGCTTTTCTATTACATAACCTTGGTCCCCACTCCGTCGCCAAAGGATAATAATGCTCTTTGCCAATATATAATTCTGAACCGAAAATCCGTATATTTTTACACATTGAATTTGGCGCCCAGTTTCGAGCTGCTTTTTGCCTCCTACCTGAAAAGCAAGACATATTCGAGGCGACTCCGAGGCAGACCCTCAATGATAATAAGCCAAAACACATCACCGAGCCATCTCCAAGTCGCCTGCCTCCCCGGTGTACCCTGAAGGCGGCCCAGATGTTTGCAACTTGACGGCATTCACAATGAGCTTGTCACTTATTATCGCCATTTTCTACTCAGATTCATTTACACACACATTCGGGTTCCGATTGCAGCGTGTTTGATGGCAGCCTGTATGATTGCTTGATTGCGTCATTTCATGGTTGGGTGGTTCAGTGGTTGCTCGGTTACTCAGTTGCTCGGTTGCTCCATTGCCCGGTTGCTCGGTTGCCCGGTTGCTTGGTTTCTCGGTTGCTCGGTTGCTCGGTTGTTCAGTAGCTAAGTTGCTCGGTTGCCTGGTTATTCAGTAGCTGTTTTTCTCGGTTGCTCGTTGGTTTGGTTGTTCGGTTGTTCGGTTGTTCAGTAGTTTGGTTGCTCAGTTGCGTTCGATCGCTCGATCGCTCGATGGCTTGATTGCTTGATCGCTTGATCGCTTGATCGCTTGATCGCTTGATCGCTTGATCGCTTGATCTCTTGAACGCCTGTCGTTTGATCGTTTGATCGTGGATTGTTTGGTCGTTTGATCGTTTGGTCGTTTGATCGTTTAGTCGTTTGAACGTATAATCGTTTGGTCGTTTGATCGTTTAGTCGTTTGATCGTATGATCGTTTGGTCATTTGGTCGGTTTGGTCGGTTTGGTGGTTCGGTCGTTCGGTCGTTTGTTCGTTTGTTCATTTGTTCGTTTGTTCGTTTGTTCGTTTGGTTGTTTGATCGTTAGGTCGTTTGATCGTTTGGTCGTTTGGTCGTTTGATCGTTTGGTCGTTTGGTCGTTTTGTTGTTTGGTCGTTTGATCGTTTGGTCGTTTGGTCGTTTGATCGTTTGGTCCTTTGGTCCTTTGGTCCTTTGGTCCTTTGGTCGCTTGATTGTTTGGTCGTTTAGTCTGTTTGGTCGTTTGATCGTTTGGTCGTTTGATCGTTTGGCCGTTTGATCGCTTGCTCGCTTGATTGCTTGATTGCTTGATTGCTTGATTGTGTGATTGATTGATTGCTTGATTGCTTGATTGCTTGATTGCTTGATTGCTTGATTGCTTGATTTAAAAAATTAAAAACAACCTTTTAAATGTATTTGTTATTGCTAAGTAAGGCGTGCCCTATGGGGGAGGTGGGGGTAGGGGGGGGGGGCAGTGACTGACCGTTTGATTGACGTGTAGTACTGGTCAATGAAGTCCTTTGCCTGCACGCGCATCTCGTTCAGGGGGCGTGGCTCACCAGGGGCGCGTCGCGTAGCAACGGGCATCATGGAACCCTTACACAGGACGCTGTCACACCCGGACTCCTACAATGGCGGATGGAGCACAAAAATGGCGAAATAGGCCAAATAAAATATTAAAAATTGATAGTCCCCTTCCGGGCCTGAAATATATTTATATATATATATATATATATATATATATATATATATTTTTTTTTTTTTAATCTGTTAAAAATGCATTGGGCTAGCACAGCAAGGAGCAGTTGAATTAGGAAAACCAATTAGACGTGATGGAAAATTCTTCTGTTTAAAGCTGCCTAGTCCGATGAAAACATCAGATTTTTTTAAATCAAAGGAATCGCTTGGATTTTATTGTACATATCTAACTTAGATACTGGTGCACTTAGAAGGCATTTGTTGCCACCTAAAAGGGAATACTGAGACAATCTAATAGAACCTGTGACTGCAGAGAAGCCTATGGTGTCAGAGTTTTGGTGTGCTTGTAACATTAATTTAGCATGTTTGCACTTCAAATATCTCGAAGGTTTGTTATTTAAAATCAAAGTTACTTCAAACTATAGTAAAGTACATTATGCCGATCAACATAATATATTTATCTCAGAAAATGACAGAAAGTCAAAACCATCGGACTATGCAACTTTAATCATGTAATGTATCAACAACAACAAAAAGAAGAAGAAAACGACAACCAACTTTAATCATTTAATGTATCAACAACAAAAAGAAGAAGAAAATGACAACCAACTTTAATCATCTAATATATCAACAACAATGACAAAGGAGAAAAAGACAACCAACTTTAATCATATAATATATCAACAACAAAAAGAAGAAAACGACAACCAACTTTAATCATTTAATATATCAACAACAAAAAGAAGAAGAAAACGACAACCAACTTTAATCATCTAATATATCAACAACAAAAAGAAGAAGAAAACGACAACCAACTTTAATCATCTAATATATCAACAACAACGACAAAGAAGAAAAAGACAACCAACCTTTATCATCTAATATATCAACAACAAAAAGAAGAAAACGACAACCAACTTTAATCATCTAATATATCAACAACAAAAAGAAGAAGAAAGCAACAACCAACTTGAATCATCTAATATATCAACAACAAAAAGAAGAAGAAAGCGACAATCAACTTTAATCATCTAATATATCAACAACAACGACAAAGAAGAAAAAGACAACCAACTTTTATCATCTAATATATCAACAACAAAAAGAAGAAAACGACAACCAACTTTAATCATCTAATATATCAACAACAAAAAGAAGAAGAAAACAACAACCAACTTGAATCATCTAATATATCAACAACAAAAAGAAGAAGAAAACGACAACCAACTTTAATCATCTAATATATCAACAACAACGACAAAGAAGAAAAAGACAACCAACCTTTATCATCTAATATATCAACAACAAAAAGAAGAAAACGACAACCAACTTTAATCATTTAATATATCAACAACAGAAAGAAGAAGAAAACAACAACCAACTTGAATCATCTAATATATCAACAACAAAAAGAAGAAGAAAATGACAACCAACTTTAATCATCTAATATATCAACAACAACGACAAAGAAGAAAAAGACAACCAACTTTTATCATCTAATATATCAACAACAAAAAGAAGAAAACGACAACCAACTTGAATCATTTAATATATCAACAACAGAAAGAAGAAGAAAACAACAACCAACTTGAATCATCTAATATATCAACAACAAAAAGAAGAAGAAAATGACAACCAACTTTAATCATCTAATATATCAACAACAACGACAAAGAAGAAAAAGACAACCAACTTTTATCATCTAATATATCAACAACAAAAAGAAGAAAACGACAACCAACTTTAATCATTTAATATATCAACAACAGAAAGAAGAAGAAAACAACAACCAACTTTAATCATCTAATATATCAACAACAAAAAGAAGAAGAAAACAACAACCAACTTGAATCACCTAATATATCAACAACAACAAAAAAGAAGAAAGAGACAACCAACTTTAATCATCTAATGTATCAACAACCAAAAAGAAGACAAAGACAACCAACTTTATTCATCTAATATACCAACAACAACAACAAAGAAGTAGTGGTGTTCTCTGTGGCGGAGTGGTTAGAGTGTCTGACTTTTTTCTAGGTCGGACTCCTAATCTGAAGGTCAGTGGTTCGATTCCCTGGGCCCCCACCTCCGCCTATTTGGATTTCCACCGGTGTGTATAACTTACAGCGTCATCAAAGGCCAGTTGCTCTCATACCATGTCTATGTGGTGTGGGAGGTTATCCATGATAGGCAGTATAAATCTTCAACAACAAAAAAAGACCATCAATATACGTCAAATTACATTATTTTTATCTCCCATTCCCCTCCATGGTGGTCGTGGCAACATGATGAATTGAGACTGTTGTTGCAACATGATGAATTGAGACTGTTGGTGCAACATGATGAATTGAGACTGTTGTGGCAACATGTTGTATTGGGACTGTTATGGCAACATTATGAATTGACACTGTTGTGGCAACATGATGAATTGGGACTGTTGTGGCAACATGTTGTATTGGGACTGTTGTGGCAACATGATGAATTGAGACTGTTGTGGCAACATGATGAATTGAGACTGCTGGGGCAACATGATTGAGACTCTTGTGGCAACATGATTGAGACTCTTGTGGCAACATGTTGTATTGGGACTGTTGTGGCAACATGTTGTATTGGGACTGTTGTGGCAACGTAATGAATTGAGACTTTTGTGGCAACATGTTGTATTGGGACTGTTGTGGCAATATGATGAATTGGGACTGTTATGGCAACATGATGAATTGAGACTGTTGTGGCAACCTGTTGTATTGGGACTGTTGTGGCAACTGTAGCAACGACCAGTTATCAATTTTATAACTCTGACGGTTGATATGTGTAACGCAGTTACATAAATTATGACCACACGCTCTGAATGGAGTGTGACTAACTACAAGAGACCACCACACCGTACAATAGGCTGTGACGTCATAATTATACGCCTACATTGTCACCTTCTCTCTCTGACCCATACTAGTAGGGCAAAGCACCTGATGGATGGGATGGTTGGTTGGTTGGTTGGTTGTTGGAGTTTCACGTCCTGGCAACATTGAAGATCATATCAGGATGGGTACCTACCGACTTGTGACAGTGCACACTCATGGTGACTTTATAGTGCTGCCCCACTGGGAAATCAAGCCTACTGCTGGCACCATGACCTGATATCCCACTCAGTCACATTGTCCTGACACTGAGGTAACCAGTCCTTGCCCTGTCTTATTAATACCGAGCGTCTGGCTAGGATTAGGAAGCGATAAGTATCAATGGGGGACATGTGGTGTAGTTAATTTTTCCGACACTTGGTGGCGCGTCGGTACTATTGAGCCTAAACAGCCATTGACAATGCAGTGCAAAATGTATATTTTATTCAAAATTAATAGAAATGCAGAACCTTAACCTTATAAATTTAATATAATCTATTCGTTGAATATGTTTTCTATATGTGTACCAAGCGGTTTGTCTCTAGGTGGTGTGGTTTTAGAGATATTTCACTTCTTCTGTATGAATATAATTTAAGATTGCTCGCAGCCATTGACAATGCATTGAGTTTGCCGGTACGCGCAGTGCAAAATGCCTATTTTATTCAAAATTAATAGATAATCAGAACTCTAACCTTATAAATTTAATATAATCTTTTTTGTTAAATATGTTTTCTATATGTGTTCCAAGCGGGTTGCTTCTAGGTGGTGTGGTTTTAGAGATATTTAACTTTTTCTGTATGAAGATTGCTCATAGCCATTGCGTTTGCAGTGTGACATTGCAGTTCAGGCCCACTAGATCAGTGGCGACGCGAACGGGAGGACTTTGAACTAAAAAGTCAGAGGTCCCCCATTGTGTAAGTCATTGGGTTTGACTCGACCATGAAACAAACTCTCGACCTTCTGTACGCGAAGCCCGCGCTCTATCGATCAGATCACCGCGCCCGGTAACCCCCTCAGAGCAGTTGACTTGTATTCCGAAAAGGCACAAGTAGAAAATAATGTTGGAGTTGCATAGTCCAATGGTATCTTTGTATATCCTTTTTTTGGTCCATTAGTTGATTAAGCAGGGGAAATTTCAATAGCAGACGATTGGTCTTCCTCATTCAACCAGTCCCTGCCCTATCCTAAGAATGCCAAGCATCAGGCTAGGAAGCGACAAGTATCAATTTTTAAGTCATTGGGTTGACTCGAGCAGGGTTCGAACCCACGATCCCATTGAGTGTCTGACATGTTTGTATTAGTAAAGCCCCAGTCACACATAGCCGGACGAGCCCCGGATTTTGAGCCGGACCACCCATGGACCAACGTCCCGGACTGTCCCGGACTGCCACGGATAAAATCACTGTTTTTGTCGATTTTTGCCTTGCAGTCACACTTTCCCGGACGAGCCCCGGACGAGCCCCGGACCGCCCCGTACCACCACCGGACTGCCCGGCCCCGAACGAGGCTGGACCACCCCTGGACTTCCCCGGACCACCCCCGGACTATCCTGGATCACCCCCGGACTATCCCGGATCACCCCCGGTCTTATGGGGGCAGTCCGGGAGTGGTCCGTGGCTAGGCCGGGGGTAGTCCTGGATAGTCCGGGGATGGTCCGGGTCAAACCGTGGCTCAAAATGACCCCAGACCACCCCCGCACAGGCCCGGTCCACCCGGGACCACCCCAGAAATACCCGGACCACCCCCGGACCACCCCTGGATCAGGCCGGATCAGGCCGGATTGAGGCCAGATCGCAAAATCCCCCGGACCTACCGGATGTTTTAAACATTTTAAAACATCCGGGGCTGAGCCCGGATGGTGCCGGACGAGCTACGGATCAGGCCGGATCAGGGGGTGTCAGCACAGATGAGCCACGGATGAGCCACGGACCACCCCGGATCGCGGTATGGGGCTCGTCCGGCCCCTGATCCGGGTATGTGTGACTGGGCTTTAGCTATATTTCAGTGATCATTCTAATCAACATCATTTTAATTTTAAGTAGATTTGACTAAAAATGGCAAATCTTGGAAATATCTTTGGAGTGAAAATATGAATAAATTAATGTCGGCATGCATTACTTATATTCCCAAAAGGAACAAGTTGAGAAAAATGTTAGAGTTTCATAATCCGATGGTATTGAATTTCTCATGTCACGACCCCCACCCCGCCCAGCCCTGAGGACTTCGCTGCCCCCCTGCTCGACCCTCGCCGGACCTCCTCACTGCAGCTCTCCAAGGAGCGGGCCTCCCCAACCTTTTGGCCGCCCGATCCCGTCCCGTAGGCCCCGACACATCATCACACCCAGACCTGCCAACTCCGGGCCCCCGCCTCGGGCGCGCCTCGAGCCTCTCCTCCATTTTGGTGGAGGGCTCCTCGGCGCCCCCCCCCTCACATGAACTCATATCACCACTCTGACCTTTGCTCCTTATGAGCCCCTGATATAGCTTATTCATTGTTCTGTTGCTCCTCATGAGCCTTACTTGCTTTTTACCTTTCTACTGTTGCTCCTCATGAGCCTTACTTGCTTTTTACCTTTGTACTGTTGCTCCTCATGAGCCTCCTCACTGTTGCCCTGTACCCTCTGTTGCCAGAGGCGTCCCAATAAACGCCTCCTTTTTCCCACCTCCGCCTTGCCTTCTTCCTTTTCGCGCATCGGTCGTAATGCGAGCATTGCGTTTGATGCGTGGAGAGGAAGAGACCCTCCCCCCGCCTCCCCGGTCGTCGCGCAGCATTCGCACCTCGCGCGACATCCGCCCCTCAGCTTTCTTCCTCCCCCTCCCCCGGGCCGCTGCTTTCGCACCTCACCTGCCACCGCCCTCCTGCCCTCCCTTATAAGGCCGCCCGCCGGCCTCCCTCAGTCATTCGCCTTCCAGCCCTCCTCCGCGCTCTGCCTTTTTCCTCCACCCACCCACCCAACTTTCTTTACTTATCTTCTTTTCTCCTACAGCTGGTGGAGGGCTCCTCGGCGCGCCCCCCCCCCTCACATGAACTCATATCACCACTCTGACCTTTGCTCCTTATGAGCCCCTGATATAGCTTATTCATTGTTCTGTTGCTCCTCATGAGCCTTACTTGCTTTTTACCTTTCTACTGTTGCTCCTCATGAGCCTTACTTGCTTTTTACCTTTGTACTGTTGCTCCTCATGAGCCTCCTCACTGTTGCCCTGTACCCTCTGTTGCCAGAGGCGTCCCAATAAACGCGTCCTTTTTCCCACCTCCGCCTTGCCTTCTTCCTTTTCGCGCATCAATGTTGGCATGCATTACTTATATTCGCAAAAGGAACAAGTTGAGAAAAATGTTAGAGTTTCATAATCCGATGGTATTGAATTTCTCATGTGTTTACTTTAGAGAGCAATGTCAGAGTGGTCATTGCAATTAACATCATTTTAATTTGAGGTAACTTTGACTAAAAATGGCATTTTTTTTAAGTATGTGGAGTTACAAATATGAATACATTAATTTTGGCATTTGTCCTTGAAGATTTATACTGCCTATCATGGATAAGTCTGAATAGACTTGCTTTCACCATTAGACAGTTTGTCGATAGAAAGCCCGAGCCTACACTTTTACCGACCCAAGGGATTTTTAACCTCCCACACCACATAGACATGGTATGAGAGCAACTGGCCTTTGATGACGCTGTAAGTTATACAGTGGTGGAAATCCAAATTGGCAGAGGTGGGGGCATGGGGAATCTTCAGATTAGGAGTCTGACCTAGAAAAAAGTCAGACACTCTAACCACTCTGCCACAGAGAACACCACATGCATGATTTATATTCCCAAAAGGGACAAGTGGAGAATAATGTTACAGTTTCATAGCCCAATGGCATTGACTTTCTGACATGTTCGTTTAGTTAGCTATATTAGAGTTGTCGTTACAGTCAACATCATTTTAATTTTAGGTAAATTTGACTAAAAATGATTAACTTTGAAAATATCTTTTGAGTGAAAATATGACAAAAATAATGTTGGCCTACATGACGTATCTTCCTATACTTGTCGCTTCCTAGCTAAGCGCTCAGCATTGTTAGGATAGGGCAAGCACTGTTGGTTCACTGTCAGGATAATGTGACTGAGTGGGATATGTCGTCATCATGCTAGTGGCCTAGTCTCCCAGTGGGGCGGCACTATAAAGTCACCATGAGTGTCCACTGTCACAAGTCAGTATGCATCCTGATATGACCTTAGATGTTGACAGGACGTAAAACCCTGAAAACCAACCAACCGATGATAAAATCAATAGGGCGGATAAGTCGCCATAAGTGCGCACTATGACAAGTTGTTACCCATTTTGATATTACCCTTGATGTTGCCAGGACGAAAAACCTCAACAACCAACTAACCAAACTTAAATTCCCAAAAGGGACAAGTGGAGAATAATGTTTGAGTTGCAGAATCCTATGGTATTGAATTTCTTACATATCTTTAGATAGCTATATTACAGTGGTCATTATTATCAACATCAGTTTAATGTGTGGTAGATTTTGCTATGCTGTGTATGCAGGTATTGCAATACATCAGGGAGTTTGACACCCCTGCCCTGCAGAGTTGTAAACCACTGCCTTGTGGTACGGGTTCTTGACCGAACCGAAGGCTAAGGGAGCAAACCCTGAACAGGAAACCATGTCAATGTGGCAGCATCAAGGGCGGTTGATGTATGGAACTCCCAACATCTCCCGACCAGCCACTGCAGGGACAAATAGTTTCGCGCCTGTCTGGACATGTTCTTGCCGGTGTGAAACCTCTATTTGCTCCCCGAGAGAGTGCCATTGGTAACTTGCAAAAGCCAGCAACACTTCAACACTTTTGCAGGCAGCTTTCATGAAATGTACAACCGCAGAATCTCCGGTGGACTGGACACCTCATGAGGATGTCATCAGACAGGTTACCAAAGCAGATCCTCTACTCTCAACTGTCTTCTGGTTACAGAAAGAGAGTGCGCCCTCGTCTCTGGTTCAAGGATACCATCAAGAGAAACCTGAAGCTGAGAGACATTAAGACCGACTCATGGACATCAGTCTCACAGCAGAGAGCTAAATGGAGAGTGGCAGTCAAGTAATGAAAGCAGTCTTTGTCGCATCACGACCGACAGCATGATGATGATGAGATTTTGACTCAAAATGGGTAATTTTGCGAATATTTGGAGTGAAAATATGTATAAATTAATTTTGCCACGAGTGTTAAAATGCTGAACACCATTAATGTCAGCAGTAACAGGTTCTATTAAATTGGCTTGCTATTCCCTTCTGTGCTGAAATACAATGTTCAATCAAATTGAAGCCTATTGTTTGAAGCATTAAATGATGAGCATTAATTTGGTATATTATATGTGATCTAAAGTGTATTATCTGAAATTTTAAGTGATAAAATGTACCTGTACTGAAAATGTGGTTTGTGTTAATTGGCGAAAAGCAATTTTATAGTACCACCAATAACATGAACATAACTTTTTTTCCCGACAGGCTGCGCGCCAGGGTCCGAGTATATTACATACAATTCCGCTTCGAATGATACCAAATGCAGCTATGGTATATATATTTTTTAAGGTTTGGCCTATTTTTGTGCTATCTCGCCCAGATTATAAGAGCACCGGTATTAATATGATAGGGCAAGGACTGGTTAGCTCAGTGTCAGGATAATGTGACTGAGTGAGATATCGGGTCATGGTGCTAGCGGCCTGATTTCCCAGTGCGGCAGCACTGTAAAGTCGCCATGAGTGTGCACTGTCACAAGTCGGTACCCGTGCTGATATGACCCTAGATGTTTCCAGGACGTAAAACTCCAACAATCAACCAACCAACGTTCCTCCTCACACACAATCTCAATTACCATAATTACCTGACATAAATTTGTGTGGGTGTGTGGGTGGGTGGGTGGGGGGGGCAATTATAACAACCGTATGTAACCACTTCTGACTTGACCTAATTAGGGAGCTAAACAGAAGCCAACGCATCCTCATTGAAGTCATGCAACAAATGAGTTATATTGCATAGAGGGGGACTCGAACCCACATGTGCGCCATTAGATTAGATTAAACCGTATGTAACCACTTCTGACTTGACCTAATTAGGGAGCTAAACAGAAGCCAACGCATCCTCATTGAAGTCATGCAACAAATGAGTTATATTGCATAGAGGGGGACTCGAACCCACATGTGTGCCATTAGATTAGATTAAATTAGATTAAGGTGTTTGAGCTGTATGCTCAGGCCAAGTCAGAGAATCCACCATCAGGGCCCCACTACACGTGCTGAGGATGCTCTGTTCAGTTTTGTCATGTGGAGCAATGAATTTGAATCTCCCGTTGTTAGCTGGGTGCATCCTCGAATCTGAGGTTCATCTAGCATTGCTGTTAAGCCATGTCAAGCTGCCTTTTGGATGATTGTACACTGCAATTGACTACATCACGGTTCCGACTGCGCATGTGCTGAAAACGGCGTTGGGAGCAACGCAAAGGCATACGGCCATTGAGTTTGCCAATACGCGCAGTGAAAAACGTCAGTTTTATTCCAAATTAATAGAAATCCAAAACCCTAACCTTATTATTTTAATATAATCTTTTTGTTAAACATGTTTTCTATATGTGTTCCAAGCGGTTTGTGCCTAGGTTCTGTGGATATAAATAAAAACATGAATAAAATAAATAAAACTGACTCTGGCTATGGCTCTAACACTAGTCTGAGTGCCTAGATTTGTCTAAATCTAAATGCACATGGCATAAGATGTGCTGGTTATATTGATGTAAATGCAATGCTGGATAAAAGATTAATATCTTAATTTATTATATATATTTTTTTAGTTGGTATTCTATGTTTCAAACAAGAGCTGAGATGAGCTGAAACTAGCACATTTCATAGCTGCACCCAGTGTATTACCATGTGACATGTGCTTCCAGGGGGGTTGTTTTGCTCTGATGCATCCCACAATGCACCGCGCCGCTGGAACCGTGATGTAGTCTATTTGATTAGTTTCTTTTGTAAGTTGGCATTGTATCGAAGCGCTGAACTCACTGGACAGAAAGACTTCCTTCCCGCAGGGTTCTTGTCAACTGTGAAACTTCACTATATATGGCTGGTACCTTACCAAGTCTACAATATCTTTTTGAATGATACGTTGGCATGCCATAGTTAGGTACTCTGCCTTCAATCATTTCCCAGGTGTAAATAATTTGGTATCTCTCAGATCGACGTTCAATGGAGATCATTGAGCATCAGGATAATGTGACTGAGTTGGATATCAGGTCATGATGCCAGATCTTTCTACTACAAAAGGCTGCCCTGGTACAATCACCCTCCCCACACCTACCTCTGTATGTGGCATTTTACCTGGACAGGTGGGTGTAAATGACTACATCAGTGACTACCTGCATATAGTCAACCATTAAATTCAATAATTGAATTTCTATGGAAGTTCTGATCCCAAATAACTGTAAATCTCCAACCGCAACCTTCATGTCTGCTATTGTTGGGAAAAGGTTATGAACCTGGGGAAATTTAACAAATAAAAGTAAAGTTTGTTTTATTTATCAACGCATCTAGAGCACATTGATTTTTATCATCGGCTATTGGACGTCAAACATGTGAAGAGTTCAGCCACAAAACCCCGTAAATGCCAATCCAAACATTGAAACAAATATTGGAATCAAACCATCAAAGAGCTTTTTCTTTTTTCCATTCCCACTTTTTTGTTCATTGCTTCACAATCATTTGATCATAAAATAAAGTGGAATTAGTGAGAATTAAAATTATTTTAATTAACCACGTGCTAGGTCCACTGAATCACGCCGTGGCTATGCCCCACACCGACAGGACCCACCACGACAGATCCACCTCCAACGAGCGGAGCAGACACAGGAGAAGCAAGGAGACGCACCGCACACTCACATCCTTGTCTAGCGATGATGACTCATGACACCGGGACCTGGTCGAGGCCATCATCGACTCCAACGCCGACGGAAGAACAAAAAAGAGAGGTAGGAACCCTTTGGTACCACACACGTATGTCATCTGCGATGAAAGGAAAGGCAAGGTAGGCCTGGCGGAGAGCAACTGGCATGAGTACTTTGCAGCACTCTCCCACATGCGCAAGGACCGCGAAGTGCCACAGTCATGGGTGAAACCCATGCTAGAACACCAAGACCAGATATTCGAGATGGCATCGGAATGGCAGTGGGACACGTGCCTGGCATGGTCGGAAGAAGCGTTTGCCATGATAGATGATGGCCACCTCCCTAAGGGTTGGTGTGACGATCAAGCAAAGACCTGCCACGGGGAGCGTGCCTATCTGGTATATGTATAGAAGAACAAAAAAGATCAGCGAAATCCGAATACTCACACCGTAACCAAAACTACCGGAATGATGACCAGGTAGCCACAATATCCACCACCCTGTACAAGCGACCAGAATTCAACACCGAAATGGATGGCTGCCCGTGCCATAGATGGAACTGGGGCATGGACTGCGGTTTCACCAGCTCGCACAGCCTGGGGAGTGACCGATTTGCGCACGTGTGTGCCTGGTGCGCCAATACATACAAGAAAGCGAACCCACACAAAGAACAAGAATGTAACAACAAAAAACACAAATCGACCGAAAAGCAGCAGCTGTGACTGCTGACAGACCAAAGTCGGATTTTCGTTAGGCGGCCAGTGTCAGGCCGAAAATAACGCCACACAAGACCCCAGCGTAACACGCGGAGAAACGGCCCTGACACTCAATATCATCCACCCGTTGGGCGGAAATTCCCACATGCACATGGACCCACAAAAGTTATGGAATGCGTAACGGCCGCGACACCAACCAACCTTCCTGCCAAAAACACACCACTTGGGTACGCGCACCCACCATGCACACTCACGAGCCACCCGACGGATGCGAGCGGCTGGGCGAGCAGCTCACCCCCCCCAGCTGCTGCCCCCTAACGGCCACCCCCACCGAGACGAACGCCACGCCACCTCAGATATCGCCGCGGAACGGACGCCCCCCACCAGTAGCGACACTAATGGCCATAAAGCCGGTACCCATGGAGACACCGCCTCCAACAGACACACCCTGGAACGAACGGGAGGCCAGCCAGCCCCGACTCGGGTGACTGCCCCCCTGCGGTGATAATCGACACCGCCTTGCCGGCAAAGGATAGCAGCACCAACACACATTGACGAGCACACCAAACGGACACGACCCCAACACCTATGCCCGCCACCCGGATGGGACACACATCCCCCGGCCAGAAGAAGCTGCCACACTCACTCAACACCACCCGGCCATGATCCGGCCCACCCCAATCCATCCCCACCTCTCTCCTTCCACCCAGAGACCGCACAACCAACCTACACCCACCACCAGCCCGACGTACACACCTATGCTACACCGACCCACCCCACACCCACGCCCACTACCAGATACCCGAATGCGACACACACCCCCTGGCCGGAACAAACCCCCACACTCACTCAACACCACCCGGCCATGGCCCGCCCCCACCACACTCCGTCCCCATCCCTCCCCTCCCACCTCCGCCGCCTCCCACCCTACCCCCATCAACCGGGCAACCAACCTCCACCCACCACCAGCACCACACCCCGAACCCCCGACACACAACCACATGCCATACCGACCCACCCCACACCACCCGAGTCCCCATCCCTTCGGATCTCAACATCCAGCACTGGAGGGCATTCCTGGTGGACTACAATGACGATCAACTAGACGATTTCCTCGAATACAGCCGGCCGGCAGACTACACTGCTGAGAGCCTGCCAGTCCCATCGACCGCCATCCATCGTGAAGACCCTGCCCACCAAAAATGGGTACGGAGCTATGTCAGCCATGAGGCGGCACAAGGCGCCCTCCTCAGACCCTTTTCCGAACCCCCCTTCATCGCCTGGGCACAGACGAGCCCGATGATGACCTGCCCCAAGAAGAACACCAATGAGCACCAGATCATCGTCGACCTCAGCTACCCAAGGGGTGCCT
Source organism: Branchipolynoe longqiensis (assembly GCA_030323885.1). NCBI lineage: Eukaryota > Metazoa > Annelida > Polychaeta > Phyllodocida > Polynoidae > Branchipolynoe > Branchipolynoe longqiensis. Next base: position 54,132,625 of record CM059195.1, read on the forward strand.
CCATCAACTCGGGCATTCGGAAAGGATATTATCAAGGCTGGCCAGTCACATATATGCTACCACACATTGTGGACCTCACAGATGAGATCACCCGACTCAGACAAGGGGCATACATCTGGTTGATCGACCTCGCCAGAGCCTACAGGCAACTCCGCATATGCCCGTTATCAGTACCCCTCCTTGATATCGTCCTTGATGGTGAGACCTACTACGACATCGCACCCCCTTTGGGTAGCGTACCTCCTCCATGGCCTGTGCCTGTACAATGAACGCGATGGTCTACCTCCTCTGCAAGAACGACAACTTCATCCTATGCTATCTGGACGACTTCGAGGGGGGCGGCTGCCACAGAGGAGGAGTCCGTCAAAACATACATCAACACCATAGACCTTGTGGCAGACCTCAGACTCACGCTGTCCCCCTCCAAGTGTGTTCCCCCGACACAGAGCCTCGAATGGCTGGGGTTCAGCATAGACACCAAGGACATGACCATCCGCATATCCCTATACAAGCTCGCCGAGGTCATCAAGGAGTGCGGAAACTGGAACCCTGGTTACCGCACCTGGAGGAAAGATCTACAGCGCCTCATCGGGCGCCTCCAACACATATCCAAGTGCGTTTGCGCTGCACACAGATTCATGAACCGAATCCTCGAATCCCTCAGGCGGGCCCCGTACACCGGCAAGCACCCCTTCACCGACGACATGCTTAAAGACATCGCCTGGTTCCTGGACTATACATATGCCTCGAATGGCGGCGGCCTCCTCCAGCCCCCACTGAAGCACAAGTGGGTCATCGAATGTGACTCCTCACTCTTGGCTCTGGCAGCATACTCTTGGCTCTGGATACATAACGGAGGAGTATCAGCAAGACTTCCTGGACGACAGGCACAACATAAACCAACTCCAGGCAATCAACCTAGTGGTCGCACTCCACGCTCTGACCCCGTCCAACCCGCCAAGACTATGCAATCATAGTTAACACCGACAACCAGGCGTCCCAGAATGTCCTGATATCTGGAGCCGGCAGGACCCGGGGCTCTGCGCCTGCGCCAGGGCAGTCTAGAGATTCGCCACCCTCAACTCCTGCGAGGTCAGGGGCCGACATTGTCTTCGCGGACGCACTGAGCAGGGCACCATTCGAGAACGCTGTGCGCCACAGGGCCGCACGTTTTGTGGACGACATGGACCTCAGCCGCATAAGGGTCCGCCACGATTCAACCCTCATAAATGACAATGCCTAGCCTAGGGAGATCATAATTTTGCCTCTCTCTCCCCAGGCCCACATGAAGAGCATCAGGACATATGAACCCTCTTCAATGCGGGGCTCGCCCGAGGAACATGGCCGAACAAAAAACTCCAAACTATGATATACCACCAACATGCCCGGTGGAAGTCATACAACCCTGTCTTCTCAACCCAGATCGACGTCCCGTCCTACATTGTTCACCTCTCCACCGCCTTGAAGTCCCCAGGCATGGTCATGAATTACCTCAGCGCAGCCTGCAAGTGGGTGAACCTGCACGATGGGAAGGTCTCCAGTTTCGACACGTACCTAGTGTCGATACTCAAGCAGGGTGTCTTTCGGACATCCAGCCACATTGTCCGGCAGGCGCCACCACTGACGGTGCCACAACTCCAACTAGTGGTATGATACGCCCTGTCGGCAGGTCCCTGTGCGCGGGTGCTAACATCCACCATCATGCTGGGGTTCTTCACACTCCAGAGACAAGGGAACCTATTGATCACCGGCCGAATCGACGACCCTGGCCATACCCTACAGGCTTCAGACGTTACAGACTGCACAACCCACCTTGCGGTCTATGTATGATCGACCAAGACCTCCAAGAGCGTATCAGATGCCTACACAATACACGTACCATGTATCTCATCTTCCGAATGCTCCCTTGTGCACACCTGGAAGCACTACACCCGAGACGCTGACCTGAACTCTGGAAGCCCCGCGTTCCTGACACCAAACAACGGCCCATTGACCTATGCACGCTAACCAAAGTGATGCGAGCGGCCCTGGCATCCCGAGGACAACCAAGACCAGATGACTATACCCTCCACAGCATAAGGTGTGGCGCTTCGCAGGCCTGCGCCCTCACCAGCACCCCCTTGCAGGACATCAAGGACATAGGCAATTGGCACTCTGCTGCCATACACAAATACGTTCGGCCGGAGGCCTTCACTGTAGCAACCCCCGCACTCTCACAACTTGTTGGTTGAGTGTTGGGCCAATCTAACTCTATACCTGAACATTACATGACAATTGAACTTGAACTGCCCTCTTTGAACTTACACTAATAAATTACCCATACTATGTAGTTCCGTCTCGTGTTCTGAATTGGTCATGTTGCTTCGGCAACGAGGGTAGACAGATAGGGCCCCCACTCATGAACCCACACTCCCCTCGCACCACCCTTCCTCCCCCGTGGGATCGTGGGTTCGAACCTTGGTCGAGTCCAACCAATGACTTGAAAATTGGTGCTTGTCACTTTCTAGTCAGGGGCTCGGCATTATTAGGACAGGGCAAGGGCTGGTGTGCTCAGTATCAGGATAAATGACTGAGTGGGATACCAGGTCATGGTGCTGGCGGCCTGGTTTCCCAGTGGGACAGCACTATAAAGTCGCCATGAGTGCGCACTGTCGCAAGTCGGTACCCGTCCTGATATGACCTTAGATGTTGCTAGGACGTAAAACAACAACAAACAAACAAACCAACCTCCCCCCTATCATTAATAGGCCAACCCACCCTCCTCCAGGTGGCAACACCGGCGCGTGCACCACGGCCGCCCGACCGACCACACCACCACCTTTCTCACCGTCCCACCTAACCCTACTATTAATAGGTGACTCGCAGTGTTGAGTGCCGGCTCATCCAGAAAAATGTAACCCTATACCTGAACATTACATGACAATTGAACTTGAACTGTCCTCTTTGAACTTACACTAATAAATCACCCATACTATGTAGTTCCGTCTCCTGTCCTGAATTGGTCATGTTGCTTTGGTAACGAGGATAATTCGGGATCGAGACGGACCCATAGGGCCCCCACTCATTAACCTATAATTAAAGTTGGAAATAATTACTTTTGGTGAGTCTCCAATTCAATCTACAACTATAATTACACACCGGGCGCGGTGCCCAAATCGGTAGAGCACAGGCCCCGTGTGCGGAAGATCGGGAGTTTGCGAGTTCGGTTCCCGGTCAAGTCAAACCAATGACTTTAAAATTGATACTTGTCGCTTCCTAGCGGTGCTCGGCTTTATTAGGATAGGGCAAGGACTGGTTATCTTGGTCTCAGGATAATTCGACTGAGTGGGATATTGGGTCATGGTGCTGGCGGCCTGATTTCCCAGTGGGGCAGCACTATAAAATCACCATGAGTGCATACTCTAACAAGTCGGTACCTGTCCTGATATGACCTTAGATGTTGCTAGGACGTAAAACAACAAACAAAGTATAATTACATTGCTGTTGGGACTTATAATTGTTCATCATTAATTTAATTCCTACATGCCTAATTGTTTGGTTTTGGGGAGGGGAGGTGTTTTTTCTTATTTTGTCTGCTGAAGGTCTACTGATGTTAAATGTCCTTGTGGATTAATGTTGTGTGTATGTGTTAATAAACGTACATGCGCAGAGAGGCGAGACGACTGAGGGCCTACGAGCACCCACGCACGTACACATGTATACGGGCTGTACACATGTATACGGGTCATTCTCAGAAATTGTGTACCACATTTACCTTCCATGTAACATTGTTAATGAGTTTGCATTTTACTAGGAGGGTAATAAGAAAAACAGTTATTGTTGACTCTGTGTAATAAATATGTTAGCAATAATACGCATATTTAATTTATCCCACAAAATGTATCCACAATTTGTTCATATGATTTTGTTCTGAAATAAAAATATGAAATGCAAGAGATGTGGGTTCGATTCCCACTCTAGGCGCAATATTTCCCATTTTCATCACTTCCATGACACTGGTTGTCATGACCTGGATCCTGTACAAGCTATACGCTGTATGGTTGTTGAACCTAACCTGTGTATGTTTGTATAAGTGCACTGCCTGTATGTACATAATCGTAAACATTACGTGACCATTTTAAGTGCCTGTCACACCTTACCGGATTAAGCAACGGACATAAACCGGACAAAGAATTGTCTAGTCCGGTGGTGTTCGGTATCAAAATGTACCGAAATGTGTCGAACTGTTGCAACCGCCGCCAGATGAAATGAATGCTAAACGGACAAGGAACGTACATTAACGAATAGCCAACGGAGGAGAACCAGACGAGAACCGAACGGCAACCGAATGTCAAACGGACGGACCAAACACCAAATGGACATGTACCGGACTGTTCATGGACACGCCGAAAACATATACTGACCAAATTCCCGCAACACCGTCAACGGACATTGCAGGAAACAAACCGGAGACGTAACGGATGGGTAGCAGACATGAAACAGACAAAATGGACTAAACGGACTTAAAACAGACACCAACCGTACACGCCAGTCCGGCGGTGTCCGGTACAAGTTTTGTGCATGTTCAAAACTTGCTACCGTACACACCGGACACCACCGGACACAGAACGGACACGCCGGATGCCAACCATATATAAACCGTACATTGCCGTATTTCACTGGACAGTGTCCGGTTTCTGTCCGTTTCTCCAATCCGGTGATGTGTGACAGAGCATTAAAAGACTTACAATTCCAGGGGGACGAGTGTAGTAGTCTGCACTGACCTTTCAGGCAAGGAACCGCATAGACAGGTGAGCGTGGATAGGGTGATGGCATCAGGGGGCCTAGGTGGTGGAATGACTAGCACACTGCCCCGGAATGTAAGAGATATGGGTTCGATTCCTGCTCTATGCGCAGTATTTCTCATTTCCGTCACCCACCTCCCACAGGCCTGTCGCTCGTCGGTACGTTTGTTTAGGATCATAATTACAGATACAGCTAGTTGTAAAAATATGGCAAAAATCAGGGCTTGTGTTATTATGCATTTGGTCGGTGTCATGATATACTTGGTCTGTAGTATTATAAGATTTTATATGTGTCACTATCAAAACATACTGAGGAACGGTTTATATTGGCCAAATTCCAGATATGTTATCTATACCTTAAATTTGGCTATTGTAATAAGAGCATATTTTACTTGTATTATATATATATATGCGTGAAAAGTGTAAATTGGTATTTAACATATTAGAGGTGTGAAATAATGTGAAATAATATTATTCCCTTCTAGCATTTCAGATCCCCTTTAAATTCTAAGAATTCTGGTAATTGAACAATGCGAACACGGACAAATGGTATATATTTTGGACTTTTTAATGAACTAGAATGGCAATGTACATGCTTGAGTATAATGAGAGAAGGCCCCGAGATGCTTTAACCCTGTAGTTCTAGTCTCTTATTGTGGTGTGGGCGGGATAGCAAAGTAGAATATCCGTCGCCGTCCGCCGCCAAGTCGTAGGGGCCGAGTTTGGGTTTTTGCTCGCTTTATATAGCAGGTTAGGCGGCCCGAAACGTCACGACTGCGTCATGTTTTCATAACTTTGTAACAGATTTTGGCTGCTGATGTATCTAATTTACATACGCGCGTCCGCCAGCTCTGTGTGGTTACTCGGTGTAGTTCCAAAAGACCCACGAGGCGTTGTCGATGTATATATTTAATGTTAAGGTTCGAGTATAGGTGGCGCCAGCGGCCGTTTGAATAAATATCCGACTCTGCCTTGTTCAATTACCCATGTTGCAACCAACATCGACAATGTTATCTGGTCTGTAAATTCATAACTTTTCCAATACTCAGCATTTATAGGTAAATCATGACAATTATATATCAATTAGTCAGTCTCCACTATCAGGTGGAGAGGGGGGCTGTCCACTGCTGTCATCCAAAGGCCACCTCTTCTCTCCTGATTATCAGTGTTGCTGGGGTGTGAGTCACCCCAATGAGAGCCCAGGTTACTGGATGGTTACTCTAACCATCTAACATATCTCCACATTTATTAAATTTGGTGTGTCAATGGTATCTATAATTCCCAAAAGTCGATTCCTATATACTAGGATAGTGAATATACTGTTTGATTTAGTGCCAGCATAATGTTAGTGAGATACCATGCTGGCAATAATATGATATAACTCACATAATATGATATATATTGGTTGGTCTTTGGAGTCTTACGTCCTGGAAACATCTACGCTCATATCAGGACGGTTAGTTACTTGTGACAGTGCGCGCTCATGGCGTCTTTATAGTGCTGCTGCACTGGGAGATCAGGCCGGCAGCACCATAACCTGATATCTCCCTCAGTCACATTATCCTGACACTGAGCCAACTAGTGCTTGCCCTATCCTAATAATGCCAACCACCTGGTTAGGCGGCGACAAGTATAAGTTGTATAAGTCATTGCGATAGTTGATGACACTCAATGAATTGTGAATGCCTGTAAATAGAATCATTAATGAATAAGCGGTTATTCAGGACCGGTTGTTTTAGTGCCAGGATAATGTTACTGAAATACCATGCTGCTAATAATATGATATTTCTAGTGGGATAACACTATAAAGCCAATAATATGATACCTCTAGTGGGACATCACTATAAAGCCAATAACATGATACCTCTACTGGGACAGCACTATAAAGCTAATATGATGATAGTAATATGATATCTCTAGTGGCACAGCACTATGAAGTCAATAATATGATCCCTCTAGTGGGACAGCACTATGAAGCTAATAATATGATATGTCCAGTGGGATAGCACTATAATATGACACCTTTAGTGGGGAAGCTAATAATATGATATTTCTAGTGGCACAGCACTCTGAAGCCAATAATATGATATCTACTGGGACAGCACTATGAAGCTAATAATATGATATCTCTAGTGGGACAGCATTATAAAGCCAATAATATGATACCTTTAGTGGGACAGCACTATAAAGCCAATAATATGATACCTCTACTGGGACAGTACTATAAAGTCAATAATATAATACCTCTACTGGGACAGCACTATGAAGCTAATAATATGACATCTCTAGTGGGACAGCACTATAAAGCCAATGATATGATACCTTTAGTGGGACAGCACTATGAAGCCAATAATATGATACCTCAAGTGGGACAGCACTATGAAGCTAATAATATGATATCTCTAGTGGCACAGCACTATGAAGCCAATAATATGATACCTCAAGTGGGACAGCACTATGAAGCTAATAATATGATATCTCCAGTGGGACAGCACTATGAAGCCAATCATATGATACATCTAGTGGGACAGCACTCTGAAGCCAATAATATGATACATCTAGTGGGACAGCACTCTGAAGCCAATAATATGATACCTTTAGTGGGACAGCACTATGAAGCCAATAATATGATACATCTAGTGGGACAGCACTATGAAGCCAATCATATGATACATCTAGTGGGACAGCACTCTGAAGCCAATAATATGATACATCTAGTGGGACAGCACTATAAAGCCAATAATATGATACATCTAGTGGGACAGCACTATGAAGCCAATAATATGATACATCTAGTGGGACAGCACTCTGAACCCAATAATATGATACCTCAAGTGGGACAGCAGTATAAAACCAGTAATATGATACCTCTAGTGGGACAGCACTATGAAGCCAATAATATGATACATCTAGTGGGACAGCACTATAAAGCCAATAATATGATACATCTAGTGGGACAGCACTATAAAGCCGCGATGAGGGCTGCAGTGCCACAGGTGGGTGGATTAGGTGGCCTGCGTTGGGCATTAATACGATTACTGCGAGGTACTTGGTCATCATGGGTGAGAGTCTCTCCAGGTAATGCCAGCAAATGGAGGGTGACAGAAGCGAGTTATGAGGTCAAAGCTGTGTGTGAAAGTAAGCAACGCGATGGTCTCCCATCGCCTGAGTGATTCACTCAGCAACTGTGTATGAGCATCTCACAACGCGCTCAATCCCCCCCATTGCAAGTGAGCAGGTCACAGGGTGCTCACTCTCCCCCCATTGCAAGTGAGCAGGTCAGAGTGAATTGACTCTCCGCCCAATGTAAGTGAGGAGCACAGAGCGCGCTCACTCTCCCCCCATTGTAAGTGAGCAGCTCACGAAGTGCTCACTCTCCACCCATTGTAAGTGAGCAGCTCACAACGTGCTCACTCTCCACCCATTGTAAGTGAGTAGGTCAGAGTGAATTCACTCTCCCCTCATTGTACGTGAGTAGCTCAGAGCATGCTCACTCTCCCCCCATTGTAACTGAGCAGCTCACAACGTGCTCACTCTCCCCTCTGTTTGTAAGTGAGCAGCTCACAACGTGCTCACTCTCCCCCATTGTAAGTGAGCAGGTCACAATGTGCTCACTCTCCCCCCAGTGTAAGTGAACAGCTCACAACGTGCTCACTCTCCACCCATTGTAAGTGAGCAGCTCACAACGTGCTCACTCTCCCCCCATTGTAACTGAGCAGCTCACAACGTGCTCACTCTCCCCCAATTGTAAGTGAGTAGGTCAGAGTGAATTCACTCTCCTCTCATTGTACGTGAGTAGCTCAGAGCATGCTCACTCTCCCCCCATTGTAACTGAGCAGCTCACAACGTGCTCACTCTCCCCTCATTGTAAGTGAGCAGCTCACAACGTGCTCACTCTCCCCCATTGTAACTGAGCAGCTCACATAGTGCTCACTCTCCCCCCATTGTAACTGAGCAGCTCACAAGGTGCTCACTCTCCCCCCCTTGTAAGTGAGTAGGTCACAGTGAATTCACTCTCCCCTTATTGTACGTGAGTAGCTCAGAGCGTGCTCACTCTCCCCCCATTGTAAGTGAGCAGCTCACAACGTGCTCACTCTCATCCCATTGTAACTGAGCAGCTCACAACGTGCTCACTCTCCCCCCATTGTAAGTGAGCAGCTCCCAACGTGCTCACTCTCCCCCCATTGTAACTGAGAAGCTCACAACGTGCTCACTCTCCCTCCATTGTAAGTGAGTAGGTCACAGTGAATTCACTCTCCCATCATTGTCAGTGAGTAGCTCAGAGCGTGCTCACTCTCCCCCCATTTTAAGTGAGCAGTTTAGAGTGGGTTCACTCTCCCCGCAATGGAGGTGAGCAGCTCAGTGTGTGTTCACTCTCCCCCATTGTAAGTGAGCAGCTCAGAGCATGCTCACTCTCCCCCCATTGTAAGTTGAGTAGCATACAGTGGTTTCACTGTCCCCCTTTGTGAGTGAGCAGCTCAGAACCCGCTCACTCTCCCCCCGTTGTAACATGAACCCATGTACCATATAAATAATAAATCAGGGGGCTTGAGTCTCTCTCTTCTTTCACACTTTATACTCTTCCTTTCTCTTTGTCTGTATTGATTTCACGATAGCCTGCCTACACAACCACAGATTCGAGTCGTAGACTTTACAAGTATACCCTGTGGCATAGCCTATTTCGCAACCACACATGGCTAGATTTTCTACCAAAAGTCCAAGGACCCATTGCTTGTTCTCTTGGTTAGAGAGACAGTCATTCCTTTTCAACTGTAATTTCATACAAAGATGGGATGTCACTTTCCGGCCCTCACATCCCGCTCGGCGTTGATCCACGCTGTCCTTCATTGAAGGCCTTGCATCATACCCATCAAATATGACCACTGCCTGATCATAGCACTTTGTCATATAATTGCTGTAGTCCTGTAATATCTTGGCCCTATGTGTCACAAAGTTGCCAAGGAATGCGATGGAGAAGAGCACCTCCATCAAGTATGTATTTGAAATTCTGCCTCAGTGGTGGTTCTAGTGGTACTTCAGACCAGATATCGTCAGCTAGTTGTGGCTTCACATCTTTTAAGAGTCTGCCCTTTCCTTCGAACAATGCCGGGGGGTAGCTACAGAGCTCATAGGTCAGATCATTGGCCAGATCATTTGCCTGATATTCTGAGATGATGAGCCATTGGGATAGAACAAGAGGATCTATCTGGACTTCGTCATCGCCTACTTTGACTACCACCTTTGAGTCAACAGTTATAGCTTGGGATTTCCTCTTGAGAGAATGCTTGAGCACAGGTTGTCCAACCATTTCATTAAGAATGGCCTATCCAATCTGTTTTTGCATGATCAACGTTAACTTCTGGTCCAGCTTTGCTGCCTGTGATATGTGTTAATGCTGTTCATCATCATCATGCTGTCGGTCGCGATGCGACAAAGACTGCTTTCATTACTTGACCGCCGCTCTCCATTTAGCTCTCTGCTGTGAGAGTTGCGTCCATGAGTCGGTCTTAATGTCTCTCAGCTTCAGGTTTCTCTTGGTGGTATCCTTGAACCGGAGACGAGGGCGCCCTCTCTTTGTCAACAGATGATTCAACTTCCTGAAATTTTACCAGAAACCAGATCATTGTAGAGTTCCACTATTGCTTCCACTTCCAAAGGAACATTGTCACTTGATGAAGACAACTTTGTTTCAAACACATTGCAAAGTGTATGAAGGATCGAATCTAGAAGCAAGTGACCATGGATGGCACGTGTTACAGCTTTTCACTCATCTGATATATGACTGATGTCAGCTGCTGCATTTCAATGTTCACTTCTGCGCAGGCAGGTCTTGATAGACAGAAAACAAGTAACTGGGTTTCTGTCATGCTCCTCCCTCTCGTGAAACCCCAACTCATCTTCAGGCTCATCATCAGTGTGAAAGTACGACGTCTGAACACTTTGACTTCTGGATACTGAATGCTTTATTCACCATCCAGGGTCCTGAACCGCCGGCACCCTTTGTCTCTGACATCATCTCATTTACACATTCCTTTGTTCTCCACACATGCCTGGAAGTCTTTTATGCATATATTACAATCAGTACCTGTTCGATCACAAGGTCTGGGGACAACTCTGCCCAAAATCGATCACTCCTCCTGACGACATTCCAACCCTGGGTGAACTGCATATGAACATTGCGATGCATGTCTTCTAACCTGGTCATCTGCATTAGATGCATGTATATGGAATTGGCATAGAGGTTATGGCCAGATGCTGCCAGGTATTCTTTTGTGGTTTTTTGGTCCATTAGTTAATCAAGCAGGGGAAATTTCAGTCGCAGATGACTGGTCTTCCTCATTCCACTGCTCCTTGCCCTATCCTAATAATGCCGAGCGCCTGGCTAGGAAGTGAGAAGTATCAATTTTCAAGTCATTGGTTTGACTCGACCAGGATTCGAACCCACGATCCGACGATCTACCAACACCTGAGATGGACGCTCTAACTCATTCGGCCTTCCCGTTAGGTTTTATGGTAGTATCTTTTGCAGTGTTCCCAGGTGGAGAGACCAATCCACTGTTCGTTCAGATCGGATGAATGCCCTCATGATGTTGACAATTTCCATGTATTTCAGCCATAGTTTAGCAGTGAGGTATTTTGACTCAAGTGTTTCTATGTATATGTCAAGTTTCATTTGTAGAGCCTGTAAGACAACAGATGATTCAACTTCCTGATTCGTAGTTTTACCAGAAACCAGATCATCGTAGAGTTCCACTATTGCTTCCACTTCCAAAGGAACATTGTCACTTGATAAAAACAACTTTGTTTCAAACACATTGCAAAGTGTATGAAGGATCGAATCTAGAAGCAAGTGACCATGGATGGCGCGTGTGACAGCTTTTCCACTGAGTATGTGAGAAACTGTGTTTCCAGTGAAGATCACTTCCAGTAGCTCTTGAAGACATGTTCCTGCATTTAAGTGCCCTATGCTTGTGTCATGGGGTGATGACAATGGGAAATATTGCACCTAGAGCGGGGCTTGAACCCACATCTCTTTGCATTCCGGGCCAGTGTGCTAACCATTACACCACCTAGACTCCCTGATATCAACACACTACCCACGCCTACCTGTCTATGTGGTTACTTGCCTGAGAAGTCAGTGCAGACTACTACACTCGTCCCCCTGGAATTGTTAGTCTTTTAATGCTTACAATTACATACATACAGGCAAAGCACTAACACATACATACACAGGGTAGGTTCAACAACCATACAATGTGTAGCTTGTAGAGGATCCTGGTCATGGCACCAGTGTCATGGGGGTGATGAAAATGGGGAATATTGTGCCTAGAGCGGGACTTGAACCCACATCTCTTTGCATTCCGGGCGAGTGTGCAACCATTACACCACCTAGGCTCCCTGATATCACCACACTACCCACGCCTACCTGTCTATGTGGTTACTTACCTGAGAGGGCAGTGCAGACTACTACGCTAGTAAGGAAGCTCATCACAGTGTGGAACCTCTCTAATCTTAAAATCACTGACTGTAGAGGGCTGTCTTCTTGAACATCATCAGTAATTGTCATTGCCTTCCACCACCATAAACTGGTCAAAAGCAAGCATTGGTGTTACTCTATAATACCTGGCATGTTTTGAAATTGTTGAAAATTTAACAATCACTATATTTTCTAATTAGTTCACCACTTCAAAGGCAGGTGCTGTCATCTATTGATAAGGACACCTGGGGAACATCAATTGTTTTTCACACTTCATCTAAAGATAAAAGACGGAAGACTTTGGAAAGGGCCATGAGTGGGTCAGGAGTTGGGTACCCCCTATATATGGCATAAGGAACTCCTACATCATTTTAAAAACATCTTCAGGTGGAAGGCAGACCCTGCAAACATAGGTACATAGACACCAGAATTATGTTGATAGCATCATCACTGGCAGAGCAATTGCTATTTTTGTACTTCACTTTTTTCATACATTGTAATTACAGGATCCTATTTTAACACGTAAAAGAAATGCTGTTCCACTCCAAAGATTTTATAATACTTTTGACATATCATCTGGGGTACCAAACAAAGCAAATTCCAGCGGGTTTTGTTTCTGGTGCAATTAGTGATGAGTTTTGTGAAATTTAAGACCTAAATGCAGTGGGATTGGTCCCACTGCTTCACTGGTCACAACTGGGCCAGTGTATTATTAACAAGCCCACCTCAACAATATAATTCATTAACTCACGTAACTAACTACACGAGAGTTACACTAGAATATTTATAACAAACCAACATTTATATACCGCTTGCCTAACTGCAACTGAACATTAAAACTTACTACAACTTTACCAACTGAATACAGAAGATAACTTGTGCTTACATTCTAAATACTATGTAAATACTCACATTGATCTGACTAATATTGACCTAGTTATATGACACTACTGTTACCACATTGCTATGGAACTTTTGGGTTACAGAATTTCATTGTGTTACATGCTGCAAATTGTGTATTCAACAGTTATTGTATACCTTATTCTATATACCTTTTGTGTAAATAACCCTGAATGGAAAATGGTTGGAAGACCAGTGCTTCGGCACTGACAAAAGACTTATTCAGCAGAATAAACATACAGTATAACCCCTGTAAACCAAACTTGAAGGGACTCTAGAAATTTGTTTGGATTAACCGATCATTGGTTTAACCGAGCTTTGACTTTGACTTTGCTTTGGCAAAAATGGGGGTGCATTAGGAATGTACAATGTATGTGGACACTATGATTATTGTTTTTATATATATATACAGTTTAACCCCATTAAACCAACCTCGGTTAAATCAAACGATCGGTTACTCCAAACCTTTTTCGGCGACCTTACAAAATACTACATTTATCATATAAAAAAGTCTCAGATGACCTTAAAACCACATGAAAGTTTGGTTTAACTGTACCGGAAGCAGCCTGGGGCTGACAATTTTGTTTGGATTAACTGATACTTTGGATTAACCGACTTTGGTTTAACCAACTTTTGTATATGATAAATGGTAGTATTTTCTCGGGCCGCCGAAAAAAGTTTGGATTAACTGATCGTTTGGTTTAACCTAGCTTGGTTTAACGTGGTTGTACTGTATTTACCAAAAAAACAAAACAAAAACAAAAATTGTAGTTCGATGTGCTGAACTCATTATTTAGAGAACATAATTGGACATGATAATATCATGTCATAATCTGGTAGTGTATTTTTTTTCATTCCATGTATTCCACGAGACACGTTCATGTCATAATCATCTGTAATCATCTTCATCGCTTGCTTGCTTACTAGTCATGAATTATCTTACAATAATGTTGTCGACCCTAGGATTTGGGTCACAGCTCTGAGCAAGCCAGGCATTCCGTCATAGCCAATAATAGCGAAGGAGAAGGTAAACTCTGATTTAAAACCCCCGCTGCCGTGCGGCTAGTCCCATTTATGGGAAGACCAGAAGTTGGTAGTGCACACCAGCGGCCATACCGACTCAATTGTCGGCCTAAACTAAGTGCGGTGCACATCAACTTTGTTGGTGTGGTCAGGGGATGTCACCGCTTCAAGTGCATGAAGACTGGAGCAGCAGATGAGTTAGAAGATCAATAGCTTTGAAGGTGTAACAGCAAGATGATGTGGCTCATCAGGGCACACTCTGACAAAGATGACTAAGTGGCCAGTCACCTTGGAAAGGAAGGGGAACCTACCAAGTATTTACCCATAGTAAGCAATGGTAATTAATGGATAATACTATTCAACATGAAGATGAATGCCAGGAAGACCAAAACAATAGTTATAAGTAAAAAGACAGATAAACCAAATGTCAATATAACCATAGATGGCACAAACATAGAACAAGTATCCGAATTCATATATCTCGGACAAAAGATTACAAATGATGGGAGATGTGAGGAAGAAATTAAAAGAAGGATAACAATAGCCCGAACAACATTCTCCAAAATGTATAGAGTGTTAACATCAAGTAAGATATTAATACAAACAAGGAAGTGTATTCTTCAGTGTTATGTGTGGTCTACTCTAATGTATGGGGCAGAGAGAGGGACAATCTCTAAGAAAATGTACAAACGTTTAGCAGCATTTGAGATGTGGACTTATCGAAGGATGATGAAAATATCATGGACAAAGAAGATGACCAACAAAGAAGTTCTCAGAAAAATTAAAAATAAGGAAAGCTTGTTTGCCACTATACAGACAAAGAAACTTATTTATTTTGGCCACATCATTCATCAGAGTTCAATATACCGTACATTGTTGGAAGGGAAGGTGAATGGCAGCAGAGGGAGAGGGAGACCAAGAACATCATGGTTTACAAATATATCACAGTGGACAGGCTTGAATTATTCACAGTCTATCAGAACAGCACAACATCGGGACAAGTGGAGAACCATTGCATCCAACCCTCGACTAGAGGACGGAACTATTGATTGATTGATCATATATCATCCGATGCAACTGACACATGTCAACATCCGGTGGAGAAGAGATGGGCCACAGGTGGTGCCACCGGTAAAGTGTTTGAGTCTTTTGGAGTAAAACAATATAATAACAATTCCCCTATGTATCCTTATACTCGCATAATACGTTATGCATCACATACACATGCATTCACACATATACATATACATATATTTTTACATAGATATGTATTTATACTATATATATATATATATACACACACAACCTATATATATATATATACATATATATATATATTATTTAACTCCTACGTTTACATGAACAAGACAAGTCACGGTTTGGATGAGACGTTCTCTGGCTGGAACGTACGAAAAGGCCCTTACTCGTTTATTATAAAGTCAAAATTTGAACGACAAGTAGTGAGCAGTAGCGCAATACTAGTGTGTGCATGCTGTAGCGCTCCCCGGGGCTGAGTGGATGCAGCCAACTGGTGGGCCGAGTGGTGTTATGTAATGCGCTACTCCACCAGACAGGGTGTTTGGGAGCAAGTAACCTCTCATGGTGGGAGGTGGCTGCTAGCTATTCACAGTAGAGGGGCGGTCCACCCAGGGACTGCCTTTGGCTAGCCTGCTGCCACCTGTCACCATACATGGACAACGGTGATCAGCGCAGTCCCTGCCACCACCACATGGTGGTTTAGGCTCATGTACGAACAACTACAATATGTAGCGCTTCATAGTATTCTACTGCTGAAATGCCGCATGTTTTGTTACTATAAAATACAATGTTTTTTTACACATGTAGTGAGCTGCACTCACCTCCTGTGAGATTCCACATGCACAAAGTACATGTGCAGAGATTGAGTGTATCACGTGGTGGGCTAGGCAGCCTAAGGGTTAAGATGCTACTTCCATATAATCAAATCCGATAGCACATATTCAATGCAGACAATACCTAATCAAATGAGACAGCACATATTCAATGCAAACAACACATATTCAAAGCAGACAGCACATAATCAAATGAGACAGCACATATTCAGCACATATTCAATGCAGGCAACACATATTCAATGCAGACAACACATATTCAAAGTAGACAGCACATATTCAATGCAGACAGCACATGTTCAAAGCAGCCAGCACATATTCAATGCAGACAACACATATTCAAAGCAGACAGCACAGACCCAATCCAGACTACAAATAGTCAATGCAGACAACACATGTTCAATGCAGACAGCAGATAATCAATGCAGACAGCACATATTCAATACAGACAACACATATCCAATGCAGACAACACATATTCAATGCAGACATCACATAATCAACACAGACAACACATACTCAATGCAGACAACACATATTCAAAGCAGACATATTCAATGCAGACAACACATATTCAAAGCAGACAACACAGACCCAATGCAGACTACAACTAGTCAATGCAGACAGCACATAATCAACGCAGACAGCAAATATTCAATGCAGACAACACATAATCAAAGCAGACAGCACATACTCAATGCAGACAACACATATTCAATGCAGACAACACATATTCAAAGCAGACATCACATATTCAATGCAGACAACAAATATTCAATGCTGACAGCACACAATCAAAGCAGACAGAACATATTCAATACAGACAACACATATTCAAAGTAGACAGCACATATTCAATGCAGACAGCACATGTTCAAAGCAGCCAGCACATATTCAATGCAGACAACACATATTCAAAGCAGACAGCACAGACCCAATCCAGACTACAAATAGTCAATGCAGACAACACATGTTCAATGCAGACATCAGATAATCAATGCAGACAGCACATATTCAATACAGACAACACATATCCAATGCAGACAACACATATTCAATGCAGACATCACATAATCAACACAGACAACACATACTCAATGCAGACAACACATATTCAAAGCAGACATATTCAATGCAGACAACACATATTCAAAGCAGACAACACAGACCCAATGCAGACTACAACTAGTCAATGCAGACAGCACATAATCAACGCAGACAGCAAATATTCAATGCAGACAACACATAATCAAAGCAGACAGCACATACTCAATGCAGACAACACATATTCAATGCAGACAACACATATTCAAAGCAGACATCACATATTCAATGCAGACAACAAATATTCAATGCTGACAGCACACAATCAAAGCAGACAGAACATATTCAATACAGACAACACATATTCAATGCAGACAACACATATTCAATGCAGACAGCACATATTCAATGCAGACAACACATAGTCAATGCAGACAACACATATTCAAAGCAGACGACAGATAATCAAAGCAGCCGATACACATTAAAATACAGATGACCGGAAACGCAAACGTATGTCTCCAAAAAGGATGCATATATCCCATAATACTATTATTTATCCGAAACAAGCAGAAGTCACCTCTTTTTTTCTTTATTATTTGTTTAAAGCTACATAGTCCAGCAAACCAACAAATTTTCAAAACTAAAACAATTGGGCCCCCCTCCCCTGCCACCACCCTTAACCATCATGAACAAACCAACAACACACCGAACATCCTACACAACTATCAATCTGTTTAAACACATTGAACATTACATAAGACAGACAAAATGTCTTGACAACTATAAACTTAGCTTGTTTTATAAGAGAAAAATATAACCCACAACGATTGTTTGAGTTGCCCCGAGTATACAGCTTCTACTCGGTGCTGCTCCCCATTTTTGCATGAACCGCAGTGACTGGTGCTGTACATTATACAGCAGGAGCCACTCCCTTAATTCTACATGATCGGTGCTGTGACTAATACAGCACTAATCAAACTTAGATTATTTAGAATGTCAATTCCAATAGTAAGATGGCCGGAAGACCAGTGCTCCGGCGCTGACAAATGTCATATTCAGATGAATAAACACTTTACCAAAAAAAAAAGAAGAAATTATCTAGATTTAATCCTACATGTCTAATTCAGACAGTGTTGCATTCACTAATGCTATACAGAAGGGAAAGCTGAGTCAATTTATTTGAATCTGTTACTGCAGAAGCCTATGGTGCCAGAGTTTTTGCGTGCTTGCCAAAATTAATTTGGCATATGTGCACTTCCAGTTATCTCCGAAGTTAGCGATTTAAAAATAAAAGTTGCTTCAAACTAAAGCATGGTAGATTATAACGATCAACCTAATATATTTATCTGTGGCATTGAGGTAGCTGATAGTGGGTGTGTGGTATCTTACCTCCGTGGCAACGTTGTGGAGAGTGTCAGAAGTTAACGAGTCATCTACCAGGTTGCGCAGACGCTGGTGTCGCCTTGGAGAACACACACTTCCTCGTCTGGAGGAATTCGGGCTCTTCCTGCCCAGCGCGTCCAACGAGCTGGTGCTGGAGCTGGTGCCGCGAACCAGTGGCCCCTCCTGCGGGGGGTTCCCGTTGGCCTGCGCGGGGTCCGCAGGTGAAGTCGCCGCATCGTTGTTGATGCCCTTGGAGCTCTTCTCTTCGCGGTCGCGGTCGCGGTCGCGGTCGCGGTCACCCTTCGCTGCTGTGGTGTCGGGTCTGTTCTTATCAGCGCAGCTGGTGAGGACAATCTTTGGCGAGCCCTGGTGTGCGCTTGGGTGGTTGTTGCTGATATTATTATTGGTGGTTTTGTCAGTGATGCTATTGGAGCCGATTCCTGATTTGCCACCACCAGCCGAACCGATCTTCTCCAATGATGTCGCAGCTGGTATTTTCATAGTCGTCTCAGTGCTGGTGTTGCCTTTGATGTAGTTGTTGCTGATCCCCGCAGTGAGCAGGGCTTCTTGCTGAGCATCACCCACAACCGTCACCGGTGGCGCCCCCACGGCGGGCGGCGGCGGCGGCACCCGCTGCCCCGGCGGCCGGTTGCCGCGCTCCCCGAGCCCCACCTTGGTGCGCAGGTATTCCCCAAGCGCCACCATCGACGTGGGAGACCGCCGGCCTCCCTCCGACTCCGGCCCGCACGAGGAAGACCTCCCGTCGCCACCCTTAGGGCCGGCGGCCCCGGCCACCACCGCTGCCGCCGCCATCCCCCCGACACCTCCACCGATGACATCCCCTCCGCCGCCACCGCCGCCGCCGGTGCTCCCGCCGCCGGCAATGGGCGTCGTGACGCGGACAGTCAGCGGGGAGCCGTCGGGCAGGAACACCGTCTGTAGATAGGTGGAGAAGCCGCGCGGACTCTGTAGGAGCAGCAGGACCGGCGCGCCCAGCCGCGCCCCGCTGAGCAACGCCTCCACGTCCGCCATCGAGGCGCCCCCGACGGCCGCCCCGTCCACCCGGAGTACTCCGTCGCCCCGCTGCACCAGCCCGCTTCGGGCCGCGCTGCTTCCGTCAACCAACCCGGCCACCGTTACCCGGGGCTCCCCGGGGTCGCGCCCAGCCAGACCCCCCGCCGCAGACTCCGTCAGAACGAGGCCGCATGTCGCGTGGTCGCACTTCACCAGCCGCACGCGGATGATGTTGGCGGTGGCACCGACTTCCGGTTGCGCCGTCACCCAGTTCCGGGTTGGGTCCGAGCGGTCTGGAAGGTTGCCCATGGTGAGGACGGGGACCAGTCGCAGCTGAACCTGGATGGAGGGGTGGGGGAGGAAAGGGGAGATGGAGAAAATATTTTATTAAAATATTGATTAAATATTTGATTAAATATTTGATTAATTTTGTTAGTTTTATTCAAATGGTTTTATTGCTCTAAATAACATATTGCCAGTGCTGATACACTTGATTTATTTTCCCGTTCAAATAGTTTATTCCTCTAAATAACATATTGCCAGTGCTGATGCACTTAATTTTTTTCCGTTCAAATAGTTTTATTCCTCTAAATAACATATTGCCATTGCTGATACATTCGATTTTCTTTTTCCATTCAAATAGTTTTATTCCTCTAAATAACATATTGCCAGTGGTGATACACTTGATTTTCTTTCGTTCAAATAGTTCTATTCCTCTAAATAACATATTGCCAGTGCTGATAAACTTGATTTCTTTTCCTGTTCAAATAGTTTATTCCTCTAAATAACATATTGCCGGTGCTGATACACTCGATTTCTTTTTCGTTCAAATAGTTTTATTCCTCTAAATAACATGTTGCCAGTGCTGATACACTTGACTTATTTTTTTGTTCCGTTAAAGTAGTTGTATTCTTCTGTTGCTGGTGCTGATACCCCAGTCTTCCCAGCCCTAATGACAGTTGCCAGTATATATACTAAACAAAAGCTACAACAAAATAGATGCGCAATTACAAGATAATAATAAAATAAACAAAGCATTGAAATGAATCATTGGTAAAGATGAGATATGATGTTGTAAGGACCACCTCCCTCCCCAATTACTTGGAAGCCCGAGGCCCTGTACCATCAGGCCTGAATAGTCCCACATGGAGGTCCCTGACACTGGCCTTGTAGAGATCACTTAGAATTCGGTTGGCCCCTCGATTATACTTCAGTTAAAATTCCGGTGCCTACATTAGATAACCATACTCCAGCAGCTGATCTTGACCGCATATAAATGCTTACTTGAAAAAAGAATCTAGCTTCGGCGCAATTTTAGGCCCCTTTCTTCACCCCCCCCCCCTTTTTCCCCATGGTGTCAGATCAGCCCGATGATGACCCGGCCGAAGAAGAACACATCAGCCAGGTGGGTCATCATCGACCTTAGTTTTCCACAGGGAAAAAGTGGTAAATGCGGGTATTGTGAGAGGGTTCTACCTAGGTGTCCCTTTCAATTTCTCCCTCCCCTCCATAATTGAACTACGCAGACTCGGATGAATGGTATATATTTGGACGTTTTAATGCACTAGAATGGTAATTGTACATGCGTGAGTATAATGAGAGAAGGCCCCGAGATGCTTAAGCCCTATAGTTCTAGTCTTTTATTGTGGGGTGGGCGAGATGGCAGAGTAGAATGTCCGTCTCCGTCCGCCGCCAAATTGTAGTGGCCGAGTTCGGGTTTTGCTCGCTTTATATAGCAGCTAGCCGGACCGAAAAGTCAAGAGCGCGCCAAATTCCTGTAACTTTGTAACAGATTTTGTCTATTGACATCATATTTAATTTACATATGCACGTCCACCATTTCTGCGTGGTTACTCGGCGTAGTTCCAAAAGACCCACTAGGCATCAATATACATATTTAATGTTAAAGTTTGAGTATAGGCGGCGCCACCGGGCGTTTGAATAAGAATCCGACTCCAGCTTGTTCAATTACCCATGTTGCGAGCAACATCAACATCGACAATTCACTGACCGCCTTTCACTCCTGGGTCCTTGTGCTCAGCGGATCTTGCTAGGGCATATTGCCAGATCCGAGTATGCCCTTTGTCAGTGCCCCTGTTAGGTATTATGCTTAACAAGAAAGTTTTCATCGACATAGCACCTCCGTTCGGCTCCCGCACCTCGGCCCTCGCCTGTGCCAGGACCACCAGGGCGGTAGTCTGGCTGCTGAGGCAGGCAGGCTTTTATTCACTATGCTACTTGGATGATTTCGCCGGTCTAGAGGGAACACGAGATAAGGCCTGGGAGGCCTATAACAAGTTTAACTCACTAGCAGATCTGCTCGGCCTCGAGTTAGCAAAAGATAAATGTATTCCCCCAACTATGTCCCTGATCTGGCCAGGCTTTGAAATAGATACAGTCACGATGTCAGTTTCTATCCCAGCACAAAAGGTAGCAGAAGTACTCGTAGAGTGCGTTTGTTTGTTTCTTTGTTGTTATTTTACGCATAAAAACATCTAAGGTCATATCAGGAAGGGTACAGACTTGTGACAGTACGCACTCATGGCGATTTTATAGTGCTGCCCACTGGGAAATCAGGCAGCCGGCACCATGACCCAATATCCCACTCAGTCACATTATCCTGACACCGAGATAACCACTCCTTGTCCTATCATAATAAAGCCGAGCACCAGACTAGGAAGCGACAAGTATCAATTTTTAAGTCATTGGTTTGACTCGACCGGGAACCGAACTCGCGAACTCCCGATCTTCCGCACACCAGGCCTGTGCTCTACCGATTCGGCCACCGTGCCCGGTAGTAGAGTGCGTAGCCTTGAAGACAAAGATTACCGCCTCCCATAAGCAGTTGCAGAGTTTAGCCAGAAAGCTCCAGCGCCTATCAAAGTGCATCAGGCCTGCCTCTAGGTTCACCAACAGAATTCTAGCAGCGTTAAAGTCAACACCCTTTTTGTAGGACATCACAAGTTCAGCCCTGACCTATTAGAAGACCTCGAGTGGTTTCAGAGGTTCGCCCAGTCCTGCAACAATATTGTCCTCCTCCCTTTTATAGCTAGGTCTCTCTGGGTAATAGAGTGCGAGGTGACACTGTTAGCTGGGGGGGGGGGGGGGCATTCTCCCCAACATGCTTCTACGCAGCTGCCTACCCTCAGTCATGGTCATGTAAGGACTTCACGATTGCTCACCTTGAAGCCATAAATCTTGTCCATGCAGTGACGCTCCTCCTGCCACCCAACCCTCACGAGTTCACAATAAGAGTAAATACCAATAACGCTGGCTCCCAAGATGTCCTTCCTCGGGCAGCGGTAAAGACCCAGTCCTTTGCGCCTGCGCGAGACAGTTCTGGCTACTGTCCGCCACGAAGAATTTCGAGTTAGAAGTTTCTCACAAAGCAGGCTCAGAACTGGTGTTGGCGGATGTATTAAGTAGATCCTTCTCGAATCCTCAGTTAAAACATAAAGCAGGAGTTATGTGCACCCAGTTAGCCTTAATTGAAGTAAATGTACCCTTCTCGTTTAGCATACTTGAATTCTCCATGTAAGCCCCCCCCCCCCCAGGCTGGAAGATAGTACTTTTGTTGGCTCTATCTTCCAGGCTACTCGATGACTCACCACAACCGCCTCCTGGGGGCCGTATGCATGAGCCGGTGTTAGGGCCGTAACCGCGGTTTGGTTGGCTCCACACGGCTAACGGTGGAAAATCCATATGTATCAATCGGTGCCAGCGCTAGCCGCCGACCGTAGCCTAGGCTAAGCTACCCCAGTTTCAAATCAAGTTTAACTGCAAGCCGCGCCGGTTAGTGTGCCGGCCGCCGATATATTAGAGCCAAATCTATTTAATGCTATCATATTTAACATAATTACATACTCAATAAGTGAAATTTGATAAAAAATTAACCCTAAATTCGAACTGATATTAACGCTGCCGCCGCATCGGCGGAGAGATTAATATTGTCTAATCGAAGAATGTAAACTAAACAAATCGCCGCCGCCGCTTCGACATCGATATCCATACTGTCGCATATCAACAAAACACACATCGCCGCTGCCGCTGCCACCAAATCGGCGGCAATATATTAGGCCCAAATCTATTCAATGCTATCATATTTGACAGAATTACATATCCTAAACATGATATTTGATCAATTTAACCCTAAATTCGAACCGATATTAACGCCGCCGCCGCATTGGTGGAGTTATTCATATTGTCGAATCGAGGGAATTCCCAAATCTATAAATAACTTCACGGTTAGCTACCCACCCCGGCTTGGACATGGGTGCATACGGCTTGACCTAATTAACCAAGGCCCTCCTAGCCGCAGATAGCTACCCCAGAGCTAGCGCCTAGCAGCGGATAAGCCTATCTCCGATTCATGCATATGGGCCCTGGCCGTCTACACCAGCGCCCTGGCAGAGAGAACATGGCAAAATAAGTGCATTCATGTTGCGGAGCTAGCTGGCGTTCTGTCGGCTTCATGAAGTCTCCCCCCCCCCCCCTACAGCCCACCGTGTATGATCTCCTCTCCTGCATGATACATCTGTCCTCCTAATTAAAATCCCCGCGAGCCGACTGCAATTACTTCAGTTCCGTTAAAGTTGCATAGTCCGATGAAATATAATTTTGTCAAAATTAAAACAACTACTTACATTTGATCCTATATATCCAACTTAGATACTCGTGTATTAGCTAATGATTTGGGACAGAGTATACAGAATAACCAGTGAGTTTATAACCTCACCCCTTTGAACACTCAGTTTCAAACAGCCATTATGCAGGAAGGCCATTAACCAATTAGGCCAATCTCGTGACCCCATTAGCCCCCCAAACCAAGTAGGCCTGCTGTGCAGGGTCATAGAGGGGAAGGGGAAATGAGATGGATGTTGCCCCCCCTCCATGTTGGATATTCAATGCTGTTTGGTCAATTCTATAAATATAATTATTCAATTTCGGTAATTTAAATTGTGAAATTTATATATATGAGACTGTCTCAAAAGGTGCTAAGCAATATGGGACAAAACTTTGTCCATTGTAACGATCAACATACTATCTGCTTATGCATTTGCTCAGGATAAACTGATTTGTTTTTTTACATGGTGTTTCATAATCCCAATAGAATACATATTGATTTGAAGCAAATGTCCTTGTGTTTTCAATGTAACCATTTCTGTGCTGTTTTGTGTCAGTCAATCGTTACAATGGACAAAAAAAAAGTGTGATCACCTTTTGAGACAGGCTCATATATATATATTAGTATTGGCCGATCAATATATATATATATATGTTCAGATTTGATGTAAGAAATAAGGGAAATAAAATAAACCACATGCAACTTTGGTCTTTTTAGTTATGAAGTGTTGTTGGACAAAAAAAAAACATTTTACAGTCAGCCATTTGTAACATGCCATATGGGACATGGTTGGATCCTTA
Source organism: Branchipolynoe longqiensis (assembly GCA_030323885.1). NCBI lineage: Eukaryota > Metazoa > Annelida > Polychaeta > Phyllodocida > Polynoidae > Branchipolynoe > Branchipolynoe longqiensis. The sequence goes on from CM059195.1 coordinate 54,157,548, forward strand.
CTAACATCTTGTATTGCATTGATATATCAAACAAAACAATTCCCAAATCAGAAGGAAGTATTTCGTAACATGTATGCATGTTTAAATTCTTTTAAAATTATTGTTGATGTCTTCAGAATAACATTACAAATTTCCAACCCAGATGTAACCAGTGGTGTCTGGATGGCACACAAATATTGTAACCTAATTATCCAGTGAATGAAGCATGGCTGTGAATTACTTTTTTTCAATCAATATAAGCATTACATATTTCTGTATATTATGAAATTATTTAATTCTGCTTAGATTTTTATTAAGCACACTGTGTATTTCTAAACAGAAATACCTACCTACAGCCCTGTCAGGTTCCAGGATTAGTAGGTCATCTCACATCACGTGGTCACCGCGAGATGACCATCTAGGTCATAGCAACAGGACTTTTGGCAAGCTTGTCGAAATTATTTTTGGTTCTTTCAGCTCAAATTACTTCAAAACTAATCATCTTTAATCAAAATCACTCCGGACTAATGATTAGTAGCTCATAATGTTCAATTTGATATATTTATCTCAAAAATAAGACAAATATTCATATGCCATCGGACCATTGTGGGGCTTGGTGATCATTCGGTTATGAAAAAGGGAATCTTTAAGTCCTCATCTCATGTCCCTCTCCAGGCCCCGCCCATGTCTCCTGATGAACTAAAATTGATCATTTATTTCATTCACGGCCTCGTGCCCAGACCGTATGTCCTGATCCTTACACTCCTTATAGGATTCATTCTTCTTGAAGATTGATACTGCCTATCATGGATAAGTCTGAATAGCCTTGTTTTCACCATTAGACAGTTTGTCGAAAGAAAGCCTGAGCCTACACTTTTACCGACCCAAGGGATTTTTAACCTCCCACACCACATTAGACATGGTATGGGAGCAACTGGCCTTTGATGACGCTGTAAGTTAGACACAGCAGTGGAAATCCAAATTGGCAAAGGTGGGGCACGGGGAATCGAACCACAGACCTTCAGATTAGGAGTCCGACCTAGAAAAAAGTCACACTCTAACCACTCCGCCACAGAGGACACCCATGACCCTCCTCTGACAATGTAACATAGCCACTCCATCACATCGTCGCCCGGTACATACCCTAACACTTAAAGATATCGCCTTCTCTGATTCAGCCTTAGTAATTACAGTTCACTCCACGAAAACTCGTGCCACGCTAGTCTACCACCTCCCTGCCCATCCACGCTCCACTTGCTGCCCGGTCCAGGCCTGGCTCAACTATGCAGCATCGGTCACTCCGACCCCAGATAGCCCTTCCCTCCTCCTCCCGTCAGACCTTCCCCTCACTACCCGACACCTCGCCACTGCCCTGAAGCTGGCTTCCACAGCCGCCTTGCCACTTGCCAGAAACTTCACGATGCACAGCCTCCGTCGAGGCGGTGCCTAAGCTTGCCAGGCGGGCGGACTGCCTCTACCGGGCCTCATGCTGGCCGGCTCCTGGAAGACATCATCCGGGAGGTCTTACCTCGCTCCTCTTGAAGTATGTGAAGTACCATCCGCGCTTGCTTACCTGTTGGGTGAGCGCTGATCTTTCCTGACATGTTTTCCGTCACTCCGGTGATCGATGCTAAACTGTCACTCGGTCATTTCCGGCCATCAGTCATCCTCATGACTAGAACAACCAGGGTCTCAGTCATCCCACAAATTCCAGGGTCTCAGTCGCCCCACGATCATGAATACCCACCTCCTATAGGTTTGATTTCCTTTTAATAAATTTCACCTTTAAATTTCATATTAACTGTCTCTTTCTTGTGTCTGAGTGAGTGAATTGTGCATGTTGGCAGAGGCTAATGTGTGTAATTTGCGAACGAGGCAATGTCCTTCTCTGCTTTCCGCTGCTCGACTCTCCTCCTGATCCGTTCACTTGCTGTTCTGACACCGCGCTGGCAATTTCACTTCCCCACCCACCCACCCTCTTTCTCGGGGGGTGAGCGCTGATATTTCCTGACCTGTTTTCCGTCACTCCGGTGATCAATGCTGATCTATCACTCGGTCATTTCCGGCCAACAGTCATCCTCATGACTAGAACAACCAGGGTCTCAGTCGCCCCACAAACTCCAGGGTCTCAGCCGCCCCACGATCATGAATACTGACCTCCCATAGGTTTGATTTCTTTTTAATAAATTTCACCTTTAAATTTCATATTAACCGTCTCTTTCTTGTGTCCGAGTGAGTGGATTATGCGCTGTATGAAACTTTATTATATGACATGATTTGTGTGGTGGAGTTTTTTTTTGGGGGGGGGGAGTTCTTTCCCTGAAACGCAGTCATTATGTGCCATGCAATATTTGATTTTGTTACTTGAGGCATAAAAAAAAAAGTATTTGCGCACAATATTTGATATTGTCACTTGAGACGTAATTTATGTATGTAATCAAGCAGTCTGAAACGCAGTCATTATGTGCCAGCACAAACAACCTCCTGCCACTCACTCCGATGTGGCACCTCCCTCCTCCCCTCATTCGCTACCAGCTAATGCGCAACTCCAAACCAACCAATCACACCACACTCACAGCTGACCGGCATCAGCTCCTCTCCCTCCATTCTCTCTCCGCATCCTGCATTCGGACCGACCACAACTCTCCTTTTTGACCCACCCACCCAAGCTGCATAGTCCGATGAAAGTAACACATTTTCAAAACCGAAACAATTATCTAGATTTGATTCTACATGTCTAGCATTGATACTGGTCAATTTATTAAACATGTGTCGCCACACAGAAGGGAACACTGAGGCAATTTAATGGAATATATTACTGCAGAAACCTATGGCATCAGAGTTGTGGGAGTCTTGCCAAAATTAATCTTGCATGGTTGCATTTCAAATATCTCAAAAGTTAGCCATTTAAAAGTTAGTTCAATCGAAAGTATGGTCATCATCATTATGCTGTCGGTCGCGATGCGACAAAGACTGCTTTCATTACTTGACCGCTGCTCTCCATTTAGCTCTCTGCTGTGAGAGTGATGTCCATGAGTCGGCCTTAATGTCTCTCAGCTTCAGGTTGCTCTTGATGGTATCCTTGAACCGGAGATGAGGGTGCCCTCTATTTCTGTAACCAGAAGACAGTTGAGAGTAGAGGATCTGCTTTGGTAGCCTGTCTGATGACATCCTCATGAGGTGTCCAGTCCACCGGAGATTCTTTTTGATCAGAAGATATTCCATAAAGGGCAGCCCCGTCCATCCGAGTATTTCCTTATTTGTCACTTTGTCCTTCCAGGTTAGCCTGATGATTAAACGCAGATGTCACATCATGAAGGCATGCAGCTTTTCACCTGTTGTATGTACACTGTCCAGGCCTCGCCTCCGTATAATATGGTAGATTATAGGAATCCGCCTAATATACTCATCTCCGAAAATGACAAAAACTCAAAATCATCAGTCTGTGCAACTTTAATGCTCATTCTGATCAATAAAAGCTGCACATTGTGGCCATGCTTTCTGCTTTACTGACTGAATAGTCTATGTTATAGAACACAGTCTGTGGTTATATAATTAGGCTTACTTCGTAATGTATTATCATTGCATAACATAGTGTAGAAATGGACTCACTAGACATGATTAGTCTATTTGATAAAATACAGCAGGTGAATAGTTGATGAATTTAATTAACCTCATTTGGCAGTAGTGTATTATCATTGCATAACCTAATGCAGAAATGAACTTTCCAGATATTGATCGTCTATTTTATAGAACACAGCCTGTGAATATTTATACAACTTAATTAAAGCTGCATGGTCCGATGAAATATCAATTTTCAAAACCAAACCAATTATCTAGATTTCATTTTACATATCTACCTTAGATACTGATGCATTTATTAAGCATTTGTTTCTGTGTAGAAGGCAATACTGAGTCAATTTAACAGAACCTGTTACTGCCGAAGTCTATGGTGTCAGAGTTTTGGCAAGCTTACCAAAACAAATTTTCTATGTTTGCACTCAAAATATCGCAAAAGTTTACCATTTAACATATAAGTAACTTTGAACTAATGTAAAGTACATACTAGTGATTGATCTAATATATTTATCTCCGAAAAAATACAGAAATTCAAAACTATCGGGCTATGCAACTTTAACTTCACTTGGTAGTAGTGTACGTATTGTCATTGCATAACACAGTTCAGAAATGGACTTACCAGATATGAATAGGCTATTTTATCAAACACAGTCTGTGAATATTTATTCAATTTGATTAACCTCACTTGGTAGTGTATTATCATTACATAACATGGTATGCAGGTTTTGCAGGTATTGCAATACCTCAGGGAGATTGACGCCCCTGCCCTGCAGAGTTGTAAACCACTGCCTTGTGGTACAGGTTCTTGAGAGAACCGAAGGCGAGGGAGCAAACCCTAAACAGAAAACCATGTCACTGTGGCAGCATTAAGGGCGGTTGATGTATGGAACTCCCAACATCTCCCGACCAGCCACTGCAGGGACAAATAGTTTTGCGCCTGTCTGGACATGTTCTTGCCGGTGTGAAACCTCTATTTTCTCCCCGAGAGAGTGCCGCTGGTAACTTGCAAAAGCCAGCAGCACTTCAACACTTTTGCAGGCAGCTTTCATGAAATGTACAACCGCACAAAACTAGCCCGACTCATGGACATCACTCTCACAGCAGAGAGCTAAATTGAGAACGGCAGTCAAGTAATGAAAGCAGTCTTTGTCGCATCGCGACCGACAGCGTGAAAAAAGAAAAAAAAAACACGGTGCAGAAGGGCTGACATAGTGCAGAAATGGACTTACCAGATAGAGCGGCCGCTATCGGTGAAACCAATAGTTAAATGATATCTGAGATGTTGAAGTCACCAGCAGCTGGAGCGTGAGAGGGAAGGCCCCCCACAACTTGTCTTTATATACAACATTTGGGTCAGGTCATGATGTACTATACATACCTGGTGATTAGGAGGGGAGTGGGGGGTAAGGGGTGGGGGTGGGGGGGGGGGGGGTAACTTCCCCACTCACTGTGAGAATCTGATGAAAGATTTGTTGGTCTGTTTGTGGTTTTGCGTTCTAGCAACATCTAAGGTCATATCAGGACAGGTACTGACTTGTGGGAGTGTGCACTCATGGCGACCAGACGGGAAGGCTGAATGAGTTAGAGCGTCCGTCTCCCGTCTTGGTAGACCATGGGATCGTGAGTTCGAACCCTGGTCGAGTCAAACCAATGACTTAGCAATTGATACTTGTCACTTCCTAGCCAGGCACTCGGCATTATTAGGATAGGACAGGGACTGGCTAGCTCAGTGTCAGGATAATGTGACTGAGTTGGATATCAGTCGCCAGGAGTGCGCACTGTCACAAGTTGGTACCCGTCCTGATATGAACTTAGATGTTGCTAGGACGTAAAACGACAACAAACAAACAAACAAACTCATGGCGACTTTATAGTGCTGCCCCACTGGGCGACCAGGCCACCAGCACCACAACCTGATATCCCACACAGGCACATTATCCTGACGCTGAGCCAAACCAGTCCTTGCCTTATCCTAATAATGCCGAGCGCCAGGCTAGGAAGCGACAAGTATCAATTGTTAAGTCTAAAAGATTTGTAAAATATAAACTACATTAAAACCTCTCTAAATCGACCGACATTGGGATTGACTTTAAGTGGTCCCTTTAGGGAGCTAGAATATGGTTACGATGGTATTGTTGGGGCCCAAATAAAGCGATCGCTATAGGGAAGTGGTCGATCTGTGGAGGTGGTTGGTTAGGGAGGTTTTACTCTATATGGATATATATCTATTTTGTAATCACATGATGACATCATGTTTTAATACATCGTTTTAATAGTGGCATGGGGGGTGATGAAAATGGAAAATATTACGCCCAGAGCGGGACTCGAACCCACATCTCTTTGCAAGAGCATGTCAAGACAGGCGCAAAACTATTTGTCCCTGCAATGGCTGGTCGGGAGATGTTGGGAGTTCCATACATCAACCGCCCTTAATGCTGCCACAGTGACATGGTTTTCTGTTTAGGGTTTGCTCCCTTAGCCTTCGGTTCTGTCAAGTGCTTTCCTTACTAATAAGAGCTTTCCTTACTAATAAGAAGACTGGGTATAATATCAGTGCTCTCTGTGCGTTCTAGTTTGGTTTCCTTTAATTGTTTCTGATGACATGAAAATGTTGGTCTGGGTGCAGAGTTGTCATTTAATGACAGGTACAATTGTGTATATGCATAATTATGTATATTGTGTATTCATATATCATAATATGTTTATATATAACATATATGATCAAATTCTCTGTGGCGGATTGGTTGGAGTGTCTGACTTTTTCGAGGTTGGACTCCTAGAGGTCGTTGGTTCGATTCCCCATCCCATCACCTCTGGCAATTTGGATTTCCACTACTGTGTATAACTTACAGTGTCATCAAAGGCCAGTTGCTCTCATACCATGTATATGTGGTGTGGGAGGTTAAAAATCCCTTGGGTCGGTAAAAGTGTAGACCCGGGCTTTCTATCGACAAACTGTCTAATGATGAAAACAAGTCTATTCACGCTTATCTATGATAGGCAGTATAAATCTTCTAGGAAGAAAAGAGAAATATAATTTGTATATACATCAATATATATTTATATATCTTTGTATTCATATATATGTATATATTAATATATATTTACATTAATGTATATTTACATTAATATATATTTACATTAATATATATTTATATTAATATATAATATTATATCATACATAATATATATTACATATTGTATATAACTGATATATATATAAATATAGCAACTTTATATAAGTTAAGCAGTTATTTCTCGATATGGCGTTTAAAGCCGGAGAGCGACTGAATGAATATTTAGCTACTTTGTTCAGTAGAAGGTCAAATTTAAATGTATTATCGCATGAGTGATGAAAATAGGAATTGTTTGTGATGCTCAGCAACACGGGTAATTTGGCATTCGATCGCCGCCATAGCCTCATAGCGTTAAGATAATACTTATGCTGCCACCTATCTAGTAATGGCGAAACTACCTTCTGACTTATGCGTCAGCGCCGCCTAGATATTCATACTTTGATACGAAATACTTCGAGATGCTAACTCTGTCTTACTGACCTGCCATCTGCGGTCGCCCGCTCGAACTACTGGCCCAAGCGCCTATATAAGGACTGACTTAGCGGCGGTGAGCTCACTTCGACACGACCACAGGAGGACACTAGCTGGCTTTGAACTGCCATCCCACCCACCCCTGCTAAAAGACTATATAGGGCTAAGGGTTAAAGCTTATTGACCTCTTTGTGCATAACTCATTGGCTTATCTCACTGTGCTTATTCTGTTGAACTTAATATGTGCTTACTAAAATTGACATGTGCTTACTACTGACTCATTATCGAAAAAGAAATAAATCCAACTTTAAACTCATATGCGGTGTCGGTGTCAAATTATTGCGCATAGAGCAGGTTTCGAACCCATATTTCTTGTCATTCCTCCAGCAAAACCTCCAGTGGTTCGAGTCCTTCACACAATCCTGCAACATCTTAGTTCTGCTTCCCTCTAGCCCTAGAGAATCCTGGATCCTAGAATGCGACTCTACATTGGTAGCAGGGGGGGGGGGGCTACTCCTCGACAACATTCTATGCAGCAGAATACCCCTCTATTTGGTCTAGTCAGCCCCTCACCATTGCCCATCTAGAAGCCATTAATCTGGTCCACGCGGTAGCCACCCTCCTCCTGTCAAGATAACAGTGAATACTGATAAAGCAGCTTCCCAACAAGTCCTTGCATCCGGTACGGGCAAAGATCGTGTATTCTGTGCATGCGCCAGGCATCTTTGGCTGCTTGCGGCAGCTAAGAAATTTGAACTAGAAATCATTCACAAGCCTGGTGTAGATCTAATCCCGGCTGATGCATTGAGTAGGTCACCATTTGACCTGATACTGAAACGTAAAGAAGATGACATGTGTAAACATGTAGAACTTTCTGAATGCAAGATAACCTTCTCGCTTGATGTACTAGATTTTTACATGTAAATTGATTAAAGCCTGAAAGATAGTACTTTTCTTGCCTCTATCTTCCAGGCTACTCGATGAATCATCACAACCGCCTCCTGGCCCTCTACACAAGTTTCCTCATGACCAGAACGTGGCAAAACAAAGCCACGCATGTTCGCCCCTACCTGGCCTTCTGTCAGACCTCCTCTCTTTCCTCCTTTATTTAAATTCCACCCTGCGCGCCCTCGGATCGGTCCTCAAGTACTTTAGTTCGACCAAGCTCTGGGTTTCTTCCACCACCAGGAGACCACTCAGCCTTTGATGCCCATGAGGTTGCATTTATGAAACGCGCTGTCATTAATTCTTCCCCTCCTGTCCCCCCCCCCCCCAAGCCCCACCCATGTCCCCCGATGACCTTAAGGTAATAATACATTTCCTTGCGGACTTGCAACAGTTGTCATCATACTCGCCCTTCTGATAGGTCACATGACCCTTCTTCGCCAGGCCCTCTCGTCCATACTATTAAGTTCCGTGATTGCCTTCCTGATCACCGTCTCCTCCTCCAAAACCCAGCTCAAAAGTTTCCTTCCTGCTCGTATATCGACTTCCCTCCATCCCTCATTCAGGCTGTTGCCCGGTCTCAGCGTGCTCCCGTTACACCTCCACCCTTGCCGCAAACCCGGATGGCCCTCCACTGATCCTTCCCTCCGCTAGGCCCTTGACCTCCCGCTATCTCACCAAGACACTCCGGCTGGCAGCTGCAGCCGCACTTCGCCGGGACTCCTTCTTCACGATCCACAGTCTTCGTCGAGGGGCGGCACAGGCTGGTCAGGCGGCAGGCCTTCCTCTTCCCCGCCTCATGTTTGCCGGCTCCTGGAAGTCAGCTGCAGTATGTTCATACCTTGCTCCCCTCGAGGTTGCCGAAGCCCCATCAGCGCCCGCTCGTTTGTTGGGTGAGCGCTGATTGGTTCTATAATCTACCTGCTGCTGGTTCTCCCCTGAAGGGCTCATCTCCACTTGGTCCCTGCCGGCCGCTTGAACTTGATCAAAATTCATGACATGACATAGGGTCACTGCCACCCACTTGCTCGACCTACCTGTGGGTCTGATGTATTTTAAATAAATTCTTTTATAATATCTTCTTTTGTTCTCCTCTTACTTATCTTGGGCTGATTGAAGTGAATTATGCAATCATGATTCAACTAGCACCACCAGTGTGTGAATATAGATCTCTTAGACGCCTAGCTTCCATATACGCAGACCTGCGTACTACCTAAGATTACAGAATTTGTGTTATTAAAATATTTTATTTTCATACTTTTTTATTTTCTCGCATTTTTATTCCAATATCGTCTCATTCCATCTGCGTACCACATGAAAATCACAAGCCAGACCCCCCCCCCCCCTCCACCCCAAGTATGTCACTAACAACGTGAAGACTGCCATGTTGTCTAAAAGGTGGAGATGTGCATTCGCTCAAAATAGTTTGGTTGGTTGTTGAAATTTCACGTCCTAGCAACATTTAAGATCATATAAGGATGGGTACCAACTTGTGGCAGTGCGCACTCCATGTGAGTTTATAGTGTTGTCCCACTGGCAAATCAGGCCGCCACCACCATGACCCAATATCCCATTCAGTCACATTATCCTGACACTGAGTTAACCAATCCTTGCCTTATCCTATTATTGCCAAGCACCAGGCTAGGAAGCGACAATTCTCAATGTTGTACATCATTGGTTTGACTCGACCTGGAATGGAACTCCCGATCTCCCGCACGCTCTACCGATTCAGCCACCGCGTCCGGTGCTCAAAATAGTGTCTGACACAATTAATGGCGTCGCGTAGGACATATCCGCACTGTATTCTGGGTAGCGGACGCTGCAACTGGAATGTGGCCGAACAATGTGGCCCTAAACCCAAGCCACACAATGGCGCTGTCCAGCCAGCATGCGGCTTGTTGCTGAGTCATGTCAGATTCTCGCCCTTTTATCGCTCACTTAGGCCTCGGGGGAAAGCTGTTAAGAAACCCGTTATGCTTGGGGCATCCCCACCCCCACCCCCACCTCCACCAGCACCCCCACCCCCACCCTCACCACCACCCCCGCCCCCGCCCCACCCAAGCCCCCACCTCCACCCAACCACCCACACACACACCCACCCACCCACCCACACACTCCACCCACCCACCCACACACCCCACACCCACCCATACCCCCAGTAAACTGCAACTGTAGGTCTATATTTTATACCCCTGTCACACTACAACGTAATGAGCGAACGTGAGCCTAACGTGGTGATATTTCGTCATTACGTTGATGTACGTTGGATTACGTTATGATGACGTCATAATGACGTTAGACTGACGTCGATCTACGTCACATTACGTCGTGTTACGTCGAGTTACATCGAAGTTTTGGACATGTTCAAAAGTTTCGACGTAGCTCGAACGTAAGGGTTTACGTTCGCCGTACGTTCTGTTCACGTTCAGCGAACGTCAATGACGTTAAACGGACATTAGGCAAACGTTCCTCACTACCTTCCACTACGTTCCACTCGTTGACCCATATTAAAGCTGGTGGAAACGTCCATGCGGCGTAATGGGAAAGTCAGGAGAACGTCAGGAGAACGTCAGGAGAACGTCAGGAGAACGTCAGGAGAACGTTAGGAGAACGTACATTCAACGTACGTTCAACGTCTCATGACATAGCTAACGTCATGTAACGTTCTTCTGGCGATGGAATAACGTTCATAACGTTCCGTGATCGTCATTACGTTGACCTCTCTCATTGAATGACGGTATCACTATGCTTTACCGACGTTACGCTCTCGTCCACTACGCTGCATCCACGTTCAACTTGTGCCCAAATTTGCATACTACGCCGAGAAGTTCAACGTTCTTCACGTTCTCCCTACGTCGACGTCGTTACGTCATAGTGTGACAGGGCCATAACGTTCATTAGGTCTAGCTAATACCCCTGTCACACTACAACGTAACGAGCAAACGTAAGCCTGACGTGATCACGTTTTGTCATTACGTTGACGTACGTTGGGTTACGTTATGATGACATCAGAATGACGTTAGACTGACGTCGAGCTACGTCATGTTACGTCGTGTTACATCGGCGCGCGTCAAAGTTTTGAACCTATTCAAGACTTTCGATGTAACTGTTTGTTGTTTGTTTGTTGTTTGTTTGTTTGTTGTTGTTTTACATCCTAGCAACATCTAAGGTCATATCAGGACGGGTACCGACTTGTGACAGTGCGCATCCTGGCGACTTTATAGTGCTGTCTCACTGGGAAACCAGGCCGCCGAGACCATGACCTGGTATCCCACTCAGTCACATTATCCTGACACTGAGCACACCAGTCCTTGCCCCTGTCCTAGTAATGCCGAGCGCCGGGCTAGGAAGTGACAAGCACCAATTTTCAAGTCATTGGTTTGACTCGACCATGGCCCGAACCCATGACCCCACGATCTACCAGCACGGGAGACGGACGCTCCAGCTCATTCGGCCATCCCGTCTGGTCTCTTGCGATGTAACTAGAACTAGGGTTTACGTTCGCCGTACGTTCTGTACACGTTCGGCGAACGTCAATGACGTTAAACGGACGTTAGTCAAATGCTGGTCACTACGTTGCACTACGTTGCATTATCTTGACCCACATTAAAGGTGGTGGGAATGTGCAGTCCGCATAGTGAAAACGTCAGGATAACGGATGCCTAATGGACGTCCAATGTACGTTTACTGTTTTGCCACCGTTTCATAACGTAAGTAAAATAAGGTAACGTAAAGCAACATAGTTCTGGCGATCGAATAACGTTAATAACGTCCCGTCAGCGTAATTACGTTGTCCTCTCTCGTTGAACGAAGCTATCACTACACTTTACCGACGTTACATTCTCGTCAACTACGCTGCATCCACGTTCAACTTGTGCCAAAATTTGCATACTACGCCGAGAAGTTCAACGTTTTTCACGTTCTCCCTACGCTGACATCGTCACGTCATAGTGTGACAGGGCCATAAAGTCATCTGGGAAGGCAGAAGGAAAGAGGGAAGAAGACAAGGCGGGTAATGAAAGCGGTGTGAAGACAACATCAGGGAATGGACAGGCCTGGAGTTTGGCAAGTCCCAGAGGGCGGTCGAGAACAGGGGAAAATGGATCAAACTGGTTCCAATTCATATGTGGTGCCCCAACGACAGTCACAGCTAAGAGATTTATGATGATGATGATGACATATTACCTTGTCACTGTTACCCAAATATTAGATTAAGTTAAAACTTGTAATAGCATTAACCTTTAAACGACGATGACGTCTTGACCTATTTAGGTTCTGAGAGCTTACCTTGTCCAATTACCGGACGTCTTGGCCGAATCGACAGAGCGCAGGCCTCTCATACGGAAGGTTGGGAGTTTGAATCCCAGCCAAGTCAAACCAATGACTTATAAAATTGATACTTGTTGCTACCTAGCCTGGCGCTCGGCATTAATAGGATAGGACAAAGACTGGTTAGAACAGTGTCAGGATAATGTGCCTGTGTGGGATATCATGGTGCTGGTGGCCTGATCTCCCAGTGGGGAAGCCCAGCAGGGCAGCACTGTAAAGTTGCCATGAGTGTGCAGTGTCACAAATCGGTACCCATCCTGATATGGTCTTAGATGTTGCTAGGACATAAAACAACAAACAAACAAATACATTGTCCAATTAAATGTCTGCGTGTTCTTGTACCTTTAACATGTGTCGAAAGCCTTCCCACCCCACCCCCAGCCCACCAGCCCAACCTACCCCTCAGGTTAATTCTTTCATTTTTCTTTATTTAGAAACAAAAAGAAGGAACTACCATGATCCAGTCCTTACTCTTCCTTCAGATCTATAAGGCGGTGCGAGCTACCGCACTACCCAGGCCACACAATGGCGCCATCCCATATTGTCTTATTCCATGTGCATACCACATGAAAATCACAAGCCAGCCCCCGCCCTCCGCCCTCACTACGTCACTAACAACGTCAGGGTCTTCACATGTTCTTTCATTTTTCTTTATTTAGAAAAAAAAAAGAAGGAACTATCATAATCCAGTCCTGCTTCTGCTTTCCACCAACTAAGCTTGATTGATTGATTGATTGATTGGTGGTTGCTTTACGCCATGTCAGCAGCATCGGCCATATTCACGGCGAGAAATGTTTGTTTTTTGTTCAAACCATCGCTTTTACCTGAAAAGCAGACAATCAATTATGTGCCAATAGACACTTATTAAATTAGAAAGCTCACAATCAAAAATTTGTGGTCAAGGGAAACAAATTCCCATAGAAAAAGAAAAGTTTCATTAATAATTGATAGAATCTATTTAGTAAACTATATGAGGTGGTACAGTCCAGCTGCCCTCAAAAAGGCTAAAATGTTTTCCTGTTTTACCTTAGTAAAAAGGTCATGCATACTGTCTGCAGTGTAGAACTGTTGGCGCAGCGCCAAAAAATCAACGCAACTTAGTAAAATGTGTTTGAGTCTGAGCGGGGACTGACACCCAATATATTCAGGGGGAGGTTCCCCCTTGAGCAGAAAAGTATGTGTAAGCCACGAGTGGCCAATACGGCAGCGGCTAAGGACCACTTGGTCCCACCGACCTCCCGCATGAGTCTGTGGTGGTTTTCCTACAGATGGTTCAATTTCTTTAAGTTTATTAATGTTTTCATCCCACTCATGTTGCCATTTGGATTTTATGTGGGTGGCTATTACTGGTTTCAGATCAGAGTGAGGGATCAGACACCAAGTAAGCAGGTAAGGCGAATCAGATGCAACATGTGGCACTGCTTATACAACACTAGAGTATACACATAATTATATATCAGCTCTCATGTGAGTTATCTTTAGCAACTTAGCTTAAAGTTGCATAGTCCGATGGTTTTGAGTTTATGTCATTTTTCTGAGATAAATATATTAAATTTACATTACCATGGGAGAATTAGTGGGTGAGCCGTCTTAGTATTATAGGGTCTTTGATTGATCTTAGGTGGTTACATAGATATACACATAGATTCTTGTTCCTGTGTAGCAGTAGCACCGTCCCACCGTCATCGATGTATGTATGCATATATATGTATATATGTGTATAGATGTATATATATATATATATGTGTATAATTATGTGCATGTAATTGTTATGTATATGGATAGTGATAAGCCCCTTATGGTGTGTAACAAGGTATGTTGTGCCTCCCTCTCTCTCTCTCTCCTCCCCCTCCCCCCTACCCGGGGATGTGGGGGGTCCCGGCATGCACCGATCCACCACCCCACCCCCCCCTCTATGGGGCTTGACACTCCACTCGCTCGGAAGTTGTTTGCCATTATTTATATCCACATAATAATATGTAAATATGTATATATGTAGATATATATGACTTGTATATATATATACGTATATACATGTATATATATGTATATGTATGTATATTTATATATGTCTATAAATTTTGAAAGTGAGCAGAGTGACAGTTGGCTCATGGTGTAGAGGATGTCGGGAGTAGAGAATGCCTGCTCCGCATTGAATAACATGGAAGTTAAGGTGGGTAGAAAAACACAGTTCCATCGGACTGTGTACCTTTAAAGAACAGTGTTCCATCATACTGTGGACCTTTAAAGAATAGTGTTCCATCGGACTGTGCACCTTTAAAGAACAGTGTTCCATCATACTGTGCACCTTTAAAGAACAGTGTTCCATCATACTGTGGACCTTTAAAGAACAGTGATCCATCGGACTGAGCACCTTTACAGAACAGTGTTCCATCATTCTGTGGACCTTTAAAGAATAGTGTTCCATCGGACTGAGCACCTTTAAAGAACAGTGTTCGATCAGACTGTTGACCTTTAAAGAACAGTGTTCCATCGGACTATGCACCTTTAAAGAACAGTGTTCCATCGGACTATGAACCTTTAAAGAAGAGTGTTCCATCGGACTATGAACCTTTAAAGAACAGTGTTACATCGGAATATGGACCTTTAAAGAACAGTGTTCCATCGGACTGTGCACCCTTAAAGAACAATGTTCCATCGGACTGTGCACCTTTAAAGAACAGTGTTCCATCGTACTGTGGACCTTTAAAGAACAGTGTTCCATCGGACTGTGCACCTTTACAGAAAAGTGTTACATCGGACAGTGCACCTTTAAAGAACAGTGTTCCATCGGACTGTGCACCTTTAAAGAATAGTGTTCCATCGTACTGTGGACCTTTAAAGAACAGTGTTACATCGGACTGTGCACCTTTAAAGAACAGTGTTCCATCGGACTGTGCACCTTTAAAGAACAGTGTTCCATCATACTGTGGACCTTTAAAGAATAGTGTTCCATTGGACTGTGCACATTTAAAGAACAGTGTTCCATCGGACTGTGTACCTTTAAAGAACAGTGTTCCATCATACTGTGGACCTTTAAGGAATAGTGTTCCATCGGACTGTGCACCTTTAAAGAACAGTGTTCCATCATACTGTGGACCTTTAAAGAACAGTGATCCATCGGACTGAGCACCTTTAAAGAACAGTGTTCGATCAGACTGTTGACCTTTAAAGAACAGTGTTCCATCGGACTATGCACCTTTAAAGAACAGTGTTCCATCAGACTATGAACCTTTAAAGACCAGTGTTCCATCGGACTATGAACCTTTAAAGAAGAGTGTTCCATCAGACTGTGCACCTTTAAAGAACAGTGTTCCATCGTACTGTGGACCTTTAAAGAACAGTGTTCCATCGGACTGTGCACCTTTACAGAAAAGTGTTACATCGGACAGTGCACCTTTAAAGAACAGTGTTCCATCGGACTGTGCACCTTTAAAGAACAGTGTTCCATCATACTGTGCACCTTTAAAGAACAGTGTTCCATCGGACTGTGCACATTTAAAGAACAGTGTTCCATCGGAATGTGCACCTTTAAAGAACAGTGTTCCATCATACTGTGGACCTTTAAAGAATAGTGTTCCATCGGACTGTGCACCTTTAAAGAACAGTGTTCCATCGGACTGTGCACCTTTAAAGAACAGTGTTCCATCATACTGTGGACCGTTAAAGAATAGTGTTCCATCGGACTGTGCACCTTTAAAGGACAGTGTTCCATCGGACTGTGTACCTTTAAAGAACAGTGTTCCATCGGACTGTGCACCTTTAAAGAACAGTGTTCCATCATACTGTGGACCTTTAAAGAATAGTGTTCCATCGGACTGTGCACCTTTACAGAACAGTGTTCCATCGGACTGTGGACCTTTAAAGAACAGTGTTCCATCATACTGTATACCTTTAAAGAACAGTGTTCCATCATATTGTGAACCTTTAAAGAACAGTGTTCCATCGGACTGTGCACCTTTACAGAACAGTGTTCCATCGACATGACTGTGTCACGTTGGACCTTTAAAGAATAGTGTTCCATCGGACTGTGCACCTTTACAGAACAGTGTTCCATCATACTGTGGACCTTTAAAGAATAGTGTTCCATCGGACTGTGCACCTTTACAGAACAGTGTTCCACTATGCCTGACGTACATGGTGCACCTTTAAAGAACAGTGTTCCATCGTATTGTGGACCTTTAAAGAATAGTGTTCCATCGGACAGTGCACCTTTAAAGAACAGTGTTCCATCATACTGTGGACCTTTAAAGAATAGTGTTCCATCGGACTGTGCACCTTTACAGAACAGTGTTCCATCGGACTGTGCACCTTTAAAGAACAGTGTTCCATCGTATTGTGGACCTTTACAGAACAGTGTTCCATCGGACTGTGCACCATTAAAGAACAGTGTTCCATCATATTGTGGACCTTTAAAGAATAGTGTTCCATCGGACAGTGCACCTTTAAAGAACAGTGTTCCATCATACTGTGGACCTTTAAAGAATAGTGTTCCATCGGACTGTGCACCTTTACAGAACAGTGTTCCATCGGACTGTGCACCTTTAAAGAACAGTGTTCCATCGTATTGTGGACCTTTAAAGAACAGTGTTCCATCGGACTGTGCACCTTTACAGAACGGTGTTCCATCGGACAGTGCACCTTTAAAGAACAGTGTTCCATCGGACTGTGCACCTTTAAAGAACAGTGTTCCATCATACTGTGGACCTTTAAAGAATAGTGTTCCATCGGACTGTGCACCTTTAAAGAACAGTGTTCCATCGGACTGTGGACCTTTAAAGAACAGTGTTCCATTGGACTGTGCACCTTTAAAGAACAGTGTTCCATCATACTGTGGACCTTTAAAGAATAGTGTTCCATCGGACTGTGCACCTTTAAAGAACAGTGTTCCATCATACTGTGGACCTTTAAAGAATAGTGTTCCATCGGACTGTGCACCTTTACAGAACAGTGTTCCATCATACTGTGGACCTTTAAAGAATAGTGTTCCATCGGACTGTGCACCTTTACAGAACAGTGTTCCATCGGACTGTGCACCTTTAAAGAACAGTGTTCCATCGTATTGTGGACCTTTAAAGAACAGTGTTCCATCGGACTGTGCACCTTTACAGAACAGTGTTCCATCATACTGTGGACCTTTAAAGAATAGTGTTCCATCGGACTGTGCACCTTTACAGAACAGTGTTCCATCGGACTGTGCACCTTTAAAGAACAGTGTTCCATCGTATTGTGGACCTTTAAAGAACAGTGTTCCATCGGACTGTGCACCTTTAAAGAACAGTGTTCCATCGTATTGTGGACCTTTAAAGAATAGTGTTCCATCGGACTGTGCACCTTTACAGAACAGTGTTCCATCATACTGTGGACCTTTAAAGAATAGTGTTCCATCAGACTGTGCACCTTTACAGAACAGTGTTCCATCGGACTGTGCACCTTTAAAGAACAGTGTTCCATCGTATTGTGGACCTTTAAAGAACAGTGTTCCATCGGACTGTGCACCTTTAAAGAACAGTGTTCCATCGTATTGTGGACCTTTAAAGAATAGTGTTCCATCGGACAGTGCACCTTTAAAGAACAGTGTTCCATCATACTGTGGACCTTTAAAGAATAGTGTTCCATCGGACTGTGCACCTTTACAGAACAGTGTTCCATCGGACTGTGCACCTTTAAAGAACAGTGTTCCATCGTATTGTGGACCTTTACAGAACAGTGTTCCATCGGACTGTGCACCATTAAAGAACAGTGTTCCATCGTATTGTGGACCTTTAAAGAATAGTGTTCCATCGGACAGTGCACCTTTAAAGAACAGTGTTCCATCATACTGTGGACCTTTAAAGAATAGTGTTCCATCGGACTGTGCACCTTTACAGAACAGTGTTCCATCGGACTGTGCACCTTTAAAGAACAGTGTTCCATCGTATTGTGGACCTTTAAAGAACAGTGTTCCATCGGACTGTGCACCTTTACAGAACGGTGTTCCATCGGACAGTGCACCTTTAAAGAACAGTGTTCCATCGGACTGTGCACCTTTAAAGAACAGTGTTCCATCATACTGTGGACCTTTAAAGAATAGTGTTCCATCGGACTGTGCACCTTTAAAGAACAGTGTTCCATCGGACTGTGGACCTTTAAAGAACAGTGTTCCATTGGACTGTGCACCTTTAAAGAACAGTGTTCCATCATACTGTGGACCTTTAAAGAATAGTGTTCCATCAGACTGTGCACCTTTAAAGAACAGTGTTCCATCATACTGTGGACACGGTAAAGAATAGTGTTCCATCGGACTGTGCACCTTTAAAGAACAGTGTTCCATCGGACTGTGCACCTTTAAAGAACAGTGTTCCATCATACTGTGGACCTTAAAAGAATAGTGTTCCATCGGATTGTGCACCATTACAGAACAGTGTTCCATCGGACTGTGTTCCTTTAAAGAACAGTGTCCCATCGGACTGTGCACCTTTACAGAACAGTGTTCCATCCGACTGTGTACCTTTAAAGAACAGTGTTCCATCCGACTGTGCACCTTTAAAGAACAGTGTTCCATCGGACTGTGCACCTTTAAAGAATAGTGTTCCATCGGACTCTGCACCTTTACAGAACAGTGTTCCATCGGACTGTGTACCTTTAAAGAACAGTGTTCCATCAGACTGTGCATCTTTAAAGAGCAGTGTTCCATCATACTGTGGACCTTTAAAGAATAGTGTTCCATTGGACTGTGCACCTTTAAAGAACAGTGTTCCATCGGACTGTGCACTTTTAAAGAACAGTGTTCCATCGGACTGTGGACCTTTAAAGAACAGTGTTCCATCAGACTGTGCACCTTTAAAGAACAGTATTCCATCGTACTGTGGACCTTTAAAGAACAGTGTTCCATCGGACTCTGCACCTTTACAGAACAGTGTTCCATCGGACTGTGTACCTTTAAAGAACAGTGTTCCATCAGACTGTGCATCTTTAAAGAGCAGTGTTCCATCATACTGTGGACCTTTAAAGAATAGTGTTCCATTGGACTGTGCACCTTTAAAGAGCAGTGTTCCATCAGACTGTGCACCTTTAAAGAACAGTGTTCCATTGGACTATGCACCTTTAAAGAACAGTGTTCCATCGGACTGTGGACCATTAAAGAACAGTGTTCCATCGGACTATGAACCTTTAAAGAACAGCGTTCCATCATACTGTGGACCTTTAAAGAACAGTATTCCATCGGACTATGCACCTTTAAAGAACACTGTTCCATCGGACTGTGCACCTTTAAAGAACAGTGTTCCATTGTACTCTGGACCTTTAAAGAACAGTGTTCCATCGGACTGTGGACCTTTAAAGAACAGTGTTCCATCGGACTGTGCACCTTTAAAGAACAGTGTTCCATCGGACTGTGCACCTTTAAAGAATAGTGTTCCATCGGACTGTGCACCTTTAAAGAACAGTGTTCCATCGGACTGTGCACCTTTAAAGAACAGTGTTCCATCATACTGTGGACTTTTAAAGAATAGTGTTCCATCGGACTGTGCACCTTTAAAGAACAGTGTTCCATCGGACTGTGCACCTTTAAAGAACAGTTTCCATCGGACTGTGCACCTTTAAAGAACAGTGTTCCATCGGACTGTGCACCTTTAAAGACCAGTGTTCCATCATACTGTGGACACGTTAAAGAATAGTGTTCCATCGGACTGTGCACCTTTAAAGAACAGTGTTCCATCGGACTGTGCACCTTTAAAGAACAGTGTTCCATCATACTGTGGACCTTTAAAGAATAGTGTTCCATCGGACTGTGCACCTTTAAAGAACAGTGTTCCATCATACTGTGGACTGTTAAAGAATAGTGTTCCATCGGACTGTGCACCTTTAAAGAACAGTGTTCCATCGGACTGTGCACCTTTAAAGAACAGTGTTCCATCATACTGTGGACCTTTAAAGAATAGTGTTCCATCGGACTGTGCACCTTTAAAGAACAGTGTTCCATCGGACTGTGCACCTTTAAAGAACAGTGTTCCATCATACTGTGGACACGTTAAAGAATAGTGTTCCATCGGACTGTGCACCTTTAAAGAACAGTGTTCCATCGGACTGTGCACCTTTAAACAACAGTGTTCCATCATACTGTGGACCTTTAAAGAATAGTGTTCCATCGGACTGTGCACCTTTAAAGAACAGTGTTCCATCGGACTGTGCACCTTTAAAGAATAGTGTTTTAACATTATGAAAAATATGATGACCAAAACAATATTAAAGTTGCATAGTAAAGATCTACCAAAACTGGACATTGACGCTCAACTCGATATAGCGATATAGCGAATGTTAGACAGGAAGTGTGAACACTTATTTGTCTCTCTTTTTTTTTTTTGGTACATTAGTTGTCCCAAGCAGGGGAAATCCCAGTCACAGACGACTGGTCTTCCCCGCTCCACTGCTGGTCGATAGAAAGCCCGAGCCTACACTTTTACCGACCCAAGGGATTTTTAACCTCCCACACCATATAGACATGGTATGAGAGCAACCGGCCTTTGATGACGCTGTAAGTTATACACAGCGGTGGAAATCCAAATTGGCAGAGCTGGGGGCACGGGGAATCGAGCTGGGGGCGCTAGGAGTCTGACCTAGAAAAAAGTCAGACACTCTAACCACTCTGCCACAGAGGACACCAATTCATTTGGCCATCCCGTGTGCTTGTGACATCTCTGACTCTAAGTACCGATTTTAATTGCAGATTTGCTGTAACAATGTATTTTCATAAAGAATGACCTTTAATTTTAATGTAACATTACTTGGGGAAGCCATTAGGTGCGTAATCGATTAATCAACTCGTGTCACCTGAACCACTTTTTGGCGCATGCGCACATCCTACAGTTTCGGGTTGAATAAACAAATATGCTTCTCCATGCTAAGGGTGGAAAAAATGGTGGCTTAATCTAAAACTTTTTTGTTGTTGTAATAACCAATATAAGTACAGCAAAATAGAATTTAAAGTATTTTATGATTGTAGAAGCTGACAGTCTGGGTCATTTTTTACAAAGCATTAAAACAACACATAGGACCTGTACTGTAGCTGTTATTCTACAGGTACCAGCACAAATGTGACATCATCGCTCGTAGCCAACCCCAGCCAAGAGGTGGGTTACTGGGGTCAGGTCGTTTTGCACATGGCACGTGTATTTCTCGACTCCACTCGCGGTGTTCGATTTGAAATTCTGACGACTCGGGTGACCCGAGTCGCCCGGGTCGTGTTAATCGATTACGGCCATAGTGACCTTACTACGCGTTTGTGGTTAAATAAAACTCAATTCAACTCATTTGAACAATTAAATTAAAACTGCATCATCTGAAGAAAACATCAAATTGTCCAAACAAAACAAAATCTAATCTAGATTTCCTCCTGCATATCCAACTTGAATATTCGTGTAACTTAGTAAACATGCAATTTTGTATTTTGCGCCACACTGTTATGTTCGAAAATTTGTAAACAAATCCAGCATTTCAGTGTGCACACCAAAAATGAAATGTGCATGTCTTCACTTCAAATATTCCCTAAAGGGGCTGTCACATTATGATGCATCGCGCCAACGTACACTGACGTATGTGATTTTTAGCCGCTACGTCGGAATACGTCATTATGCATTACGCATGCGTTAGGCACTCGTTGGTATACGTCAATGTACATTAATGTGCGTCGAGATATGGCGTCGCGCGTCAGGGGTTGGCAAAGTTAACGTTTGACAATGTGTGGATTTTACGTGGGCCGTACATTATGTATACGTTTGCCGTACATCGATGTACGTTAGACATACATTAGACAAACATTGTTCACTGCATTGCACTACGTTGACCTACATTAAAGACAGTGGGAATGTATAGTCTGCGTACTGACAACTTATTGATAATGTATGTCCAATGTACGTCTAACGTATGCTTAGCATATGTTTAGAATTTCTCCAACATGTCTTGACATATGTAATGTATGAGGCCTAGTTCTGGTGATCGAATAATGTATATAATGTTCACCAGCATTCTACAAATGTACCATGAGCATAATTCGAGCATTTGTCGCCGGGATGCACTTTAGCCATACATTGGTCATACGTTGGCCATACACTACATATATGGTATGTATACGTCCAACTTTGCCCCCCACGCCGAAAGGGTCAACGCTTCTCGACATAAAAAAGGGATCTTACGCGTTGGCCGCGTGCTTGCGAGATGCGTCGTAATCTGACAGGGCCTGTAGGTAAACCTTTTAATTAAGTTACTTGAAGCTGGAGTAACATAGATTATTGCGATCAACTTGACATACTTATAATAGTTATATTTTTGTTTAATGGTAGAAATTCAAAAATTATCAAAACACATTAAGCACAATACAATTGGTAAAATGGTTGACAAGTATCTTTATTATGATGTCATGGCTGCGTAAAACACTCTGCCCATGTAAATAAATACAAGGGTTTTTTGTGTGCAGGAGACACTCACTGAGAATGGCTGCTTTGGTTGACTGAGTAGCGAGATAGTGTCTATATAGATACACAGATAGCTGCAGTTGCACTACCCACGGACAAACACTAAAGCCCTGGTCACATACACGTTAGTGAACGTAGTCGAACGTAGTTGAACGTAGGATAGATTAACGTGGGTCAAACTTGGTGTAAC
Organism: Branchipolynoe longqiensis; assembly: GCA_030323885.1. Lineage (NCBI taxonomy): Eukaryota > Metazoa > Annelida > Polychaeta > Phyllodocida > Polynoidae > Branchipolynoe > Branchipolynoe longqiensis. The sequence goes on from CM059195.1 coordinate 54,180,569, forward strand.
TACGTTAAACTAGGGTGAAAAAATGCTAATGTACGGCAGGTTTTGGTACGGATAAATACGTTACGGCATGGATGTCAGCACGTTCAACTACTTTCAACTACGTTCACCTATGTTCAACCTCGTTCAACGTATGTTAGCCTGCACTATGGTCAACTACATTCAACTACGTCCAAGTATGCTAAAGTATGCTAGAGTATGCTAGAGCATGCTAGAGTATGCTACAGTACAATAAGAGTATTGAGACTTTGCCACAGTAAGTTAGCCTCTAACGTAGCGCTCTTTTGAACATGTCCAAAGATTAAATTGGAACTCACAGCCCACCCACGTTATTACCAAGTTAGCATGATGGAGAAGTATGGATGCTGTTACGTTCAACTATGTTCAACTACATTCAACTATGTTCAACTACGTTCAACTACGTTAGCCTCCACTCCGTTCAACTAAGTCCACTAAAGTGTGTGTGACCAGGCCTAGAAAGTCAGGAGGTCGGTTTTCCAAAAGTCCCCAGCCTGCAAGCAGGTATAAATGGAGGGTTCAGATTTGGCCTTTTGGGGGCTCCTAATTTTGTTCACTTGCACCGCCCTCCACCCCCCCCCCCCTCCCCGTTTGTAATCCAAATTGGCAGAGGTGAGGGCACGGAGATTTTCATGACCATTTTATGCAATGGAGGCAAAAGCTGCCCCTGCTACCGCTCACCTGGTGGATGCGGAAGGAACTACCGAGCACACATAATTTTGGACAATACTTGCTGTTACCGCTGCAGGCTACACAAGGTAGACGCTATCTCGCTAACGTGGGTCAAACTTGGTGTAACTACGTTAAGCTACGGTGAAAAAGCGCTAATGTACGGCAGGTTTTGGTATGGATAAATACGTTATGGTTGTTGGAGTGTTACGTTCTGGCAACGTCTAAGGTCATATCAGAACGGACATGCGGTAAGGAGAGTGTGGTGAAGACGTCGTCTCTTTCACTGGAGGTTGTTTACATGGGGCGTAATCGATTAATCAACTCAGGTCACCCAAGCCACTTTTTGGTACAGCACACATCCTACAGACTCGAATACCCGTCTCCATGCTTGGGGTGGAAAAAATGGTAGCTTAATCCAAAACTTGTTTTTCTTATTTAAGAACCGATATAGCTACAGCAAAATAGGATTTAAAGTATTTTATGATTGCATAGTTTAGTTATATTTCCATTTCATTAATCTGGGTTATTACCAACAAAAAACATGTAGGACTGGTACTGTTAGCTATTATATACAGTATATATATACAGTATATATGCATATATATATATATATTCCTCCAGTGCGAATGACACTAGTCTACATCCGGTGGAGGCAAGGAAAGAAGGTGGAGCCACCGGTTCCTTGTTGGTCTTACAGATTATAACAATACCCATGTAATAATAATTAACCCTTACGTATGTTTATACATGCGTATATCTGGATATGACGGTGTAGTGGGAATGCAGTGCCTCCCCCTAGTTTGGTTTCAAGGCATTGGTTAGCAGGTAGTTGGGTTCGAATCCACCAGATGGCGCTCCAACACCTCGTCCCTACCTTCCAGCCTTGCCCAACCCCACTCATGCTTCGGACCTGGCCCATGCTACTGCTTCCTCGCTGCTTCCTAATTTTGTTAAATTATTATTATATTTGTTATTGTTATTATTTATTATTGTTAATTGTGATATTACGAAACATTAACGCTGGAATATTAACTCGGTAGGGCATCTTGCCCAGCCAGATACGGTCAATTCAGTTAGATAACGGTTGTTATGAATAAATACCTGTATCCGCCCTTTGTCGTTTGGTTATCTGCTTCCACTACACTAGCATAATTTGTTATGCATCATATATATATATATATATATATATATATACATGCATTGTAGTTTTCTCTTTAGGCAGGATGTGGGGACTAATGCATCTATCTCCATTACAACAGCATCCGGTAGTCTCACAGTAAACTCAACTACCTAAATGGCAGTATCCTATGGCGGCTACTATTTAGGTTCAAATTAGGGGCTGGCCCTGAGGGTACAACCATGAAGTAGGGCACCGTGATGGGCAGAATTTGACAAGAGATTTGAGGGAGGGGTGGGGGGGGGAGGGTGGTGTTCGATTGTTAGGTAGTGTCGTAGTCTGTACATGAGCTCCACCACCACGCGGTGGCTGCTGGAACTACGCCGTCTACGTCACAGTTCTTCTGTGTCAGGTGGCAGCATGCTAGCTGGTGGGCGGGTGACGGGGTGGACTGTCTGTACTGCCTGGACGACATCCGGCTAGCAACTCCCGTGAGAGGTGACCTGCGACCTGGCTAATCAGGGAGGTGGGTCACTTGATCTTGTGATGCCGCGGTGGGCGAAGAAAAGGAAGTTTAAATGTGAGAAGTGTACGTTAATGTCTTCTTGCTGCTTCTGTATACGCGTTACTTGAGAGACCAGAAAGGAAGAGGCCGCACGTGGGTTATTACCAGATTACAGTAGCAATTCTTCTTCACTCCGATTTGGTTGAGATAGCAGGTGTGCAGTGGTGCGTGGCGGATACACACACACAGGTGGCGCCAGTGGTGGATAAACCGGAAGTTGTCATGCGCAGTTATAAATGTATAAATGTCTGCCAAGAGCAACAAGGTACACCTGTAGACTTAAGCTAAGATTCCAAATATGTGGTATGTGGTATGCGAATGGGAATGTGAATGTGAATGGACAAAACATGTAAATGCACAGTGATGCTTCCATATGTCCGGATGTGAATGCAAATGCAAATGCAAATGCAAATGAGAATGCGATTGCGAATGCGATTGCGAATGCGAATGCGAATGCGAATGCGAATGCGAATGCGAATGCTGCAAGTGGGTCGCTCCATGGATTGACGGGTGTGAATGTGAATGTGAATACTGCACCCATTTGGCATAGAGCAAACAGGAACTTTGACTTTCCTTCACATATTTGGAGCAAGAAAGACTGAAAATGACATGCCTCATGCCGCATTAAAAGCCTCAAGCTAAGATTCCATATATGCAGTACGCGGTATGCGGCATGCACATGCACATGCACATGCACATTAAAAGCATCAAGCTAAGATTCCATATATGCGGTATGTGGTATGCAGTATGCGAATGCGGCATGCGGCATAGATAGATCCATGCTATTTTTCTTCTTGTTTACTCCAAATTTCTGAAGGATTCGCATTCGCAATCGCATTCGCAATCGCATTCGCAATCGCATTTGCATTTGCATTTGCATTTGCATTCGCATTCAGACATATGGAAGCACAACTGTCTATTTACATGATTTTCCATACTTTGCTGCATTCGCATTCGCATACCGCATACCGCATTCACATACCGCATACGGCGCATATATGGAATCTTAGCTTTACAAAAGACTAAAGTTTGCATAGCATACTTTTCACACGGCCCGTAAATGTCATGTGTGCGTCGATGGTCCAACAGGTATATATAGGGCTATTGCGTGCCTCGGCTGAGGCTCAATTAATGTTGGTCAATTCACAGAGGAAGTCCTGCTGACTATTTAATAATGGATTCCCGCCAATATAACAATAAGCTGAAACCGTGTTAACAAAGCCATACCACACTGAGAGCCTCACATAGTTCAGTCGTAGGGGGGAGTGTGGGGGGGGAGGTGTGGGGGAGAGTGCTGCAAACATATATATGGGACACCCAGCCTAGAGTCGGGCAAGAACCCACACTTGTTGGTTGGTTGTTGGAGTGTTACGTTCTGGCAACGTCTAAGGTCATATCAGAACGGACATGCGGTAAGGAGAGTGTGGTGAAGACGTCGTCTCTTTCACTGGAGGTTGTTTATCTGGGGCGTAATCGATTAATCAACTCGGGTCACCCGAGCCACTTTTTGGCACATGCGCACATTCTTGAAGATTTATACTGCCTATCATGGATAAGCCTGAATAGACTTGTTTTCACCATTAGACAGTTTGTCGATAGAAATCCCGAGCCTACACTTTTACCGACCCAAGGGATTTTTAACCTCCCACACCACATAGACATGGTATGAGAGCAATCGGCCTTTGATGTCGCTGTAAGTTATACACAGCGGTGGAAATCCAAATTGGCAGAGGTGGGGGTATGGGGAATCGAACCACCAACCTTCAGATTAGGAGTCCGACCTAGAAAATAGTCAGACACTCTAGCCACTCCGCCACAGAGAACACCACAGAGAACACTGCACATCCTACAGACTCGTGTCAAATAATCGAATACGCTTCTCCATGCTTGGGGTGGAAAAAATGGTGGCTTAATCCAAAACTTGTTTTTCTTATTTAATAACCGACATAGCTACAGCAAAATATTTTATGATTGCATAGTTTAGTTATATTTCCATTTCATTAATCTGTGTTATTACCAACAAAGAACATGTAGGACTGGTACTGTTAGCTATTCCATCCTGCAGGACGGTACCAGCACAAATGTGACGTCATCGTTCCTAGCAAGCCCTAGCCAAGAGGTGGGTTACTGGGGTCGGGTCATTTTGCACATGGCACTTGTTTTTGACTACTTCACTCGCGGTGTTCGATTTGAAATTCTAGAAACTCGGGTGAACCGAATCGTCCTGGTCGTGTTAATCGATTACGCCCATGGTTACCGTTAGGGCAGTGTAAATGATATGTACTAAGCCTCGCCCAGCTGATCACAAAGCAGACCCAACGGCGCATAAGCGCCCCCACGTGGTTTCGGCGAGAATGGGAACGAGAAAGTGAAGGAGAACGAGAAGGAGAACGAGAAGGCACCATTGTATTAGGCCTACGACCGGTGGTCCACAACTGGTTCACCAAAGGCTGTGGTATGTGCTGTCCTGTCCGTGGGAAAGTCCATATAAAAGACCCCTTGCTGTTTTTCGGAAAGAGTAGCCTATGTGGTGGCAGTGGGTTTCCTCAAAAAGGAATATGTCAGAATTACCATATGTCCAATAGCCGATGATAAAAATCAATGTGCTCTAGATTATATGTATGCATATATAGTGAGCGATATTTGGGGGTGTCTATGTTGCTAAAAAATGCCACCAAGCAGACCGGTAACAAACATGGCGGACGTGCTTCTAACGCCACCTCAGACCACATGGGATGGCCAAATGAGTTGAGCGTCCATCTTCCGCTTAGGTAGATGGTGGGATTCGAACCCTGGTCGAGTCAAACCAATAACTTAAAAATTTATACTTTTCGCTTCCTAGCCAGGTGCTCCACATTATTAGAAAAGAGCAGGAACTGGTTTGCTGAGTGTCAGGATAATATCACTGAGTTGGATATCAGGTCATGGTGCTGGTGGCCTGGTCTCCCAGTGGGGCAGCACTATGAAGTTGCCATGAGTGTGCACTGTCACAATTCAGTGCCTGTCCTGATATGACTTTAGATGTTGCCAGGACGTAAAACTCCAACAACCAACCAACCTAACGCCACCTTTACATCAACTGACACCACTCTTCACTGGTCTCACTTATTGAACAGTCAGTCCATTCAAAACTCCCAACAACCTTTCTACTCCCACCCACCCCAAGACCCGAGACCACCCACCTCACACACTTTCCCGAGGCCCCGAGCAAATAAAATTTGTCTGCGCCGGGGTCACGTTTCCGGAGCGCCCCCTGTTGGTGTATGGGTTGGTTTATTGGTATATTGGGGTTTGAGGGTTTGAGGGTTTGAGGGGGTTTATATATATATATACATATATATATGTGTGTGTGTGTAAAACATCAAGTAAAATCTCTCTGAATCGACCGACCACAGGACCGAGTTTAAATGGTCCATTTAGGGAGGTGGTCGGTTTATGGAGTTATTTTGTTATTGTTACATTGGTATTGTATGGGCGATCATTTGGGACCCAAATAAAGCGATCGACATAGGGGAGTGGTCGATCTGTGGAGGTGGTCAGTTGGAGAGGTTTTACTGTATATGCAACATATATGTATATACATGGGACAAATAGTTTTGCGCCTGTCTTGACATGTTCTTGCCGGTGTGAAACCTCTATTTGTTCCCCGAGAGAGTGCCACTGGTAACTTGCAAAAGCCAGCAGCACTTCAACACTTTTGCAGGCAGCTTTCATGAATATGGAGAGCCGCAGTCAAGTAATGAAAGCAGTATTTGTCGCATCGCGACCGACAGCATGATGATGATGATGTATATACATATATATGTAGCAGTTGGTTGGTTGATGGAGTTTTATGTCCTGGCAACATCTAAGGTCATATCAGGACAGGTACCGACTTGTGACAGTGCACACTCATGGCGAATTTATGATGCTTCCCCACTGTGAAATCAGGCCACCAGCACCATGACCCGATTTCCCACTCAGTCACATTATTCTGAAACTGAGCTAACCAGTACTTGCCCTATCCTATTATGTGTATATGAAAGTGAGGAGACTGACAGTTGGCTCATGGCGTAGAGGAGGTGGGGAGAAGAGAATGCCCGCTTCGCAGTAAATAACATGGAAATTAAGGTGGTTAGAGAGAAACATGAAGGGGCTGCCGTTATTTATATCCACATAATAAATTATATAGTACATATATCTGTGAAGAAGTTCTCAAAAAAATTAAAAATAAGAAACGCTTGTTTGCCACTATACAGACAAAGAAACTTATTTATTTTGGCCACATCATTCGTCAGAGTTCAATATACTGTACATTGTTGGAAGGGAAGGTGAATGGCAGCAGAGGGAGAGGGAGACCAAGAACATCATGGTTTACAAATATGTCACAGTGGACAGGCTTGAATTATGCACAGTCTATCAGAACAGCACACCATCGGGACAAGTGGAGAACCATTGCATCCAACCCTCGACTAGAGGACGGAACTATTGATTGATTGATATCTGTGATACCGTGAGCCGACTGTCACTCTGCTCACTTTAAAACTTTTTTCGGTAGGGCATATATTCTCCTGCCAGAGAATAAAGTTTTAACGTGAGCAGAGTGACAGTTGGCTCATGGTATAGGAGTCGGGGGGAGTAGAGAATGACCCGCTCCGCAGCAAATAACATGGAAGATGATGGTAATGGGGGGAAACATTTAGGGGCTGCCATTATTTATATCCACATAATGAATTATATAGTACATAATACATACGTATATTATATGTAATATACATATATAAATTTATGATACACAAATAAGATAAGGAGAGAGAATGAGTTGGGTGTGTAGTTTAATCACTGGCTCAGTCTGCTTGCTTGAGGGGAGGGGGCCCACCCACCAATTAACCCGACAGCTGGGGTGTGCACTCCACCAATGCGCCAAGCAGGAATATATATAGAGTACATGTTCCCCTTGCATTTATACTCGTATAATGCGGTATGCATCATATAAAGGGCTGCTACAGTACAGAAGGAACACAATACAAATAATAGTATGATGAGAAAATATATTCGCTCGCAAAGGAATATTTATCCTGGCCTAAAGTAATTAAGAAGAAATCTTCTGATGTGACTGACGATGTGGCGCAACTGTTAGTGACGAGGAAGTCCGGTGGCAGCGCCACTGGTCACATGGGTAGACTCAGGGAAACATACTACTAATAATACAAAAACAAAATAATAACAAATAATTCCCTTCCGAGCCTCCATACTTGCATACTGTTGTAAAATTTTCCGATACAATGACATGAGGATATATGTGAACTCTACTATAATAAATTGCAACTTATCTATATAATGGTAAATGGTAATATATAAAATCCAAAGGCATATGAGGGATGTGTGGAGTTGGTAACCTATTACTCATTAGGTATAGAAATTGTATAGTAAAATAGTATAGAGGAGGAGTGTCACTTCTTATATACAGTCTTTGGAGGAGTTGCCTCACATACCCCCTCCCCCCAGGTGTTATTTATGGATCACTACATACCACAAGGCAATGTAGCCAGCATGACAAGGCCTTGGATACAAGAGATTGAACTCTGATTGGTGGATAGATAAATACCTGTTAGGGATTGGGAGATCAACCCATGTGACCACCACCATCTTGGACTCTAGAAACCTATAGAAGATAATAAACCAGGGAGTCTCCCTCTCCTACTTTTCACTCTTTCTCTACTTTCCTTCATTACCTGTATTGATTTCTCATTGGCTTGTCCACACCATTCACACCACCAGCCGGCGACTTTACACTGTGTTATACATTAAATATCTGATATATGTATATTATACTTTATAGTAATATATTATTACATGTATGTATATGTGATATGTATACATTTAACAGATACGTACTTTACAAATACAAATACGCGGAATGGATGTAGGTTGTTTTATATTGGGTATTTCTGCTAATGAATAGACAATATCCACAACGCATGCAACATCTGATTGATTGATTGATTGATTGGTGGTTGCTTTACGCCGTGTCGGCAGCAAAGGCCATATTCACGGCGAGACATCTGATGGTGACATCTGACGGCAACGACGAACACTATGGTTGTATGACCGTTGCCACAGCGCATACAAAAGCTATGGAAATTACTAACTTTCAAATGCACGTATGTCAGTCAAATTTTGGGATATTTTGTAATATTCCAAAAGTATATTGCTTTTGGATCATTGGAGCTTCCAATAAAAAATCAAATGTTCATGTTTGGACCCTTTTGAAAATGTTAGGAGAGTACCAAACTAGTCAGTCACTATTAATAAACAATATCCACAACGCATGTGACATCTGATGGTGACGATGAACACTACAATTGTGGGACCGTTGCCACAGAGCATGCATGTGAATATTGTGTATTGTTTGGGAAGGATTCGATTCGAAGGGTGGTCGGGTCAATCCGATAAGTTAAAAAGAATCCATATTGTCTCTGACTAGCCTGGCATTTGGTATTACTAGGATAGGTCAAGGAACATTGGAATGAGGAAGACCCATCGGTCATTATAGAAACTACCCCTGCTTAATTAATTACAGTTGCATAGTCCAGCGGTTTTGAGTTTCTGTTATTTCTTAGATAAACATATTAGCTTGTTCGCGATAATCTCCCTTACTTTAGTTTGAAGTAACTTTTACTTTAAGTGGCTAACTCTTGAGATATTTGAAGTGCAACCATGCAAAACTAATTTTGGCAAGCACGCCAAAACCCTTGACACCATAGGCTTCTGCAGAAACAGGTTCTATAAAATTGCCTCAGTATGCCCTTCTGTGTGGTGACAAATGCTTATTAAGTGCACCAGTATCTATATTAGGCATGTAGAATCATATCTAGATGATTGCCTTGGTTCTGAAAAGTTGATATCATAATTGGACTCATCATCATGCTGTCAGTCACGATGCGACAAAGACTGCTTTCATTACTTGACTGCCGCTCTCCATTTAGCTCTCTGCTGTGAGAGTGATGTCCATGAGTCGGTCTTAATGTCTCTCAGCTTCAGCTTTCTCTTGATGGTATCCTTGAACTGGAGATGAGGGCACCCTCTCTTTCTGTAACCAGAAGACAATTGAGAATAGAGGATCTATTTTGATAGCCTGTCTGATGACATCCTCATGAGGTGTCCAGTCCACTGGAGATTCTTTTTGATCAAAAGATCTTCCATAGAGGGCAGCCCCGTCCGTTCGAGTATTTCCTTATTCGTCACTTTGTCCTTCCAGGTTAGCCTCATGATTGAAGGCAGATGTCGCATCATGAAGGCATGCAGCTTTTTCACCTGTCATCTGTACACTGTCCAGGCCTCGGCTCCGTATAGTAGGGTGGATAGCATGATTGCACGGTAGATCTTGCCTTTGACCCGCATGGACACGTGGTGGTTGTTCCAGAGTCTCTGGCATAGTCGGCCGAAAGATGCGCTAGCCTTGGCCATCCTTCTCTGTATTTCAGCATCAATGCATCCATTACTTGATATAGTGCTTCCGAGGAAGGTGAATCACAGAACAGAGTTCAGCATGTTTCCGTCAACCATGATATCCTCCTCTCGGGTCCTTGTAGAGTTGGGTTGGTACAGCACCTCCGTCTTCTTGATGTTAATCTTCAGGCCAAACTTCTTTGATGCATCGGAGAAAGCGTCCACTATTTTCTGGATCTCTTCAGCAGAGTGGGCAACCAGTGCACTGTCATCTGCGAATAGCAGCTCTCTCACCAGTATCTGAGTAGTCTTGGTCTTCGCTCTGAAGTGTGCGACAGTGCGACTAGGCAGTTTTAATGTACAACAACAAAAGAAAAATCGCCCGAGAATATCAACATTTGATTAAACTAAAAAAGTCATACCTTACTGACAGTCCCCCAGTCTTTTAATTCAATGCTTACAATTCATTCAATGCTTACACTTACATACATACAGGCAATGCACTTACAAATATACATAGATATACAAGCTACGTTCAACAACCATAAAGGACATAGCATGTACAGGATCCTGGTCATGGAACAAGTGTCATGAGGGTGATGAAAATGAGAAATATTGCGCCTAGAGTGGGAATCGAGCCCAGATCTCTTGCATTCCAGGACAGTATGCTAACCCTTACACCACCTAGACTCCCTGATATCACCGCGGTATCCACCCCTACCTGCCTATGCAGCTCCTTGCCTGAGAGGACAATGCAGACTACTAGCTTTGTCTCTTTCGTGTCGTATATAGATATTCTCAGTATATACTGTTGTATATGCGGGTGTAAGGAACCGCGGCTCCTTCCTGGTTTTTACTAATATCAATTCTCAGCAATGTTATCGAATGTAATTATTAAGGGTGTCACTTCTGAATTAGAATCCAACGCTAGTCGGCACTGCATTGCCACAAACGATGAACTGGACTAGCAGTGTCCATTCTTATTTGGGTCAACCCGCCAGGTGGCTCTTTGATTGCCGTCTATAAGGGCTGTATGAGTCTCGAGACCGCCTCTGATCATTATCACGCGTTGACTGAACTGCAAATTTGTTCTTTTTCTTCTTTCTTATTTTGATTCGGTTGTGTGGTTTTGGCCCAGCGAGATATGGTCAATCTCATTATTCTCAATAAACCGTATTACCCACACTGGTTTGTTGTTGTTGTTAGTGGTAACCTTATATGGATATATATATATATATATATATATATATATATATATATATATATATATATGTATTATATATATATGTATGCCTTCCTGGATAACAAACGTGGTATCCCTATATAGAAGTCGGTCCTAAGTGGAAGTCACGTGATATTGCCATGACATCACGTGACCATCACCGGATCGTCGTCATAACAGATGCGCGTCGAAACGGGACGCAGCCGGAAGTAGGCGTTCAGCTTCTTAAGTTTGGCGCCAATCTGAAGAGCAGACGACATTTGAAGCGTGCGTTTTGTGTGTGTTGTTGACACAATGTATTAAGAGGGACGTGTGATTGGTTAATGTTGTAGCAGTTGGATTATGCTAGGGATAGGCACTAAAAGGATATGTCATAGAATTTAAACATGCATCTGCCACTCCATTATTTGTTGAGGTTTTACGTCATAGCACCGTTAATGGTCATATCGGGGCGGATACCGACTTGTGACAGTGTCACAATGTGATTGAGTTAGATATCGGGTCATGGTGCCAGCGGTCCGATCTCCCAGTGGGGTAGCACTATAAAGTCGCCATGATGATGATGTTTTAGGGGTCTCAACAATATTAAAATATGGTGTCACTGTATACATATATATAATGCATATATATACATATATATATATATATAGATATATATGGAAATCTGAGGAAGGCAAACAAGCTACTGGTTAATGTATAACTGCAAAGAATTGTATAATTGTGCATACCATAGTATAACATAATATTGAATAGCATAGCCTAGTAATATAAGATAATATAAGATAATATAAGATAATATAAGATATTATAAGATAATATAAGATAATATTAGATAATATAAGATAGTATACGATAATATAGGATAATATAAGATAATATAAGATAATATAAGATAGTATAAGATAATAAAAGATCATATAGATCATATAAGATAATATAAGATAATATGAGATAATATAAGATAATATGAAATAATATAAAATAATATAAAATAATATAAGACAAAATAAGACAATACAGTACAACCCCGTTAAACCAAGCTCGGTTAAACCAAACGATCGGTTAATCCAAACTTGTTTCGGCGGCCCGGCAAAACGCTACCATTTATCATATAACAAAGTTGGTTAAACCAAAGTCGGTTAATCCAAAGTATCGGTTAATCCAAACAAATGTGTCGGCCCCAGGCCACTTCCGGTACAGTTAAGCCAAACTTTCATGTGGGTTTAAGGTCATCTGAGACTTTTTTATATGATAAATGGCAGTGTTTTGCCAGGTCGCCAAAAAAAGTGTTGATTAAGCGATCGTTTGATTCAACCGAGGTTGGTTTAATGGGGTTAAACTGCATATACATAAAAAAAACAATAATCATAGTGTCCACATACATTGTCCATTCATAGTGCATCCCCGTTTTTGCCAAAGACAAGTCAAAGTCAATCAGATTGGTTAATCGAAACAAATTTCTAGGGTCCCTTCAAGTTTGGTTTAACGGGGTTATACTGTAGGATAGTATAGTATAGAACAGCCTAGTATCGTATAGAACAGCATAGAATAGTACAGCACGGCATAATTTAGATATCATAGCCCAGCACAACATAGTATAGTATAGAACAGCATAGTATGGCATAGAACAGCACAGTATAGCATAGAACAGCACAGAATAGCATAGAACAGCACAGTATAGCATAGAACAGCAAAGTATAGCATAGAACAGCATAGTATATTATAGAACAGCACAGTATAGCATAGAACAGCATAGTATGGCATAGAACAGCACAGTATAGCATAGAACAGCACAGTATATCATAGACCAGCACAGTATAGCATAGAACAGCACAGCATATCATAGAACAGCACAGTATAGTATAGAACAACACAGTATAGCATTGAACAGCACAGTATAGCATAGAACAGCACAGTATAGCATATAACAGCACAGTATAGAATAGAACAGCACAGTATAGCATAGAACAGCACAATATAGAATAGAACAGCATAGTATATTATAGAACAGCACAGTATAGCATAGAACAGCACAGTATAGCATAGAACAGCATAGTATATTATAGAACAGCACAGTATAGCATAGAACTGCACAGTATAGCATAGAACAGCATAGTATAGTAAAATACGGCATAGAATAGCATTGAACCGCATAGGATAGTACAGTATAGTATACAATAGTACAGTATAGTATAGTATAGAACATAATAAAATAGAGAGAACATTTTCGGAGACCATTTCTGATTATCAACACTAAGAATGCAACGCAGATATAACAAAGCGGATAACAAACTTATTGGATTTTTCTTTATTGAAAAAAAAAAAAGCTGATGTGGTGTGAGGGGATAAGAATGTCACGGCTCGTCTTGCGTCGAGAAACCAGATACTCCACTGAAAAGGTCAGGAATCACAAGCAGGTTTTACAAGCAGAGGCATGACGAGGTAGGCACGCCGAAACCAGAAAAAGAAGGATTGTGTCACGTGATATGTTCTGTTGTATGTGTCGTGGTGGGGGGGGGGGGATGATGGAAATGGGAACTATTGCGCATGCAGTAGGAATCGAACCCACATCTCTTGCATTCCGGGCCAGTATGCTAACCATTACACCACCTAGGCTCAATGATGTCACCACCCTACCCACACCTAGCCCTGTATATGCGGCTCCTTGCCTGATAGGTCATTGCAGACTACTAGCACTACACTCGTCCCCCTGGAATTATAAGTGTTTTAAATGGTCATTTAATGCTTATAATTACATACATATGGGAAATTCACTTACATATGGGTCACTCTCCTGAAAACTGGCCAGAAGTGTCACATGGAGAGTTAAAATCTAATATTTGAATTTTTGAAATTTGTTGGTTGCAAATGAAAGCTGGAAATCTTCCCTTTACATATATGTAAAATATAAATTGATGAGATAAAAAATTAAAGGTGTAGTCCATGATTAAGCTATGTCTTATGGCAGTATAACATGTGTTGCTCACATGTAACACATGTTTAGGACACCACACAATTTGCTCAATAAAGATCTATGCAGAATTAAATAATGTCATACTTAGAAGCATATTAATTATGGCATAATATACAGAAATATGTAGTGCTTATATTGATAATAAAAACTCATTCCCAGCCATGCTTTATTCACTGAATAATTAGTGTACAATATTTGTGTGGCATCCAGACACCACTGGTTACATCTGTGATGGAAATTTGTAATGTTATTTTTGAAGACATCAAATAATTTCTTTTTTATATTTAAGAATGCATACATGTTAATAAATACTTCCTTTTTGATTTGGAAACTGTTTTGTTTGATATATCAATGCAATACAAGATGTTAGTAAGGATTCAACCATGTCCCATATGTCATGTTACAAATGGCTGACTGTAAAATGTTGTTTGTTTGTCCAAAAACACTTCATAACTAAAAGGACCAAAGTTGCACACAGTTTATTTTATTTCCCTTATTTCTTACATAAAATTTGAACATGAATATGAAAAGTACAAGGAAAACAATAAGTAGGAAGTTTTTTTATTGATGTTTTAAAATCCCATCCCATGCTGACCAATTTTCAGGAGAGTGACCCATATACATACACAGGGTAGGTTTAACAAGCATACAGAAAGTAGCTTGTACAGGATCATGATCAAAACAACCAGTGCCGTGGGAGAGGTGCCCACAATGAAATTTATGCGAAAATCTGAAATGTGTGTGAAATGACAGCAAAATTGATCTCCAGTGCAATTCTGGAGTGCTTGAAATTGTGTCAAAGAACAGCAAAGTTTAACTCATAAAGAATAGCTCAAACTATAGGAAGTTATACAGTCCAGTCGTCAATAGGTTAGATAGGAATATGTAGGAGAAGGTTCATTCCATGAGAGCATGACCAAAGTTCCACAAAGTAAGTTAGTTTACAATATTTTCATTTGTGTTGTTGTTGAACGGGGCGTGGTGGCCGAATCGGTAAAGCGCGGGTCTCGTGTGCGGAAGCTCAGGACTTCGATTCCCGGTCGAGTCAAACCAATCACTTATAAAATTGATACTTGTCACTTCTTAGCCTAGCGCTCGGCATTAATAGGATAAGGTAAGGACTGATTAGCTCAGTGTCAGGATGTTGGCGGGCCAACATACACAATGTGACTGAGTGGGATAATCGGCTCATGGTGCTGGCAGCCTGATTTCCCAGTGGGACAGCACTATAAAGTTGCCATGACTATGCACTGTCACAAGTCGGTACCCGTCCTGATATGAGCTTAGATGTTTCCAGGAGGTAAAGCTCCAACAACCAACCATGTTGTTGTTGAAAAAATGGTCATTGAACTGTTGGTAAAGGTAGGACAAGATGGACGACCAGAGGTGATCTCTATAGTGTTACGGGGACAACTCCATTTGGAGCGGAGACGTGGGTGACAGGACAAGTTGGGGGGAGGGGGGAGAGAGGGGGAGGAGAAGGGGGGGAGAGGGGTGGGCGGGAGGGTACACAGAACCTGGTACAGGGGAGGGGGGAGGCGGGGGGGAGGGTAATTTTAGTAGAATACACATAACCTGGTACCACTCGAGTAGGGGGGAAGGGGGAGAGGGAGAGGGAGGGAGAGGGAGGGGGAGGGGGAGGGGGAGGTGGAGGGGGAGGGAGAGGGAGAGGGGGAGGGGGAGAGGGAGAGGGAGGGGGAGAGGAATGTTAATAGGATACACAGAGCATGGAACCACCCATGGGGGGGGGGGGGGCCGGGGGGGGGGAGGGGTTGCGGGTGAGGGGAGGGGGGATTGCCGTAAATCGGATGTCGGAAGTGAGTGTCGCAATGGAATAAAAATATAAATATAACATTTTAAACTATAAATATGTATATATATGTACGCATGTATGTGTATGTATACATTTATGTGTATATATATATATATGCTGTATAAGAATTATACGAGGATAATAACCCGGAATATCCCTCCTGTCCCACAGCACTCACTCAGTCCATAGACTGGTGGAGTCTAACCTAGTCATCTACTGCTCCAGCCTCCCCAAGCTCAGCTCCGATGGTGGCGCCACCACCCGCTTCACACGGTAACCGCCACTCTGTTCCTGAATCTGTTGTTTTGTGCTGTGACTTGGTCGTAATGCTTGCATTGCATTTTATTCGCGGCGAAGGAGGAGTGCCCCCCCCCCCCTCCTCTCCTCATGCCTGCCCCGCACTGACCGTTGGGGTATGCAATGCCCCCCCCCCCTTTTCTCGGCACTTATAACCGGGCCCTGCTCCTGCCTCCAGCCACTCCGCCTCCAGCCGCCTCCAGTAGCGCTCCCCTGCCATTTTTCTTCCGCCCACCCACCCGTACTTACTTTCTTTTCCCTTCCTAGGGTGGAGGGCTCTTCGGGGCTTCCCATACCCCCTGACTTTACTCCTGAATATTGACCTCCCGATCCTGCCTTTTATTATTATTTGATAGTTACTCCTTCACTATTGTACTTCATTGCATTGCCTTTATACCTGATTCACTATTGCCTTATAACATATTGACTTCCTTCACTATTGTACCTTATTCATTTGAATTGTCTTTATAACCTTCTCGCACTATGAATAAAGTGCTCTTATTTCCACCCCTGCCTTGTCTGCCTCCTTCGCTGAGTATCAATATATTATCATACTATAGTATAAGCAAGTGTTAGTAGTACATGAAAAGAGATAAATGCGCCTGGTCATTTAGGTAAATCCATTTTCAAGTCAAATCCATATTCAAGTAAATACTTTTCAATTGTGCAGCAAATTCTCGACTAAAAATAGGCCTGTCATTTTCTTTTCCCTTGATTTCCTTTCTTTAATTGTTCATCCCCTGGAGGAATATTATTTATATAGAGAGATTTATATAAAGACAGAGACAGCGAGAGAGGAAGAGGAAGATGTTTGTTGTTTTACATCCTAGCAACATCTAAGGTCATATCAGGACGGGTACCGACTTGTGACAGTGCGCACTCATGGTGACTTTATAGTGCTGCCCCACTGGAAGACCAGGCCGCCAACACCATGACCTGATATCCCACTCAGTCACATTATCCTGACACTGAGCCAACCAGTCCTTGCCCTATCCTAATAATGCCGAGCGCCAGGCTAGGAAGGGAGAAGTATTAATGTTTAAGTCATTGGTTTGACTCGACCAGGGCTCGAACCCATGACCCCACGATCTACCAGCACGGGAGACGGACGCTCTAACTCACTCGGCCATCCCATCTGGTGGAAGAAAGAGCGACTTGGAGAGAAAAGGAGAAAAGTTGCTAAAATAATATATTTGATCGATATATAATAATGCCTAGAATGATCGCCTCATTCCAATGGTAAGAAATATGTATAGGGATAAACAGGAAGTAAGCCATGAAATGTCACAAACCAATAGGAAGCACCATACTAAACAAACTATGCACAAACAAATAATAAAAATATTTTTTTAAATGAGAAACTCTCCGATTTTACACCATAAACAAGTTTGCCGAAATTATTGATGAAGGAAATCAATCCAGATGGATTATGTGAAGGAAATCAATCCAGATGGATTATGTGATGGAAATCAATCCAGATGGATTATGTGATGGAAATCAATCCAGATGGATTATGTGATGGAAATCAATCCAGATGTATTATGACCACTACTGCACAGAATAAACAAACAATCACTTAAATATACAATAAATTTAAAATAAGCTATTGCTTTTATTGATTTAAAATTAGTGAGATTTGAAAGCTAAGGCCAATATCTTTTTTTAACGGATTATGACCATAATATTGGGGTTTAAGTCCCTCGAGCCTTTGATGTGTACATCACACTGGCAATAAATACCCTCTGCACCTTTGAAGTTCCTGTCACACTGTGCAGCGGGCACGAAACCCCATATCAGTCAATACCTGTTCAGTACAGTCCCATCCTCTGTCACATGTCACCATTCTGTTGTGACCGAACACCGTGGCCGAATCGGTAGAGCGCACGCTTTCCATGTGGAAGGTCAGGAGTTCGATTCCGAGCTGAGCCAAACCAATGACTTACAAAATTGATACTTGTCGCTACCTAGCCTGGTGCTCAGCATGAATAGAATATGGCAAGGACTGGTTGGCTCAGTGTCAGGATAATGTGAGATATCGGGTCATGGTGCAAGCGACCTGATTTCCCAGTAGGCCAGCACTAGTAAGTTGCCATGAGTGTGCACTGTCACAAATCAGTACCCATCCTGATATGACCTTAGATGTTGCCAGGATGTAAAACTCCAACAACCAACCAAGCAACTATTCTGTTGTGGTGGCCACCCACTCCACGATTTCCGTCCAAAGCCACAACTTCTTTATGTGTTGCCCAAGTCAATATCTCCGCAGCAGAGGAAGTGGCGATCTGTCTTTATCAACAGCGAAACTACACAGACCATACGGGATGGCCGAATGAGTTAGAGCATCCGTCTCCTGTGTTGGTAGATCATGGGGTCGGGGCTTCGAACCCTGGTCGAGTCAAACCAATGACTTAAAAATGTATACTTGTTGCTTCTTAGCCTGGTGCTCGGCATTATTAGGATAGGGCAAGGACTGGTTGGCTCAGTGTCAGGATAATGTGACTGAGTGGGATATCAGGTCATGGTGCTGGTGGCCTGGTCTTTCAGTGGGGCAGCACCATAAAGTCACCATGAGTGTGCACTGTCACAAGTCGGTACCCGTCCTGATATGACCTTAGATATTGCTGGGACACAAAACAACAACAAATAAACAAGAGAAACTACGCAAGCCACAGAGAAGACTGTCAATAATGTATTAACTTTTTGAAAATGCTCTGTCCTGCCCTGTCCTGTCCAGTCCTGCCCTGTCCGGTCGATGCATCCTCATCTATCCGCCCATGAATCCATCCTCTCTCGGGGCGAATTTCCTGTTTCTGACGTCATACACGCGCTGGTTTCCCGCCATTCCTCCCTTTTAGGCAGGTACCTCAATGAACAGCTATAAATATACATTTGTATTTGTATTTATATATATATATATATATATGTGCTCTATAATCTATTATGGGAATATAAACAAGGACACTATCACTTATCAGTTATCTCTGTATTAGTTATTACCTACTGTACTACTGTCATAGGACTTAGTTATTACCTACTGTACTACTCCATAGGGGTTAGTTCCTGCCTCTACGACTAGGGTGCCACCTATGAGTGGCTCCTGGCCACCCGGATACCAGCTGTGTCTGGTCACTAGCGCTGGCAGACCCGCTCGGATGGGCAGATTATAAATATATATATATATATATATATATATATATATATATATATGAGTGTGTGTGTGTGTGTGTACAGATGAAAACCATTATATCACGAAGATTATGGTCCATAAAATATCATCGGGAAAAAAGAGGGCTATGCTTCAGTTTACTAAATAGACCCTGCTAGTTAAGCTAGTGACATCTATTGGCAGAATCTGGAACCACTCTATTTGGGTACTTTCCCCGAGTGCCTGTGGTTTCGCATGCTATATCTCCATAAAGAATGCATGGACAAATAATAAAAAAATGTGTTTATATTCAGATATTCATATCGCAACAGCTATCAAGCTCTTATCCTTGTAACACATATATATATATATATAAGACAAGTATGGAATTTTGGAAATTTCACCGCCGCTCTCTTCACATGTATTAGACCCCATCAGTTAAAGTTGCATAGTCCGATGGTTTTGAGTTTCAGAAATTTTCTGAGATAAATACATTAGGTTGATCGTTATAATGTACCTTACTTTAGCTTGAAGTCACTTTTATTTTAAGTGGCTAACTTTTGAGATATTTGAAGTGCAACCATGCAAAATTAATTTTGGCAAGCTTGCCAAAACTCTTACACCATATACTTGTGCAGTAACATGATCTATTCAATTGCCTCACTATTCCCTTCTGTGTGGCAACACATATTTAATAAGTGCATCAGTATCTAAGCTAGATATGGAGAATCAAATTTAGATCATTGTTTTGGTTTTGAAAATTTGATGATTTCATCGGACTATGCATCTTTAAGCTAGTGACATCTATCGGCGTAATCTGGAACCACTCTATTTAGGTACTTTCCAGGGTATTTGAATTAAAGATTCTGGGTCCAAAGACATATCGCGTTATATCCAAATTTGCATTAAATCTTGGTGTGTAAAGTCAGGGTTTAACTGTAGCTAAAATGATAATCATTTATTTAAAGTTGCATAGTCCGACGAAAACATCAAATTTTCAAAACCAAAACACTTATCTAGATTTGATCATACATATTCAACTTAGACACTGGTGCACTTATTAAGCATTTGTTGCTGCATAGAAGGGCATAATAAGTCAATTAATAATAATAGAACCCGTTACTACTGAAGTCTATGGTGTCAGAGTTTTGGCGTGCTTGGCAAAATTATTTTGGCATGTTTTGACGTCAAATATCTCCAAACTTAGCCATTTAAAATTAAAGGTACTTCAAACTAAAGTAAAGTGGATTATAGCGATTAGTATATATTAATATATTTATCTCAGAAAATAGCAGAAACTCAAAAGCATTAGACTATGCAACTTTAACTAAGTTAGTTTACATGCTAAGGATTGTAAGTTTTCTGATACTGATAAAATAACTTCTAATTGTATTGGTGTGACCAATGTTCTTGTGCACAACATAATATCCTGGTGTATGCAGCAAAAACTGTGGCCAGGAACCAATAAGAATGCCTGTTATATTAATTTAGTTTATGGAAATATCATGCAATGTACAAAACGTAGCACTATCAGTGTATACCAACACTGTACTGCCTGCCACACAGCACTATCAGTGTATACCAATAATGTACTGCCAGCCCAGCAACACTATTAGTGTATACCAATACTGTACTGCCAACCTCGCAGCACTATCAGTGTATATCAATAATGTACTGCCAGCCGTGCAGCACTATCAGTGTATACCAACACTGTACTGCCAACCCCGCAGCACTATCAATGTATACCAACACTGTACTGCCTGCCACACAGCTCTATTAGTGCATACCAATACTGTACTGCCAACATTGCAGCACTATCAGTGTATACCAATAATGTACTGCCAGCCGTGCAGCACTATCAGTGTATACCAATACTGTACTGCCAGCCGTGCAGCACTATCAGTGTATACCAACACTGTACTGCCTGCCCCACAGCACTATCAGCGTATCCCAACACTGTACTGCCTGCCCTGCAGCACTATCAACGTACACCAATACTGTGCTGCCTGCCCCACAGCACTATCAGTGTATACCAATCATGTACTGCCAGCCCCGCAGCACTATCAGTGTATACCAATAATGTACTGCCAGCCCCACAGCACTATGAGTGTATACCAATAATGTACTGCCTGCCCCACAGCACTAACAGTGTATGCCAAAACTGTACTGCCAACCCCGCAGCACTAACAGTGTATACCAACACTGTACTGCCTGCCACACAGCTCTATTAGTGTATACCAATACTGTACTGCCAATGTTGCAGCACTATCAGTGTATACCAATAATGTACTGCCATCCGTACAGCACTGTCAGTGTATACCAATACTGTACTGCCAGCCGTGCAGCACTATCAGTGTATACCAACACTGTACTGCCAACTTCACAGCACCATCAGCGTATCTCAACACTGCGCTGCCTGCCCCGCAGCACTATCAGTGTATACCAATACTGTACTGCCAACCTCGCAGCACTATCAGTGTATACCAATACTGTACTGCCAAACTCGCAGCACTATCAGTGTATACCAATACTGTACTGCCAGCCACGCAGCACTATCAGTGTATACCAACACTGTACTGCCTGCCCTGCAGCACTATTAGCGTATACCAACACTGTCCTACCAGCCCCACAGCACTATCAGTGTATACCGACACTGTACTGCCAGCCGTGCAGCACTATCAGTGTGTACCAATACTGTACTGCCAACCCCACAGCACTATCACTATCAGTGTATACCAACACTGTACTGCCAACCCCATAACACTATCAGTGTGTAAAATTTCCGGAATTGGTTATGGTGTGAACTATTCTATAATAAATTACAAATGGTCTATATAATGGTAAATGGTATGTAAAACCAAAGGCATATAAGGTATATGTGGTGTTGGTGATCCATTACTGATTTAAGATAGAAATTGTGTATTATACTAGATAGTGTGAGAGGGGCACTTCTTGAAATGTACAGAGTCTCTGGAATTCTGCTCACATACCCCCTCCCCCCCCCCCAAGTGTTATTTACGGATCACTGCACACCAGACACAACAGGGCACTGTAGCCAGACATAACCATGCCTTGGTTACAAGGTTCTGGAATATCATTGGTAGATATAAGAATGCCTGTTGCTGACTGGAGGTTTTTGATCAGGTGTCTGCCACCATCCTGATTCTTGAAACTATAATTATAATAAAGAAGTGAGTCTAGATCTCCTACTTTCACTTTATTTCTGCTTTCCTTCCTTGCCTGTAGTAATTTCCTCTTAGCCTACCTACACAACTAAAACTGCCAGCTGAGGACTTTACAAGTGTATACCAATACTGTACTGCCAGCCTCACAGCACTATAAGCGTATACCAACACTGTACTGCCTGCCCTGCAGCACTATCAGTGTATACCAATAATGTACTGCCAGCCCTGCAGCACTATCAGCGTATATCAGTACTGTATTGCCTGCCCGCAACACTATCAGCCCATGCCAATACTGTACTGCCAGCCCTCACAGCACTATACGCGTATACCAACACTGTACTGCCTGCCCTGCAGCACTATCAGTGTATACCAATAATGTACTGCCAGCCCTGCAGCACTATCAGCGTATATCAGTACTGTATTGCCTGCCCGCAACACTATCAGCCCATGCCAATACTGTACTGCCAGCCTCACAGCACTATACGCGTATACCAACACTGTACTGCCTGCCCTGCAGCACTATCAGTGTATACCAATAATGTACTGCCAGCCCTGCAGCACTATCAGCGTATATCAGTACTGTATTGCCTGCCCGCAACACTATCAGCCCATGCCAATACTGTACTGCCAGCCTCACAGCACTATTCGTGTATACCAACACTGTACTGCCTGCCCTGCAGCACTATCAGTGTATACCAATAATGTACTGCCAGCCCTGCAGCACTATCAGCGTATATCAGTACTGTATTGCCTGCCCGCAACACTATCAGCCCGTGCCAATACTGTACTGCCAGCCCCACAGCACTATCAGCGTATACCAACACTGTACTGCCTGCCCTGCAGCACTATCAGCGTATACCAATAATGTACTGCCAGCCCTGCAGCACTATCAGCATATCAATACTGTATTGCCTGCCCCGCAACACTATCAGCCCATGCCAATACTGTACTGCCTGCCCTACGCTTATGACAGTGCGCACTGATGGCGACTTTATAGTGCTGCCCCACTAGGAGATCAGGCCATTGGCACCATGACCTGATATCCCACTCAATCACATTATCCTAACATTGAGCTAACCAGTCCTTGTCCTATCCTATTAATGCCAAGCACCAGGTTAGGAAGTGACAAGTATCAATTTTGTACATTATTGGTTTGACTCGATGGGGATTCAAACTCCCGACCTTTCGCACGGCGCCCGGTGTAAAGATTTCAAATTCCCCCCTGAATCAAGTTCCCCCCTGGGAACTTGAAAACGTTTTCAAATTCATCCCAGCGGAATTTGAAAACGTTTTCAAGTTCCCTCCCCCGTTTTAACTTTCCCTCCCCCCATTTTGGGGGAATTTTCTTCATTTTTGTTATTTTTTGTTATTTTGTTATAATGAAATTCTCTGGAATTCGAAGGCCCAGGATTTCAAGAATAAAAGCAAAGAAAGATCGTCTGTAGGCCGAGAAGGCCGAGGAGCTGGGCTATGATGGTAAATATATATATATATATATGTATATATATATATATATATATATATATACATATATATATATATATATATATTGTTATAATATTTGTGGTTTGTTTCATAATAATATTAATGTTTTTTAATATTAACATTATTTTTATTTTATATTATATTATTTTTAATATTAATGTTACTTGTACTCACTGTACCCTTCCTATCATTGAATAGAAATTGATACTTGTCACTTGCTCGGCATTTCTAGACTATGACAAGGAGCAGGGGAATGAGGAAGACAAATCTCTGTCGCTTAATGTAATATATATATATATAATATTGTTCTCGCCACCGGACAATTCCGGAAGCAAACTGCACACATACGGACGGGTACCGGACATGAACCAGTCAAACCGGACACCAACCGGACACATCAGTCTGGCGGTGTCCGGTAGAAGTTTTGTGCATGTTCAAAACTTGTACCGGACACCGCCAGACACCACCGGACACCGCCGGATGGGTACAGGACATGTACCGGACATTGCTGTATTTCACTGGATAGTGTCCAGTTCATGTCCGGTTCCCCAGTCTGGTAAGGTGTGACTGGGCCTTAAGGTTTGCCACTATTTACCAGATATTAATGAGTGAGTCATTACTGGCTCGGGCAGGGAGGAACACGGAAGCATGAGTGGGAATAACATATCTTTATTCTCAGGTCAATCGTCGTCAACAGGTCTTTCGGCTTATGGTTACACGCGGTTGCGGTCGCCCACCGGCAATGTCTGACATGAGCATGAAGTTATGTCACAATGGTAAATCGATCATCAACATATGTACAGTGGTTTTTATGAACGGAGAATTCAATACAATTCAATACAATACCATTCAATACAATTCAATACAGTAGTGAGATAAGTCAAACAGAAGTTTTTTGATGATTAACTCATATTGTGTGGTGAGGGTTAATTGTCAGTCAATTGGAGATTGCTTTGATCATTCCATATCTGAGTAGTGATGGAGTATTGATATGATCGGAGTGCATTATCTAATGTGTTATTAGCTCCTAATTGCAGATATACTCATCTCATCATATGTTAAGAGTTATAAGTTTTTTGAGTAATAATCATTTTTTGGTTTAATTTTTGTCTCGTTATTGTTCATTTTTTATCGAGACAGTGCAGGCCATGGGTGGGTGGGTTTTTAGAAGAGATGTGCAGCTGACGGGTGTCAGTAGAAGAGTGAGGAGGTAGTGTAGCGGCACGGCCGAGGAAGAGTGGGCGTGGCCTCTGATTGGCTGAGAGTGAGCGAGCTGCCTGTCAGGTGTATGAGTGTGCGAGGAGGAGGTGTCACCTACCCGGCTACCTCCCCGCCCCCAGCAATGACAGCAAATGACCAACCCCTTGGTCATTTAACCCGATTGGAGTATTACATCCGAGTAAAATTGGAGGGCCATATCAGGTCAGATGGGTACCAACTTATGACAGTGCACACTGATGCTGGTGGCGGCTTTATAGTGCTGCCCCACTGGGACAATGTGAGCATAATGAACCCGGCATCCCATTCAGTCACTGTCAACCAGTCCTTGTCATACCCTAGTAATGCCGAATACCAGGAAAATTAGCGACAAGTGTCAATTGTGTAAGTCTTTGATTTGACTCGGCCGGGGATTGATCCCCCGATCTCACACATTCCGAAATCATATGCGAGGTGACACCGATAGATAGAATCCTTAAAGATGGTTGGTTGGTTTTTGGACTTTGACGTCCTGGCAACATCTAAGGTCATATCAGGGTGGGTACCGACTTGTGACAGTGTGCACTCATGCCGACTTTGTAGTGCTGCCCCACTGGTAGACAAGGCTGTCAACACCATGACTTGATATCCCACTCAGTCACAGTATCCTGACGCCCAGGCAACCAGTCCTTGCCATATCCCGACCTTCCACATGCGAGACCTGGGCCCGTATTCATGTAGTGGTGCCAGGCGTAGCCGGTGCTACACACTAGCTCTGGGGTAGCTATCCGTGGCTAGCGGCGGGTTGGAGAAATAGGTCAAGTCGTATTCACCAATGTCCAAGCTGCCATGGATAGCTAACTGTGAAGTTATTTATAGATTTGGGAATTCCCTCGAGTCAATGATATGAATAACGCCGCCAATGCGGCGGCAGCGTTAATATCGGTTTGAATTTAGGGTTAAATTGATCAAATATCACATTTAGGATATGTAATGCTGTAAAATATGATAGCATTGAATAGATTTGGGCCTAATATATTGCTGCCGATTCGGCGGCGGCGGCGGTGGCAGCAATGTGTGTTTTGTTGATATGCGACAGTATGGATATCGACATGGAAGCGGCAGCGGCGATTTGTTTACTTTACATTCGTCGATTCGACAATATTAATATCCCCATCAATGTAGCTGCGTCATTAATATCGGTTCGAATTTAGGGTTAATTTGATCAAATTTCACTTATTGTGTATGTAATTCTGTTAAATATGATAGCATTGAATAGATTGAGACCCACATACACATACTAACCGGCGCGGCTAGCAGTTAAACCTGACTTGAAAGTAGGGTAGCTTAGCCTAGGCTATGGTCGGCGGCTAGCGCTGGCACAGGCACATGAATATGGATTTTCCACCGTTAGCCATGTGGGGCTACTGTAGCCGCGGTTAAGGCCCTGGCACCAGCACATGAATACGGGCCCAGCGCTCTACTTAATCAGCCACCACATCCGGTCACTTAAAGATGAGGTGACGTGACTTTATCATGTGTATGTCAAACAGCAGGGCGGTGCCAGACTATTTTGTGCCCTAGGCAAAGACAACTACTTGCGACACCCCCTGTCCAATTCTTTTTTTAGTATAAAACTGTGACCCGCGCCCCTCTGAGGTCTGCGTGCTAAGCGTCTGCCTAGTTGGCCTAATTGAACAATGCGAACACAGATAAATGGTATATATTTTGGACTTTTTAATTAACAAAAATAGCAATTGTACATCCTTGAGTATAATGAGAGAAGGCCCCGAGATGCTTTAACCCTATAGTTCTAGTCACTTATTGTGGGGTAGTTGGGATGGCAGTGTAGAATGTCCATTGCCGTCCTCCGCCAAGTCGTAGTGGCCGAGTTCGGGTTTTTGCTCGCTTTATTTATCAGCTAATCGGGCCCAAAACATCAGGACTGCGTCAAGTTTTCGTAATTTTGTAACAGATTTTGCCTGCTGATGTTGTATCTAATTTACATACGCACGTCCGCCAGCTCTGCGTGGTTACTCGGCGTAGTTCCAAAAGACCTGCTAGGCATGGTAGAGTCGATGTACATATTTAATGTTAAGGTTTGAGTATAGGTGGCGCCAGTGGCCATTTGAATAAGTATCCGACTCTGCCTTGTTCGATTCCCCATGTTGCAACCAACATCGACAATAGGTCAAGATTGGTCTGCTCAGCACCATTAGACTCAGAGGACCCCATGGCTAGTATTAGCAGTTCTGTGACGTCACATAGGGATGGTTGGTTGTTGGAGCTTTACGTCCTGGCAACATCTAAGGTCATATCAGGACAGTTACCGACTTGTGACAGTGCGCACTCATGGCGACTTTGTAGCACTGTCACACTGGGAAATCAGGCTGCCAGCACCGTGACCCGATATCCCACTCAGTCACATTATCCTGACAGTGAGCTAACTAGTCCTTGAACTATTCTATTAATGCCAAGCACCAGGCTAGGAAGTGACAAGATATAGTATCAATTTTATAAGTCATTGGTTTGACTCGACCGGGAACCGAACACCCGATCTCCCACACGCGAGGTCCGGGCTTTACCGATTCGGGCAGCGCGCCCAGGTCTCACCCAGGAATGGGAAGTGTGGACGTACGTAGGTTATAATATAAGACAAACTCAAAAATATTCAACTCTATTTTAAAAGATAGCAGTACTTGCACTTAAATCGAGACCTTAAATGGTGAAATCTGGTGGCTAACTGTAGCAATGGTTTTTTTTCAAAGAAAGTACATCACTGATTTGATCGGGTTTTTTTAAAGGCAAAACCAGGTAAAATTAGAGGTATTAAGAAAATTGAACTACCTAACACTAGTATATAGTTTCCGTGTTAATTACCTAATGTTGTGGTGTTCTCTGTGGCGGAATGGTTAGAATGTCTGACTTTTTTCTAGGTCGGACTCCTAATCTGAAGGTCGGTGGTTCGATTGCCCATGCCCCCGGACCTCTGCCGATTTGGATTTCCACCGCTGTGTAGAACTTACAGCATCATCAAAGGCCAGTTGCTCTCATACCATGTCTATGTGGTGTGGGAGGTTAAAAATCCTTTGGGTCGGTAAAAGTGTAGGCTCAGGCTTTCTATCGACAAACTGTCTAATGGTGAAAACAAGTCTATTCAGACTTATCCATGATAGGCAGTATAAATCTTCAAGAAAAAAAAAGAAAAAATGTTGCCAAACACGATTGGTATTCACTATTTATACATCTTCTTTTTGTTGTTTTTTTGCTAAAATAAAAATGATTGGAAAGTTTTGAAATGTGGTAGGCTCTAGAACAGTGAAGAAATCGGTAGCCTACTGCCTGAAGAGGTATGCATGGTTGGCAAATATGCTGGTAAATGTTTTATTAGTGAGCAGCAGGGGGTCTAGGTTGTGATTTTCAGGTGGTATGCTATTGGAATGAAACACAATGGAATAAACAACTATAAAACATTATATATCTTAATAATTTTTCTTGAATAAATTTGTAATCCCAGGTTGGTTGGTTGGTTGTTGGATTTTTACATCCTGACAACATCTAAGGTCATATTATCAGGATGGATACCGTCTTGTGACAGTGCACACTCATGGTGACTTTATAGTGCCGCCCCACTGTGAAATCAGCCCATCAGCACCATGACCCAATATCCCAATCAGTCACATTATCCTGACACTGAGCTAACCAGTCCTTGCCCTATCCTATTAATGCCGAGCGCCAGGCTAGGAAGCGACAAGTATTAATTTGATAAGTCATTGATTTGACTCGACCGGGAACCAAACTCTCGATCTCCCGCACGTGAGGCCCGCGCTCTACCGATTCGGTCACACCGCCCAGTAACGTAGAATAAATCAAATATCTCCATTGACCGGGGATAAGAAACACTTGCTCACTTACTTACCCTAGGCGTCGGTCAGTTTATGTTTGTGTGTGTGTGTGTGTGTGTGTGTATATGTGTGTGCAGTATCGCCAAATATGGCCTCCTCTGTATGAATGGGGAAAGTAACATCTGCGCCAGGTGCTCGGGTTGTGTTCAATTGACGCTCTGGCCGTGTTGTTATATTTAAAAGCTCCTCACAACTCTCACAGCTACATGTCTGCCACGTGACACTGTCAATTGTGGCGATTATTCCAGGTGGATGTAACTCCCTTTCGTTCCAAAGTGATGCTCCCGGTACATTGTCGGTCAGGCTGAAACGCAGACGACAGCCTAGACTGGGCGGCCTGTCGCTATGGCTACTCCCGCCATTCCGCTGCCTGCCGCTAGTTCCCCCGCTTCTCCCCAGGTGGCGGTCCGGTCGGCGGCGCTGGTTCCCCGCGAGCTGTGCTTCTTTTGGCGGTAGGGGTAAGGAGGGGGAGAGGGGAGAGGTTTGTTGGCTTGTTTGCTGGCTTGTTTGCTGGCTTGTTTGCTGGCTTGTTTGCTGGCATGTTTGCTGGTTGTTTGCTGGCTTGTTTGCTGGCTTGTTTGCTGGCTTGTTTGCTGGCTTGTTTGCTGGCTTGTTTGCTGGCTTGTTTGCTGGCTTGTTTGATTGTTTGTTTGATTGTTTGTTCGATTGTTTGTTCGATTGTTTGATTGATTGTTTGTTTGATTGTTTGTTTGGTTGCTTGTTTGATTGTATGTTTGATTGTTTGATTGATTGTTTGATTGGCTGTTTGATTGGCTGTTTGATTGGCTGTTTGATTGTCTGTTTGATTGGCTGTTTGATTGTCTGTTTGATTGATCAAGTGTTTGATTGTGTGTTTGATTGATCAATTGTTTGATTGTTTGATTGATCAATTGTTTGAGTGTTTGTTTGATTGTTTGTTTGCTTGATTGTTTAATTGTTTGTTTAATTGTTTGTTTAATTTTTTGTTTAATTGTTTGGTTGATTGTTTGCTTGATTGTTTGATTGTTTGTTTGATTGTTTGTTGGTGTTTTACGTTCTGGCAACATATAAGGTCATATCAAGATGGGGAGGGGGAGGAGGAGATGTAAATTAAACAAATGTTGTTGGGTGGGGGGGGGGGTTTACGTCCTGGCAACATCTCTGGTCATCTAGAGGACGGGCACCAACTTGTGACATAGATAAAAGATTCACCCCGTCCTGTGCAGAACAGTACGGGGTTAATCTTGTATCTACTTGTGACAGTGTGCACTGATGGCGATTGTATAATGCTGGCACACTGAACACCAGGACACCGGCACTATGACTCCAATATCCCACTCAAACACAGTAACCTGATACTGAGCTAACCAGTCCTTTCCCTATCAGTTTTGGACATGAGTGGGCATAGCCATTGCCAATAACAAAACGAGCTTGATAGAGTTGATATCGGCAATGGATATGCTTCCCCCATCTCACAACACATGCCTAAAATTGATATCGTTCAATACATGTTTTACTGAATTTCTCAATATTATGCATTCTTCCACCTGTATTATTGACCATGTTCGTACGATATCATTTAAAGTAATATGAATAAGCAATGCTTAGGACCGATCCCCGCTAAATGCCCGGTAAATTATTTATTTATTTATTTATTTATCAGCACGAGTATATTATTAACCAGTCGCTGTCGTCCACCCTGTTTGCTGCGGAGCGAAGTCTGCTGAGCTATTTCCATTTCCGTTTGCTGGATTTTGCATATGAGAATACAAATGGCGGCCCCCATATAGTGCTATTTCCGTTTCCGTTTGCTGGATTTTGGTGATATCATTTTCTACCTCTATGAGTATGGGTATTGTTTATGTATATATACACGAGTTAGTCTGTAGCCTCCCCGATGGGTGGGTCGCTATTATAAATTCATGGCGATTAACGGCGATCATTCAATGTTGATTTTTTTAGCAACCGTAGCCTATTCAGTTTTGCTATTATTGTTTTTCAATTTAATCTAATAAAAACATAATTAAAGGAATACAATGCAATAAGGTAACCACTTGCAGCTCTTCAGCTTCTTCCATGTTTAGTCAAAATTTAAAAAAATTTAATAAATCCAAAACATATCTAACCTGATTTTGCTTCTCGCTTCCTAGCCAGGGGCTCAGCATTATTAGGATAAGGCTAGGACTGGTTGGCTCAGTGTCATGATAATATTACCGAGTGGGATATCAGGTCATGGCGCTGGTTGCCTGGTCTCCCAATGTAGCAGCACTATAAATTCGCCATGAGCGCGCACCCTCACAAGTATGTACCCGCCCTGATATGACCTTAGATGTTGCCCAGACGTAAACCTCCACCAACCAACCTGATATGACCCTAGATGTTGCCAGGACATAAAACTCCAACCAACCATGCAACTTTAACAGGGACATGGTTTTTATTGTAGCAGTGCAATCATTTGCTTCGCAGAGCGGTGTGACGTCACTCCTCCCATAAGGCTGTGCGCGCGGCGATTGGAAGGTAGCCAAACAGACTAGTAGCGCTCTGCTTTCTACGGATGTAAATAACTTCTGCATGGCATCCTCAAGATTGGGTACATTGAGCAGTATAGCTGTATTCACACGGGCGAGTTAAAACGCCTCACGCGAAACGCCTCGCGTACTGCGACTCACATTTGCCGTGTGAACGCGACGGTGAGGCGTTTTAGGGCTGAATCGATTCATATAAATCGTTTAATGTAAAATGCTTCGCTAGGTGGTATACAGGAAGCGATCTATGTTGAAACGTTTTATCTTGCCCGTGTGAACGCATATGAAGCGATTTAGGACGTCACACGCATGCGCAGTCGACACTTCAGTTTGTTGACTTTCCGGTCGATCAAAAGCGCATATTATATAAATTAATTAATGAAACTGCTATCTATGCACAGATATTTTTTTCATCATTTATTTTTAGGGTTTCACTGCCCAGCAGAAGTTTTGACCGTTCCAAACAAATACGATTAATTAAATACATATCTAGGTCGAACCCACACTCTCTGGTGCCTTCGTCGTCGAACCCAACATGGCGCTGGTTAGCCTGGACTTGCTCATGCGCAGATATCCACTTCCGCCTCACGCAGTGTCCGTGTGAACACGCATCTAAATCGCTTCATATGAATCGCCTCCTGGAGATCGCTTTAGATTTTGCCCGTGTGAATACAGCTTTAGATTAGTCATATACATGCGTGATACTCTGCTTGGTCAGTAGTGTATGTATAGCTAACCCCGAAGTTAAAAATTCATTCTTATCGCTTTTTTTAGCCAGACACTCGGCATTATTAGGATAGGGCAAGGACTGGTTGGCTCAGTGTCAGGATAATGTGACCATGTGGGATATCAGGTCATGGTGATGGCGACCCGGTCTCCCAGTGGGGCAGCACTATAATGTCACCATGAATGTGCACTGTCACAAATATCTCAAAAGTTTGCCATTTAAGATATAAGTTACTTCAAACAACACTAAGGTAGATTATAACAGTCAATTTAATATATTTATCTCAGAAAAATGACAGAAACTCAAAAATATCGGACTACTCAATAATGAGGTTCTCTATTGCCATCGATAGCCCCAACAATCCGCCTCAGATATATGGGGACACAGGCCAGGGAATCCTTACACAGTTGGATTAAATAGGGCTATAATCTACCTATTGTATTAAATAGTTTTATAATATACCTATTGTATTAAATAGTGTTATAATCTACCTATTGTATTAAATGGTGTTATAAGCTACCTATTGTATTAAATAATGTTGTAATCTACCTATTGTATTAAATAGTGTTATAATATATATTGTATTAAATAGTGTTATAATCTACCTGTTGTATTAAGTAATGTTATAATCTACCTATTGTATTAAATAGTGTTATAATATACATATTGCAATAAATAGTGTTATAATCTACCTATTGTATTAAATATTATTATAATCTACATATTGTATTAAATAGTGTTATAATCTGTATATTGTATTAAATAGTGGTATTATCTACGTATTGTATTAAATAGTGTTATAATATATATATATTGTATTAAATAGTGTTATAATCTACCTATTGTATTAAATAATGTTATAATCTACCTATTGTATTAAATAGTGTTAATATATACATGTTGTATTAAATAGTGTTATAATCTACCTATTGTATTAAATAGGTGTAGAATATACCTATTGTATTAAATAGTGTTATAATCTACCTATTGTATTAAATAGTGTTATAATCTACCTATTGTATTAAAGAGTGTTATAATCTACCTATTGTATTAAATAGTGCTATAATCTACCTATTGTATTAAATAGTGTTATAATCTACCTATTGTATTAAATAATGTTATAATATACTTTACCTTAGTCTGAAGTAACTTGTATTTTAAATAGCTAACTTTTGAGAATCTGATATTTGAAGCGTAAACGTGTCAAATTAGTTTTGGTAAGCATGCGAAAACTCTTTTGCGATGGACTTCTGCAGTAATAGGTATTCAATTGGCTTCCCTTCTAGGTGGCGACAAATGCTTAATAAGTGCATCAGTATCGAACTTAGATATGTGGAACCAATCTACATAATTGGTTTGGTTGATGCTTCACCAGACTATGCAGCTTTAAATAACTCCCACTCCCAGAGAACCGGTAGTCTCAAGATTTACTAATCATTACTCGTCACATTTGATGATGACAATTGTGAATAAGTTAAGTTGTATTCGTCGTGTCAGTGCCTCTTTAAGTGAGAATTGCCATGTGAATGTGTTTACCACGTGGAAGAGGCTGTTGTGAATATGACAATTATTATCATGAATTGCCAACAGGCAAGCTAATTGGTTGGAGGATGGCCTGAGAGGACTATGAGTGGAGGGTGGTGGGTGGCGCTATAAGTAGTTCTAATTCTAGGATATCGGGGTGAGTGGGTGTGTGAGTGGGGGGAGGGGGCTTTTGAGTTGGTTGGTTGTGTGGTTGGTTGTTGGAGATTTACGTCCTGGCAACATCGAAGGTCATATCAGGACGGGTACCGACTTGTGACAGTGCACACTCATTGTGACTTTATAGTGCTGCCCCACAGGGAGACCAGGCCGCTGGCACCATGACCTGATATCCCAATCAGTCACATTATTCTGACACTAGGCTTTCCAGTCCTTGCCATATCCTAATAATGCCGAGCGCCTGGATAGGGAGCGACAAGTATCAATTTTGTTAGTCATTAGTTTGACTCAACACGGAATTGAACATCCGACCTTCCGCACAGATGGCCTGCGCTCTACCGATTCGGCCACCGGGTCCGGTTGGATATGGGGATGAATGGTTGTGTGGGTATGTTGGTGGGGGGGAGCTCGGGGGGGAGGGGGGGGGGGCTTTTGAGGGGGGCTGTTCTAGAGATGGGGGAAGCGCTGGTTGGCTGGCTTCCTGTACGGGAGGTTGTGAGTTCGAACCCTGGCCGAGTCAAACCAATGCCTTACAAAATTGATACTTGTCGCTACCTAGCCTGATGCTTCGAATTACTAGAATAGGGCAAGGACTGGTTAGCTCAGTATGAGGATAATGTGATTGAGTGAGATATTGGGCTTGGTGGGTCGTGGGATTTGAACCAGCGGGTTCGAACCCTTGCCGAGTCAAACCAATGACTTAAGAATTAGTGTTTGTCTCTATCTAGCCTGATACTGTGATAGAAGTTGATGTGTGTGATTGTTTCCTGATATGTGTCACTTAACAAGACGGCACCTCTAACATATTCCCCATTTTCGTCACCCCCCATGACACTGGTGCCGTGACCATGATCCTGTACAAGCTATATGGGTGTTGAAGCTACCTTGTTATATGTAAGTGCATTGCCTGTATGTATGTAATCGTAAGCATTAAATGACCATTTAAAAGACTTACAATTCCGAAGGGGATGAGAGTAGTATTCTGCACTGACCCCTCGGGCAAGGAGCCGCATAGACAGGTGGACATGGATAGGGTGCATGGGGACATCAGGGACCCTAGGTGGTGTAATGGTTAGCACACTGGCCCAGAATTCAATACCTACCCGCTCTCGGCGCAATATTTCCCATTTTCATCACCCCCCATAATAATGGCATAGCCCTTCCTGATATGACCTTAGATGTTGCCAGGATGTAAAACTCCAACAACCAAAAAAAAGTCTGTTTTATTTAACGACCCCTCTAGAGCCCATTGCTTTTTATCGTCAGCTATTGGACGTCAAACATAGGGTCAATCTGACATTTATTTGGAGGAAACCCGCTGCTGTCAGATAGGCTACTCTCTCTGATAAGCAGCAAGGGGTCTTTTATATGCACTTTCCCACAGACAGGACAGCACACACCACAGTCTTTGATGAACCAGTTGTGGACCACTGGTTGGAATGGAAAATAGCCCAAATTGCAAATGTGTTCACTGAACAGGAGAGATCAGATACTTACATGGAAATGTTTGTTTGCTGTTGTTGTTTTACGTCCTAGCAACATCTAAGGTCATATCAGGACGGGTACCGACTTGTGACAGTGCGCACTCATGGTGACTTTATAGTGCTGTCCCAACTGGGAAACCAGGCCGCCGGCACCATGACCTGGTATCCCACTCAGTCACATTATCCTGACACTGAGCACACCAGTCCTTGCCCTATCCTAATAATGCCGAGCGCCTGGCTAGGAAGCGACAAGTATCAATTTTAAAGTCATTGGTTTGACTCGACCGGGACTCGAACCCACAACCCCACGATCTACCAGCACGGGAGACGGACGCTCTAACTCATGGAAATAGACAACTTTAATATAAAAGCAACCACATTGCATATAATGGCATGTCTTTATAATAACAATAACACCACGTGACTGCCTATAGCTCCTACTGTCCTAGCTACCGAAATTACCGACACATGCCCCGAGCTCCCCCTAGAGCCCACCGTTGCCGCCACCTGGTGTTACTCGGTGACAACAAGCGTCAATCACGTGACCCGGCTCGCGCTGGGAGACGCTCCAATGGGAATGTATTTCCGGTGTTGAGTGGCGCCCGGAATGGATCATTTCCCGCCTTGATGAAGTCTCGACGCGGGTCGCGTGTTTTGCTGGGTATGCTAAGGCGGGTCACGGCCCCATGCGGCAACTGCTCGAGCTAAAGTAGGTCAAGCGTATCGCATGGTTTCCTGATTTTTATTTATTATTATTATTATTATTATTATTATTTAAAGTTACATAATCAGATGGTTTTGAGTTTCTGTCATTTTCTTAGGTAAATATATTAGGTTCATTGCTATCACATATCTTACTTTGGCTTGAAGTAACTTTTATTTTAAATGGCTAGCTTTTGAAATATCTGAAGTGCAAACATGCTAAATTAATTTTGGTAAGCACACCAAAACTCTGACACCATAGGCTTCTGGAGTAACAACTTCTATTAAATTGGCGACCAGACGGGATGGCCGAATGAGTT
Source organism: Branchipolynoe longqiensis (assembly GCA_030323885.1). Taxonomy (NCBI): domain Eukaryota; kingdom Metazoa; phylum Annelida; class Polychaeta; order Phyllodocida; family Polynoidae; genus Branchipolynoe; species Branchipolynoe longqiensis. Next base: position 54,217,030 of record CM059195.1, read on the forward strand.
GAGCATCGGTTTCCTGTTTTGGGAGATCGGGGGATCTGAACCCATGGGTTTGTGGGTTCGAACCCTGGTTGAGTCAAACCAATGACTTAAAAATTTATACTTGTCGCTTCCTAGCCAGGCACTTGCCATTATTACGATAGGGCAAGGACTGGTTGGCTCAGTGTCAGGAGAATGTGACTGAGTGGGATATCAGGTAATGGCGCTGGTTGCCTTGTCTCCCAGTGGGGTAGCACTATAAAGTCGCCATGAATGCACACTTGTCAAATATTCCGATAATCAGCAGAGGGGGGAAATGGAAATCCTCTATTATTATTCTGTGTGGCCGGCCAAGAGTGTATATTTATGTAGTGTGTATATATATGGCTTGGCACATGCTTGAGAGTAGGTAATTATAGACATAAGGATGATTGCCAGGTCTGGGTGAGTGCACTCAGGGCCTGGCTCTCTGCTGAAGTAGGGGTCAATGCACACAGGGGTCAAGGTTGGTGGTGGCCACAGGTCAACAATCTGGTGGTTGGCAGACCACTGATGCTTATGGTAACCAGAAATGCTGCATCCCTATTGGTTGAAATGAATGGCATGATCCTATGCCAAGAATCCATGTATTATATAAAGAATAAGCCAGAGGGTTGGACTCTCTTCTCTTACACTTTACTCTCTTCCTTTCTCTTTGTCTGCATTGTTTTCCTCATAGCCTACGTACACAGCCACAGATCCGAGCATTAGATTTTACACACTGTCACAAGTCGGTACCCATCCTAATATGAACTTAGATGTTGCTAGGTTGATTGATTGATTGGTGGTTGCTTTACGCCGTGTCGGCAGCATAGGCCATATTCACGGCGAGAAATGTTTGTTTTTTGTTCAAACCATCGCTTTTACATGTAAAGGCAGACAATCAATTATGTGCCAATAGACACTCATTAAATTAGAAAACTCACAATCATATATTTGTGGTCAAGGGAAACAAATTCCCATAGAAAAATAAAAGTTGTATTAATAATTTATAGAATCTATTTAGTAAACTATATGAGGTGGTACAGTCCAGCTGCCCTCAAAAAGGCTAAAATGTTTTCCTGTTTTATCTTAGTAAAAAGGTCATGCATACTGTCTGCAGTGTAGAACTGTTGGCGCAGGGCCAAAAAATCAATGCAACATAGTCAAATGTGTTTGAGTGTCAGCGGGGACTGACACACAATACATTCAGGGGGAGGTTCCCCCTTGAGCAGAAAAGCATGTGTAAGCCACGAGTGGCCAATACGGCAGCGGCTAAGGACCACTTGGTCCCGCCGACCTCCCGCATGAGTCTGTGTTGGCTTTCCCACAGATGGTTCAATTTCTTTAAGTTTATTAATGTTTTCATCCCACTCATGTTGCCATTTGGATTTTATGTGGGTGGCTATTAGTGGTTTCAGATCAGAGTGAGGGATAAGACACAGTTCAAGATCACAGTTCAGGGCCTTCTTCACAGCCCGATCAGCTCGTTTGTTTCCTTGTATGCCGGGATGGCCAGGCACCCAGCACAGGTGGATGTCATACCCATCCATTGTCAGTTGGTTCATTTTATAAATGACCATTGCTAAAATAGGGTGATTCGTTTTCAGTCCAGCAACAGCCAGGAGGCAAGAGAATGAATCACTGTATATAACATAGTTAGTGTGGTTGGATACCTCGATACACTCCAATGCGAGAAGGAGTGCTCGGGCTTCTGCAGTGAAAATCGAGCTCTGATCGGGCAAACGTATACCAAATTTTTCCCATCAGCAGACTGTCGCAGGAGCTACCCGGCTTTGGTCTTTCGAACCATCAGTGTATATGGAGAGGTGGTCTGCAAACTGGCCTTGAAGCTCTGCATGCAGTCCTTGGTACTCGAGTGGATCTGTCCCAGACTTCCTCAGTTCCGTGAGTCGGAGGATAACCGATGTTGCTAGGAGTAGGACGTAAAACAACAAACAAACAATTAAATTGGCTCGGTGTTCCATTCTATCAAATGCTTGATGACTGCACCAGTATCCAAGTTAGATATGTGGAATCAAATCTAGATAATTGCTTCGGTTTTGAAAAGTGTATGTTTTCATTGGAGTACGCAGCTTTAAATTATTCTTTTTCATCGATTGATATAACTCTACAACTTCAGTTTTGTGATGTTATCCCCTCACACATACCTGATTTCTTTTATCGGCTGTGTTGTAACTCTACAGCGGCATATTTTGTCACGTCATCCCCTCGCATATACTTGTTCTCCCTTTACGGTGAAATTCACCATTTTCAACATTAACACGAGCATGCTTGTGTTGTCTGTATAACTATCTATTTCCAACTGTCATAACTGTTGTGCATTATTCCCATCTAGATGTATCTATATCCATTTGTTGTTGACCAGACGGGATGGCTGGATGAGTTTGAGCGTCCGTCTCCCATGTTGGTAGATCGTGGGGTGGTGGGTTCCAACCCTGGTCGACTCAAACCAATGACTTAAAAATAGATATGTGTTGCTTGCTAGCCAGGCGCTTGGCATTATAAGGATAGGGCAAGGACTGGTTGGCTCAGTGTCAGGATAATGTGACTTAGTGGGATATCAGGTCATGGTGCTGGCAGCCTGGTCTTCCAGTGGGGCAGCACTATAAAGTCACCATGAGTGCGCACTGTCACAAGTCGGTACCCATCCTCATATGACCTGAGATGTTGCTAGGACGTAAAACAAACAAACATATCCGTGTGTTATACTCCTTGTGGCTCTCCGACCCTGTTGTAAAATATTCTGATTTACGGCATCGGGGGGAATGCAAATGTTCTATTATTAAACAGGCATACGTGACCAGCGCATACATGTATATATATGTAGGTGATGGTGGTGCCTGAGTGGGATGTAAATGGACATAGTGGTGCTGGCAGGGCTGTGTGTAAGGGGCACTCAGGGCCTACCCTCTCCCCCTCTGCTGGGTAGGATCACCACACTCAGGGTTAAGGTTGGTGGTGACCAGGGAGGCCACACAGCTTGGTGGTGGTGGGCAGACCAATGGTAACCATGGGGACCAGGAATGCTGGATCCCTATTGGTACTGGTAGAGCCAAGAATGCTTGTTTCCCATTGGGGGAAAAGGGTGGGGTGATACTCTACAATGAACTCATGTACCATATAAATAATAAACCAGAGGGCTTGACTCTCTCTCTTCCTTTACACTTTATACTCTTCCTTTCTCTTTGTCTGTATTGATTTCACCATAGCCTGCCTACACAACCACATATTCGAGCTTTAGCCATTCTACAAAACTGGAGACCTAGTCTTTACACTGTGATGTTGGGCAGGTGTCCTATCTTGAGCTGCCTGGTCAGCTGCCTGACTGCAATCATTCTGGTTTGGGGAGCACACTAGCAGCACGCATTCGCTAGCTCCAAGCTGCTGCATCGCCACTCACCAGCCGAATTTTGACTCTTAATAAAGCGGTAGGACCGTTTCGTAGGTACCAGCCAGAGAACTTCTCATCCAAACCATGCCTTGTCTTGTTTTCCTTATTGTAGGAGCTAGATAATATTGAATGGCAACTCAAGACTTGCTTCCAAGGTTGACCCACAAACCAAGTTTCAGCCGCCTGAGCATGCTTCATAGAATTTAGAAAAGGTTTATTGTCCAATCAACAGTTTCGACATCGTGAATCCCAAGTTCAACCACCACAAAGTAGATGGTGAACCAATGGTGAACCAGATGGGGTGACCGAATGAGTTGAGCGTCTTTTCTCCCATCCCACGTTAGTAGTTCTTGGGATACAAAGCCCTGGTTTTGAACCCTAGCTGAGTCAGACCAATGACTTAAATATGTATACTTGTCGCTACCTACTCTGGCGGTTGACATGGCTAGGATTAGGGCAAGGAGCAGCGGAATGAGGAAGACCAATTTTCTGCGATGGGAATTCCCCCTGGTTAATCAACGAATGTATAAAAAAAAGAACTTTTCAAAGTCACCCAGTATTTCTACCATCAACATTTACTGCTGAGCTGTAACATTGTGGTCCCACGTATTATTGATCATCTTTACAAGCATTGTTGATTCTCAACATATCGAACTGTACTGGACATTCTTTTGATTTACCAGGCGTGGTGGCCGAATCGGTAGAGAGCGGGCCTCGGTTGCGGGATATCAGGAGTTTGGTTCCCGGTAGAATCAAACCAATGACTAATAACATTGATACTTGTTGCTTCCTAGCCTGGCGCTCGGCATTAATAGGATAGGGCAAGGACTGGTTAACTCAGTCTCAGGATAATTTGACTGAGGGGGATATCGGGTCATGGCTCTGGCAGCTTGATTTCCCAGTGGGGCAGCACTATAAAGTTGTCATGAGTGTGCACGGTCACAAGTCGGTACCCATCCTGATATGATATTTTGATTTAAAGCCGCATGTTCAGTTGAAAGCATGACATTTTCAGAACTACTTAAGACACTGACCTAGATATCAAACTCAAATACTGGTACTCTTATTAAGCACCTTGTAAAAATATACGGATTTTCGGTTCGGAATTATATATTGGGAGAGAACATTATGATTCTTGGGTGACGGAGTGGGGACAATGTTATATAAACTAAAAGTAATAATATCCCACTCCCATGATGACATGATATAAGCTGTGTGAAATATATGTTCATATATTATGCCTCAGATTAATGAAGAAATGTTCCTATATGAGATTCAGTACCTGATTGTTGAAATGTTTCTCTATGCATCCATAAAGAGTGCAATTGGAGAAAAGACCATTTTAACAGAGATCTATTGTAACTGTATGCAGCTACCTGTCCCTACATGACCACTGGGTGGGCACACCAGCCTAATTTGCATATACACACAGGACACCACCTGCAGCTGGGTTGAGTAACAGCCACACCCTACTGGGGGGGGGGGGGGGGGGTGCCACCCACCCAGACTGTGGAGGTGCCTGATTGGCTGGCTGTGGACTGCCCAGTCACCTGCACCCCATTGGCCCTATGACCACACTAGCCTCACTTTGAGAGAATTATTCTAGACTCTGCTTCAGACACACTGAGAGGATCACTCTACTCCTGGCTCTTGAGTGAGCACACCTACTTGAGCAGGAACCCCAGACACTCTGTCTGATGCTATCAAAATGCATCTATTCCAATTGAGTGTTTACACAGCCATAGGACTCCTGTCCCATGGGCTGCAGGCACTGCTTTCTATATAGGCTAAAGAAGGAATGAGATATTGTGTGGCTAGAGGGCAAGGTGTGTGGATGATAGGTCACTGGTAGGTGGACAGGAGTTGGTGTTATTAAAGCACAACTTCTCCACTGTTTATCTGTGTGATTTGTCTTCATTCTTCCTTAGCATTGGTTAATGAGTTGATAGATAAGTGATATGAAGGGGAGAGTTTTTGTAGTATTATCTGGTGTCCCAAACGTGGCCGGGCAACCAGAAACATATCTGTTTGTAAAAATATACGGTTTTCAGTCCTGTTAGACGACTTTAGAATCATATCAATATCTCGGGCGACGGAGTTGGGGACCATTGTTATGTAATAGCAACGCAATGTGTGCCCACTCGCTGTGTGACATAAATAACTATGTGGAAATGTTATGGTGTACAGCGACCGGGATTGCGGTATGATGTCCAGATATTAAGATACAGCTATTAATTACAGAAATGTTCCCTCCATGCACCAGGAAGAGTGCAAATGGAGCAGGAACATATATTAATGTTTACTGTAACTGTGTGATGACTACTTGTTACCACTGGACCGCTGGGTAAGCACACCCAGCCATTCTGCATATATTAGGGACACCACCTGCACTGGTGTTGAGTGACAGGTTCCCCTCTTGGGAACTGCCCCTCCCAAGCTGCAGAGGTGTCTGATTGGCTGGCTGTGTGAGCCCAGTCACCCTTGTACTCCTTGCACTTGCTATGCAGATACAGTCACTCTAGAGATACCAAAAGAAGCAGTTCACCACTGAGCTGTGTGTAACACCCCATAAGACTTAGGTTCAATGGGTGGTAGGCACTGATTAGACTGAACAAGCAGGAACCATGTGGGTCTGTGTGGCAGGTTGTAAGTGAGTCAGGGTGGCAGGTCACTAGTAGGTGAACAAGAGTTGTAGCATTAAAGCTCAACCTTATCACTGTCAATCTTGCGTGACTTGTCTTCCCTTTCTTGCTTATGAGTTGTTTTGGTATTTAGTGAGTGGAGACTCGGAGGCAGTTGCCAGGAGCCGCCTGATAGGAGCGAGTATGAAGATGAGTAGTTTGGTCGGCCAAACCAGGTATTCTTCATGTTGTTGCATGGAAGGAAATGGGAAATCAATTTAAGCCCATGGCGTCCAACATTTCGGTGTGAATTCCAAGCCTATGGTATTCAGCATTTCACTGTGCACACCAAAGTAATTTGACATATTTTCACTTCAAGTTTTGCTATTTATAAAGGCCCAGTCACACCTTACCGGACTGGGGAACCGGACGAGAACCGGACACTGTCCGGTACTGTACGGCGATGTCCGGTACATGTCCGGTACCCATCCGGCGGTGTCCGGTGGTGTCCGGCGGTGTCCTGTACAAGTTTTGAACATGCACAAAACTTCTACCGGACACCACCGGACTGACGTGCCCGGTTGGTATCTGGTTTGTCGGGTACATGTCCGTTACCCATCTGGTACCCATCTGTACATGTCCGGTACCCATCCGTTGGTGTCCGGTTTGTCCGTTTTGTCCAGGTCATGTCTGGTACCCATCCATTACGTGTCCAGTTCTTATCCGGTTCTCGTCCAGTTCTCATCTGGTAATGTACAGTACATGTATGGTAGTTGTCCGGTTGTCTGGCGGCGATTGCCCCAATTATGCTCCATTTTGATACATTTTGATACATTTTGTCTACCGGAGAGCACCGGACTAGACAATTCTTTGTCCGGTGGTGTCCGGTACTCAATCCGGTAAGGTGTGACAGGCACTTAATCAATGTTACTTCAAACTAAAGCAAGTTAGGCTATAACGATCAAACTAATGTATTTAAAGATTGTTTTGTTTTGTTTATTGTTGTTTTACGTCTTAGCAACATATAAGGTCATATCAGGACGGTACGACTTGTGCAGTGCGCACTCATGGCGACGTTATAGTGCTGCCCCACTGGAAGACCAGGCCACCAGCACCATGACTTGATATCCCACTCAGTCACATTATCCTGACACGGAGTCAACCAGTCCTTGCCCTATCCTAATAATACCGAGCGCCAGGCTAGGAACCGACAAGTATAAATTTTTAAGTCATTGGTTTGACTCAACCAGGGTTTGAGCCCATGACCCCATGATCTACCAACACGGGAGATGGACGCTCTAACTCGGTCATCCCGTCTGGTCAATGTATTTAAAAAAATACGGCAGAAAGTCAAAACCATTGCATATACAGATTTAACTGAATAGGTTCAAGCTGCATAGTCTGATGAAGCATCAAATTTTCAAAACCAAAATAATCATCTAGAATTGATTCTACGTATTTGACTTAGATACTGGTGCACTTATTAAACATTTGTCGCCACATAGAAGGGCATACTGTGTCAATTTGATAGAACCTGTTACTGCAGAAGCCTATGGTGTCAGAGTTTTGGTGTGCTTGCCAAAACTAATCTTACATGTTTGCACTTCAAATATCACAAAACATAGACCTTTAAAATAAAACTTATTTCAAACTAAAGTAAGATAGATAATAACAATCACGTTAATATATTTATCTCAGAAAAATGTACAGAAACTCAAAACCATCGAACTATGCAACTTTCAGTATTGATATGTGGACCTTGTGAACAAATGGACAAATGGACTCGTTAAAACACCCAGGAATACAACTCCTTCGTGACTGTAGGTATCACAGTGCTAGTCAGCTGTTTGCCAATATTGATGTGCCAGCCTTCCAGGCTGTTATCAGGAATCTAATATTTAAATTTATTACTAGACTTGACAAGTCAGAAAATGTTATAATACAGGGACTTGTAAAACTAGAAGAGAGTGATCTCAGATTTACGTCTGCCATATGGAGGCATTGGTACAAACTACTGTATGTAGACCAACATTTTGATATTGGTTAGTATGGTAGTATTCATACTATTACTTATATCCTATTCACATTAATTGTTATATCTACCTACTATGGACCAAATTATGTAACTACCATAATCCTGAGTCTGAAATAAAGAATTGAATTGAATTGAATATATGGGGGGAAAGTGTTGTGGTTAGCATGCTGATTCTTAAGGTAGTGAACCCAGGAATTGCGAAAGGTTTGTTGGGGTTTAACGTCCTGGTAGCATCTACAAGGTCATATCAAGACAGGTACCGACTTGTGACAGTGCGCACTCATGGTGACCAGTCCAACCGGGGTACCAGGCCACCGCCATCATGCCCCAATATCCCACTCAGTCATATAGTCCTGATAGGGCTGACAGATCAGGGCATTAATTTAGGATCGAATGGGATGTTCAAGTTGGTAAAAGCGTTGGCTGGATTCCATTGCGGAGGGTCATGTGTTTGAACCTTGGCATAATTATTGCCACTACCTAGTCTAGTGCTTGGCATTAGTAGGGTTAGGCAAGGACTGGTTTGCTCAGTATGAGCAAAGACCGTATAATACTAAGAAGACTCACTCAGCCTGTACTGTGTAATCAAAATGATCAAATCCACCACTTGGTGCGCTGGCTGTTCTCTTGGTTAAACAGGTGCTATATTATATGTATAAATGTATATATGAATCTGAAAGATGTGTGATGATGGTGATGCTGATGATGATGCTGATGATGATGTGTATTTGTTCATAGTAATTTCATATTGATGTGTATTCATACTTACCTATCTCATGTATAATATAATTGTATGTGTTTACATGTGAAACACCAACCAGCAGCTGGGCTGATCAAACCCACCACAAGGTGGCACTGCAAAATTTACATTACCATGGGAGAGATATGGAATGAGCCATCTTAGTATTATAGGGTCTTTGGTATGAGGATAATGTCTACTGAGAGGGATATCAGGTCATGGTACCAGTATCCCAGTCTCCCAGTAGGGCAGAACTATAATAAAGTCAGATTGAGTGTGTACTGTCACAAGTCGGTATCCATCCTGATACGCATGGCTTACACATGCCTTTCTGCTCAAGGGGGAACCTCCCTTTGAATATATTGGGTGTCAGTCCCCACTGACATTCAAACACATTTTACTAAGTTGTGTTGATTTTTTGGCCCTGCGCCAACAGTTCTACACTGCAGACAGTATGCATGACCTTTTTACTAAGGTAAAACAGGAAAACATTTTAGCCTTTTTGAGGGCAGCTCGACTGTACCACCTCATATAGTTTACTAAATATGTATTGGATGTCAGTCCCCACTGACACTCAAACACATTTTACTAAGTTGCGTTGATTTTTTGGCCCTGTGCCAACAGTTCTACACTGCAGACAGTATGCATGACCTTTTTACTAAGGTAAAACAGGAAAACATTTTAGCCTTTTTGAGGGCAGCTGGACTGTACCACGTCATATAGTTTACTAAATGGATTCTATCAATTATTAATAAAGCTTTTCTTTTTCTATGGGAATTTGTTTCCCGTGACCACAAATACATGATTGTGAGCTTTCTAATTTAATGAGTGTCTTTTGGCACATAATTGATTGTCTGCTTTTTCATGTAAAAGCGATGGTTTGAACAAAAAACAAACATTTCTCGCCGTGAATATGGCCTATGCTGCCGACACGGCGTAAAGCAACCACCAATCAATCAATCACAACCCTAGATGTTGCTAGGACATAAAACCAAACAAACAAAAAGCACAAATCAGCTTACCTGTCCAGCCAACTTGATGTTCATGTTGAATTCAGTCTCAAAGGTTTCCAAATCTGTTGTGGACCTGGAGCTGACTACATTGAATCGCAGAATGCATCACAAGGGAAAAGCACCACAGACACACACGCCACACAGTCACGGTTCAATGAACGGCCAGTTCATATAAATCAATCAATGCAGACTGCCCACCCACAAATTCTGTAGTATCCCATAAAAATCTATTCTGCTTGGTTTTCCGAGATCAGAGTTTTGTATGGGTCATTGTAAGTGTCATTAAAGTTGTATAGTCCAATGATTTTGAGTTTCTGGCATTTTCTGAGATAAATATATTAAGTTGATCGTTATTATCTACCTTACGTAAGTTTGAAATTATTTTATTTTAAATGGCTAACTTTCTCGGGATATTTGAAGTACAAACATGCCTAATTTAATTATCGCAAGCATGCCAAAACTCTGACACCATAGGCATCTGCAGTAACAGTTTATATTAAATTGACTCGTTATTCCCTTCTATATGGCGACAAATGTTTAATAAGTGCACCAGTATCTAAGTTAGATATATAGGCCTACAATCAAATCTAGATAACTGTTTTGGTTTTGACATTTTTATGTTTCTATCGGGCTATGCAACTTTAGAGTTGCATAGTTCAATGATTTTGAGTTTCTATACAAGAAAATTACATAAATATATTAGGTTGATCATTATAATCTACCTTACTTTATTTTGAAGTGACTTCTATTTTCTATGGCTAACTTTGAAGATACAAATGAACCTCGATCCAACGGATCAATAGGGGGGAGCAGTTGTCCGCTAAAGCCGTTTGTCTGTTGCCGCGACAAAATTTTCCGGGGGGTACCAAAATAAACACGAAATACAGAACTATGGTTCATAAAAAGTGCTACCCACGATCACTTAGTAAACAATGTAAATAGAGGCTGGGGTTCAGAAGACTGGGGATCAGGAGGCTGCGGATCAGAATGCTGGGGTTCAGGATCCTTGCGTTTAAAAAATGTGTCAAGTTTCAACTGCTTGCCTCGCTTAAAGTGCGCAAATGTTCAGATATTCACTCTAGCGAATTGTGTCCATTGGATCCGGAATCCGTTGCATCGGTGTCTGTTGGATCGAGGTTCATCTGCATTTGAAGTGCAAAGGTGCCAAATTAATGTTGGCGTGCATATAAATAATGTTGACTCCATAGGCTTCAGCAGTAACAGGTTCTATTGAATTGACTTAGCATGCCCTTCTATACAGCCATAAATGCTTGATAAGTTCACCAGTATTAAAGTTCCATAGTCCGGTGGTTTAGAGTTTCTGTCACTTTTCTGAGATAAATTTCTTTTTTTTTTGTGACAAGTTTTTTTATTCTGCCCATAACGTATCAGCTCCCGTGAGGGTGCTTGTTTTCAACGCTGGACAGCTGTGATATTGGATTGGCCTGGTCCCGCACTCAGGAGTCTTTACCTGATCTTTCTCGGGCCAACCTTTGCGGTTTTGGGTGTTAGTAGTTTCTATATTAGTTTTTTTTTTAATTTTCAAGTTTTTTCCCAAGCTGTATATGATAACTTTGCCTACTATATACATCTACGCAGATGACATACAGGCCTGTGGGAGAGGATCCCATCCCATTGTGGTTTGTTACAGCATCCTTTCACCCATGCCCTGTCCTTAGATAGTATACCAGTGTGCCAGAACACCCCTGGACCCTTCAGGACTGCGACTAGGTGGGATGGCTGTATTGTATGGTTAGCCATTTTGTTTTTCAGGGTGATTCGGATGCATGACCGCGGCCTGCCTGGTTCTGCTTTGGTTTGTGCCAGTACACATACCCAGACGGACTGCACCCTATGGTGATAGTCATTTCGAATTCCTTAGTACTTAGTAGGGATAGTTTCCGTATTTGTAATATCTACCATCTTTTCTAGCCAGTCTTTTGCTTTTTGTGCCAGAACACAGCAAGCAGTGACTACGCCCAAGATCAGGTGAGATATTGTTTCTTCATATATTAAACTGATTGTTATTACCTTCCTTACTTTAGCTTAAAGTAACTTTTATTTCAAATGGCTAACTTTTGAAATATTTGAAGTATTAACATGTCAAATTAGTATTGGCAGGCATGCCAAAACTCTGACACCAAAGGCTTCTGCAGTAATATGTTCTATTAAATTGACCCAGTATTCCATTATATGTGGCAACGCATGCTCAGTAAGTACGTTAGTATGTAAGTTAAATATGTAGAATCAAATCTAAATAATTCTTTTGGTTTTGAAAATGTGATGCTTCATCGGACTATGCAGCTTTAAGCTAGATATGTAGAATTAAATCTAGATAATTGTCTTGGCTTAGAAAATGTTATGCTTTCATCGGATTATACAGCTTTAAATATGACCTTCTGACATCGTGTGGTCAGCTGAATATGAGGTGTGTGTGGACATGGAACTTATACGCTTACCAAATTTTAGTCAAAATTAAATTTTAACTACCACCAACCCCTACCTGAGGCTACATGAATTATATTTAAAAAATACAAATCCGCATGCACATATCCATGTCTAGATAAAAGATCCACCCCGTACTTGCAGTAGAGGTGAAAAACAACCCATTAGTTAAAGTAGCGAAAGGCTGGGTAAATGAAATCAGCACATGAATTCTTAATTTAAGAAGCAAAATATATTCTTCATATACATCTTCATATCTACCGACCCACTTTTGAGTTGAATTTTTTATAATAAAACATGTAGTTTAATGGACCGTAAAAGTGCAATCGACAGCATTCTGTGGTTGCCATCTTGTCTTTTTGCATTCTCTTCCATTTCACCAACTCTGTGCTGATATAAGTAGCCATTAGATCCTGGAACCAGGAATTCCACTTCCTGTTCCATTCTAAAGCAATTGTTTGCCCGTATTTAGACTGTGCTGCCATGCACCCCATCTTTGCATAGGTGTGAATCTTTTATCTAATACATGTCACACTCATGTCCTCAAGGACTTCCCCGACTTTTTTGTGAAAAGACAAAAGCAGCCTCTCATTAGGCACTGCAAGAAAATCGCCGGAGATTGACCGGAAGTCAGATTTTCCCCTTTACTTTTTAGTCAGTGGCGACTTCCGTCCACATTTATGTGAATTTACCCGTCCTGATATGACCTTAGATGTTGGCAGGACGTAAAACTCCAACAAACAAATCACCCAAACCTAACAGTTTCAGTTGAAGTCTTGAGATGTTTGGTCGATCACTCATGGGAACACTTGTACTGTTTGAGGGGTCAATCAATGTCGGTGCAGGGCAGTTGGGACAAGACAGAAATGGAGAAGAAAATAGTCCCTGTTTACTTGCAATTTGAATATTCAATCTAAAATCAAATCTATCTAAAATGAATTATATAAATCTGTTACAAAGTTGGTATTTCTAACTAGTGTAGGCCGAGTAGTCTGCACTGACCTTTCGGGAAAGGAGCCACATACACAGGTAGGCATGGGTAGGGTGGTGACATCAGGGAGCCTAGGTGGTTTGATGGTTAGCATTCTGGCCTAGAATGCAAGGGATGTGGATTCGATTCCCACTCTAGGTGCAATATTTCAAATTTTCATCGCCCCCCCCCCCATGACACTGGTTGCTGTGACCATGATCCTGTACAAGCTACGCAATGCGTGGTTGTTGAACATACCCTGTGTATGTAATATGTAAGTGCATTGTCTGTATGTATGTAACATATAATGGTTGTATCTGTATTATGCACCTTTAAGGATCCAGATGGCGCCCCGTCTGTGTGAAAGAGAGTGTGATTTGTAGCAGCTGTGGTTCTCAGTGTGCATCCGATGTGCAGCTCAACAATAGGCTTTAATGGGGCGTTGGGGTTTGGTTGTGTGTGCGTGGGAGGGGGTGGGGGGGTCATCGGTTGGTTGTTGGAGTTTTACGTCCTGACATCGAAGGTCATATCAGGACGGGTACCGACTTGTGGCAGTGCGCACACATGGTGACTTTATAATTATATTGCTGCCCAACTGGGAAATCAGTACACCAGCACCATGACCCGATATCGCACTCAGTCACATTATCCTGACACTGAGCCAAACCAGTCCTTGCCCTATCCTATTAATGCTGAGCGCCTGGCTAGAAAGTGGCAAGATTCAATTTTCTAAGCAATTGGTTTGACTCAACCGGGAACCAAACTCCCGATCTCCCGCACGCGAGGCCCACGCTCTACCGATTTGGCCACCAGACCTAGTAGTCTGGCTAAGAAGACAATGTCAAGGCAGCAACCAATCAAATCTCATCAGACCGGATGGCTGGATGAGTTGAGCGTCCGTCTCCCATTTTGGTAGATTGTGGGATTTGAAGCCACGGGTCTGAACCCTGGTCGAGTCAAACCAATGACTTAAAAATTGATACTTGTCGCTTCCTAGCCAGGCGCTCGGCATTATGAGGATAGGGCAAGGACTGGTTGGCTCAGTGTCAGGTTAATGTGACTGAGTGGGATATCAGGGCATGGTGCTGGTGGTCTGGTCTCCCAGTGGGACAGCACTATATAGTCACCATGTGTGTGCCCTGTCACTAGTCGGTACCTGTCCTGATGTGACCCTAGATGTTGCCAGTATTTAAAACTCCCAACAATCGGGCAACCAAATCTGGAATGTTACTAAAATGCCTGTGATTGGACATTGTCAGTACTGTGAGCAGTTCCGAGGTTTAACGATAGGTAGCGCCACGAGGGACTCCAATGAATGTCTTCCGAGTGAAGGCCCGTTTACACTTTTGACGGCGCAACACGGCGCTAAACGGCGTAACACGGCGCAAGCGTTGACCAGAGTTCAACTATGTTGAACTTTCAAGGTCAGCGCTTCCATACGTCGTCAGTATCGATGTATGTATGTGTGTATGCAGGGGCGTAATAGTATGAATACTACAATACAAACCGTTATCAAAATGTTGGTCTACATACAGTAGTTTGTGCCAATGCCTCCATATGGCAGACGTAAATCTGATATCACTCTCTCCTATTTTCACAAGTCCCTGTATATAGCATTTTCTGACTTGTCAAGTCTAGTAATAAATTTGAATATTATTATATTCCTGATAATAGCTTGAAAGGCTGGCACATCAATATTGGCAAAATAATAGCTGACTAGCACTGTGATAACTAGGTAGACGGAGTAATAACCTCATAATGTCATTATATGCTACATTAAGTTTTCTAATGCTATACATTCTATAGTTTCACCAAATCTGGGCAGTATACAAGGGAGTACGGAAAGTCTGGAATAAATTGACCTTGACATCAGCTGTAGGGCCTACACATATGAAATTTCCTGATGAGTGTTTCCCTGAGCATATAACTTGTGACACTGTCAATTAATATCCATGTCATCTCTAAAGCCATCAGTCATAACGTGTCCTAAGTGCTTGACTTCAGTAGAGATGGACGGAGGAGCACCAGCTACAACAAAATCAGGAAATACAGTATCCTTGTAATAATAAAGCTGCATAGTACGATGAAATATCAAATTTTCAAAACCAAAATAATTATCTGGAATTGATTTGATATATCTAACTGAGATACTGATGCAATCATTAAACACTTATTTCTGCATTGAAGGGAATATTGAGTCAATTTAATAGAAGTTTTAGAACCTGTTACTGCAGAAGTCTATGGTGTCTTGAGTTTTGGCAAGCTTGCCGAAACTAATTGTCCATGTTTGCACTTAAAATATCTCAAAAGTTTACCATTTAAAATAAAAATAGTTTTAAACTAATGTAAAGTAGATACTAATGATCGATCTAAAATCTTTATCTCAGAAACCATCGGACTTTAAGAGATGGATAAACCACGATGAAAGTCTCACCAAGCTACTCAAAAGCATAAACGGCATGACAGCGAGGAGACCAACCAGCGCGTTTGAACTCATCCCAGCGCGTTTGAACTCACACAAGCGCGCATTTTGGCTCACTGTGGCGGAGTGGTTAGAGTGTCTGACTTTTTTCTAGGTCGGACTCCTAATCGGAAGGTCAGTGGTTCGATTCCCTGTGCCCCCACCTCTGCCAATTTGGATTTTCACCACTGTGTATAACTTACAGCGTCATCAAAGGCCAGTTGCTCTCATACCATGTGTATGTGGTGTGGGAGGTTAAAAATCCCTTGGGTCGGTAAAAGTGTAGGCTCAGGCTTTCTATCAACAAACTGCCTAATGGTGAAAACAAGCCTATTCAGGCTTATCCATGATAGGCAGTATAAATCTTCAACAATAAACACGCCTCTTCTCGTGCTCGCGAGAACTTAGGGAGCCAGACGACCTTCATTATCTTATTTTAAGCATTAATTAAATTAGTGATAATTATTTCTCCCAATAATGGTTTGTATGTACAGTTATCAAAATTGGCATGCAAACTAACAAATTTATTAAGAGGGGAAACTGCCGGTTAAAAATATTTGTGTGTGATAGTTTGTGGGTTTTTTTTTTAAAGGAGAGAAGATTCTTTAAATCACCAAATATATTTTGAAGGAGGCATTTTGAAATAGAAAAGTAATATGGAGAAAGGAACTGAGAAGTGGAAGGGTCCTTATCAATATCAGGCATGCGATTGGGTGCAGGGAAAAAAAACTGAAATTTTTTTTAGGTTATCATGGGGACACACAGCATCCCACTGAGTCGTGAGAGGGATGCAAATAGTGTATTTCAGAGGTCTTTCAGCAGCCAGAAAAAAAACTGAATTTAAAATAAAACTGAATTTCGGTTTTGGTGGCCAGAAAAAAAGGAAATCCGGTTAAAACCCGAGAAATCACATGGCTGCCTTATTTATACGCCCATAATACTATTAATACACTATACAGCATATACATATATGAGACTGTCTCAAAAGGTGCTAAGCAATATGGGACAAAACTTTGTCCATAGTAACGATCAACACACTATCTACTTATGCATTTGCTCAGGATAAACTGATTTGTTTTTTACATGGTGTTTCATAATCCCAACAGAATACATATTGATTTGAAGCAAATGTCCTTGTGTTTTCAGTGTAACCGTTTCTGTGTTGTTTTGTGTCAATCGTTACTATGGACAAAAAAACGAAGAGCTAGCACCTTTTGAGACAGGCTCATATATCAACAATAATGGACACGGTAACGCCAATTCCCAATAAGGGTTCTGCAATTAAGCCCTATTTATTCACAGCCAGTCAGTTTGTTGTTTTACATTTTAGCAACATCTAAGGTCATATCAGGACGGGAGCTAGTCAGTTCAGTGGTCCTGATGTGGGTATAAGTAGATGAACATGCTATGAGACATACAAGATTATAACGACTGAATACACGATAAATAGGTCTGGTAGTTTTATAACATACCCTACTGTAAGTATATATCCCTACCATGTATAACATCACCATATAATTCAATATACCGCCAGTATAATACTAATAGAAGTGATGTGCTCTACATACGCCCACTGGAGCAGGCAGCCTAGTTATATCGGAAATGTGTCTAAATGTTTATTCATTTAGATACAAAATTACTCCCCACCCAACAATGTATTTGTAAACACAATTTTAAATCGCTTCGATTTAAATAGTAATTTTGATAATCGAGGTTATTTAAAGTTGCATAGTCCGATGGTTTTGAGTTTCTGTCATTTTCTGAAATAAATATATTAAATTGATCGTTATTTACTTTTGCTTTTTAATCTTGACATGGTTCACAACTGATAAATTGATGGTTGGTTTGTTGTTGGAATTTTACGTCCTGGCAACAACTAAGGTCATATCAAGACGGGTACTGACTTGTGACAGTGTGCACTCATGGTGGCTTCATAGTGCTATCCCACTGGGAAATCAAGCTTCCAGCACCATGACCTGATATTCCACTCAGTCACATTATCCTTACACTGGGCCAACCAGTCCTTGCCCTATCCTATTAATGCCGAGCACCAAACTAGGAAGTGACAAGTATCAATTTTATAAGTCATTGGTTTGACTCGACCTGGAACCGAACTCCCGATTTCCCGCACGGGAGGCCTGCGCTCTACCGATTCGGCCATCGCGTCCGGTAGGTTGTTGATGGTATAGCTCCCTTTTGTGGATAGTGCATTGTGGGAATGCCGTGTTATGCAGCAGAAGCTAGGGGAGGGGGTGGGTGTTTTAGGGGGGGGATGTGTGAAAAAGAACCATGATTTAGATCAGTATGAGGAAGTACAGCCTGGGGCCAAATGTATGAAGCAGGGTTAGCGCTCCAAACCTGTGGTTAGCGGGGATCTCCGGGTTAGCGGCGAAAAGTTGCAATGTATGTGGCCGGGTTAGGCAAACCCTGCGAGCTTAACATCGCCTACACTAACCCCAAGAAATATCAAGTTTACCGTCGGTGTTAGGGCCCACATCTATTCAATGCGATCATATTTAACAGAGTTACATACTCAAATCGTGAAATTTAATTAAATTAACCCTAAAATCGAACCGGTATTAATGCCGACGCTACATCGATGGCGATTAATATTAATATTGTCGAATCGACGAATGTAAACTAAACAAATCGCCACCGCCCGCCGCATTGGCGGAAATATATTAGAGCCAAATCTATTCAATGCTATCATATTTAACAGAATTACATACGCAATAAGTGAAATTTCATCAAAATAACCCTAAAATCGAAGCGATATTAATGCCGCCGCCGAATTTTGGTCAAATTAAACCAATAATTGAACCAATATTAACGCCGCCACCAAATTGGCGGTGATATTGTGAAGTAGCGGTGCTCGCCGGGAACAGGCTCACCAGTAGCAAGGCTGCTGGTTCCCGGCTGCCGAATCAGCGGCGATATTGTCAAATAGCGATCGCCGGCTACATGCTCAGAGGGATTTCCCAAATCTATAAATAACGCATTGATTAGCTAACTCCGCCGCGCTTTGGTCACATACATTTCCCGTGACACATATTCCAACACCGACGTTAGCTAACCCGCCACCCGCCCTTAACACCGGAGTCGATAAAAAGTTGTTCATACATTTGGTCCTTGGTCGCCAATGTGTAATCCTACATCGGTTAAAGTTGCACAGTCCAACGGTTTTAGGTTTATGTCTACCGTACTCTAATTTGTAGTCATTTTTATTTTAAATGGTTAACTTTTGAGATACCTGAAGTGCAAGCATGGAAAAATAATGTTGGCAAGCACGCCAAAACTCTTGACACCATAGGGTTCTACAGTAACAGGTTCTGTTAAATTGACTCAGTATTATTAGACGCAGATAAGTGATTGGGGAGTAAATTTGTACGCAACTAAATTCAATCTTGAAACGTTCAAGCAATGTGTTTCTTCTTCAAGTTAAGTGGAAATACAGTCAACACCCCTCCCCCAAAAAACACCAAAGAAAACCTCCATGCCTCCAAAAATAAAACCTTTTTCACCAGAGGAGGAATATCGCAGCACGACCTATATCGACTACGAAAATACGCTGCATACTCGAAAACAAATTCTAAAACTCACCGAAGTTCCACATTCAAAACTAGGTCACCTTTCAATATAACAGATGTGAAAACACCTTATTCTTTATTTCATTTCGCTAGCACCCCATGTAATTTCTTTTTAAAGTGAAAGAATTTCGGTCGGGAGGGGATAAGGACCAGCCACAGCTGGCTTATATGACGTCAGAGCCCCTGACAGGTGGCGCTGGGTGGCCAAACCTGGAACTAAACAATGTCATACACTAGCTGTGGTTCGCAATTTAACAATACAGATATAACAGAAGATGGTAGTGTCCTTGTTAATATTCCCATAATAGATTCATCATCATCATCATCATCATCATGCTGTCGGTCGCGATGCGACAAAGAGAGCTTTCATTACTTGACTGCCGCTCTCCATTTAGCCATAATAGATTATAGAGCACATATATATTGGGGAGTAAGTGGAAATTTCAACCACGGATAATTGTTCTTCCTCATTCCACTGCTCCTTGTCGTATCCTAGTAATGCCAAACGCCAGGCTAGATAGCGACAAGTATACATTTTTAAGTCATTGGTTTGACTCGACCAGGGTTTGAAAACAGGGCTTCGAATCCCATGACCTACCAAATCGCGAGACGGGCGATCAACTAACTCATTCGGCCATCCCATCGACAGAGATAATTATTGTGAGCCACATATTTGACATATTGCATGTTTATATTATTAACGATATGATACATAACAAGTAACAACCTGTAATAAATAAATATATAAATAAAAACAATCTCAAGCTCTATTTCAAGCCAACCACATAAATTGATTCGGACATGGTTCAACTCGGGTACTGAATAGATTACGCAAATATTTAATGGAATTACTACAACAAATCTATGCTTTTCATACATAAGTCTATACTTCACATGCTTGGTACAAGGTTGAAGTGGCGAGGAGGTCGCTATAATATAGAACCTTAATTTCTTTTGTTAAAAACACAAACAGAAACTACGTTTCTCATTTCATGGTCCAAAACATGATCTTTTACCTTTGTAGCCAGGTAAGGAATCTAACATGTTTGTTTGTTTTACGACCTACAAACAACTAAGCTCATATCAGGACGGGTCCTGACTTGTGACAGTGAACACTCATGTCGATTTTATAGTGCTGCCCCACCGGGAGGCCAGGCCCATGGCACCATGACCCGATATCCTGCAGCCACATTATCCTGACACTGGGCCAACCAGTCCTTGTTCTATCCTATTAATGCAGAGCACCAGGTTTAGGTCGCGACAAGTATCAATTGTATAAGTCATCGGTGTGACTCGGCTGGGATTCGAACTACCGAGCTTCCCCAGGGGAAGCCTGCGTTCTACCGATTAGGCCCCAGAGTCCGGTAAGTAATCTAACAAAAGAACCCTATATTCTAATTCAATTAAATAAATATAATATCACAACACCATATCGCCATGTTGAGTATATGTAAGCAGTTACTATTCCCATTTTTAAATATGTTATAGTACGCTGATGGGCTTATCTAGATGGGTACTACTACTAATTAAATGTCCCATAGTAACACATTCCCTATTCACCCCGAAAGCACATTGTTCATTGCAATGTTCAGCGACCTGTTTGGTGCGATAAAACCAATATCTAGCTCTATTATTATAATAGATTAGCTAGTCTCAAACCAGAGAGGTTACATATAGCCTTCATAAGGCATAAAATCATAGAGGATATGGTCTTAATAAAGCAGTTTCTTATTAAAATCATAAAGGATAGTCTTAATAAAACCATAGATGGTATGGTCTTAATAAGGTGTGGCATTAATAAAAATCAAAGGTTGTAAACTTAAAGGGACGAGATATAGGTCGCTGAGACACTAGCTGTACTCTGAAAAATGCTCTCCAAGCATACGTTTGCCAGTTTTCAGATTCTGGAACTACATATGTTGGGGGGGCGGGGGGAGCGCGCTGACATTGGTTGCTTCTGTTGTGTTTTATTTAGTCCAGCAGCACTGACACTTTTAGCCAACCATATAGAGAAAGAAATGTTAGAAATTGTAATCTAAAATGATAAATATAAAGTTCAAATGTTTATTTATCATAACCAGTTACTTTTTGTGTGAATAATTGATTAAATCATGTAGATTAATAGATTTTAAAAGTTGAATTGAGAGCTTTCTGTGGCTGCCATCTTGGTGATTGCCATGGCTTCCCCTGTATGTGGGGAACCCCTCTAGGTCATGTGATGAGGGAATCACACCTATGATGTCATTCATACATCACAGACCTCAACTCTCCTCCCACATGTTCAGTGGCATGAACTGAACAAACTAAGCAAAGGTATGTTGGGAGAGCTTTTGATGCTGGATTCGTTTGTATCTGGCTGAGGTATAGCCAGCGACTTTAAGGCATAACATTAATCAAATCATATAGGATATGGTGTTAATAAAGAATAGCCTTAATACAAGCATGAAGGATATAGGCTTAATACAGCACAGTCTTAATAAAACCACAGAGGATATGGTCTTAATAAGGTATAGCATTAATATAACCATAAAGGATATGGTTCTAACAAAGAAGTCTTAATAAAACCATAGAAAATGTAGCCTTAATAATGCAGTCTTAAAACCAAACAGGTTATAATCTTAATAAAGTTTACTCTTAATAATAAAAACAGAGAGGTTATGGTCTTAACATATAACCTTCTTGGTATTCATAAAGTTAACGGGTAGATAAGCTCATATGTTTTACTTAAGTACAGTAAAACCTCTCTAATTCGACCAACCATGGGATCAACTTTAAATGGTCCATTTAAGGATGTGGTTGGTTTAGAAAGTTTTTTTTTTATTGTTACAATGGTATTGCATGGGGGGATCATTTGGAACCCAAATAAAGCGATCAATATAGAGGAGTGGTCGATCTGTGGAGGTCGTCGGTTAGAGAGGTTTTACTGCATGAGACATTTATTGCAAGCGGAAATTAGACTAAGTACACAGATCCAGTTATATATGTTAATGCTACAAGTCTTTTTCACATGGAAGCATTTATTGGCGCGAAACAGGAGAGAGCATCAGTACTCTGAATAAATTATACTTAAGGAGCTCAAAGATCTCCTAATATTTCTAGTTCATCATATTACTTTCTTTTCCTTTTTTTTGTTGCTGCAAGTCAAATAGTTATGGTTGCCTCTTGTGTGTTAAGTACGTTAGAAATACTAAAGTGAACATGTGGAAAATTGCACATTGATACCTTGCAATTTACCCAAACTTTCTCTTAAAACTTGTTTTCAATTATTTGTCTTGTAAGACATAATCTTGCTTGCTTAACTGTAATTATTATTCTCAGATTATTCATCTTGGTTTGAAGAGAAAACTCAAGCTCTATGGGTTCCTTTGGTCAATCAATACCTTAAACTCAACTGGGGCTTTCCACGTGGCTTTTCATAGGGCATCCAGCTTGATCTGTTGGTCTGAAAAGTTGAAGAAAATAAAACAGCATAAAGTGAACCTTTCGAAATGGATTAGAAATACATTGGTTACGCCGGCTTAAAGAGTCAAACAATGGGTGTTTGTTGGAGTTTTACGTCCTGGCAACATCTAAGGTCATATCAGGACAACAGCCAGACAAACAGACCTGTCTTACCCAGTGTGAATGTAATGTTAACATGTTTTGTTTTATTACCTAAGGTCATATCAGGACGGGTACCGACTTGTGACAGTGCACACACTCATGGCAACATTTTGCCGATGGTTTTGAGATTTAATCGCTCTTTTTTAATAGATTGATAAATATATCAAATATATTATATAAACCACAAGAAACAAACACCAGGGTTCATATACAGTCGGCCACCAGATTCAAGAATATTCAAGAACATTTTCAAGAACATTTACACTGAGACGATAATTTTGATACCAACATTTTGCAGACTGGGCAATCTCATCTGGTGGACAGAAGGGGGTTGGGGCTAAGCGGAGCGAGAGGAGGTGGGGGCTTAAGAACACAAAAGAACATACAGTTAAATTCAAGTGCTTATTTACTTGCACTCAAGCAAAAATGAGAGACAAATAAGTGTTCACACTTCAAGTCTACCATTCGCTATTTCGCTAGATTAACACATTTTCAGTGACTTTATCTACCCAGTATAAAGACATTAACCCCAGTATTGTCTTTAGTTTATCTCAATTTATAATAACACGTGCTAGAATCCAGACTATGTATTTTCAAAATGTGTAAGCTCCGTTGAAACACTGGGGTTTGGGATTGGGGGATGACGCGAATACTCTGGGGACTATTGCAATGGCTGACTGGCTCACCGATGATGTTAAGCTTGCACAAGGGGCATGTCTGGTGGAGCTTGAGCCAAGGATCGACGCATCCCACGTGAAACTCATGGAAGCACGGCATCACACGGATCTTCTGGAAGGTTGAGTTCAGTTGAGTTTTATTTAGGACGAGGCTATTCGCAGAGCTGCTTTGCTCTGCGAATTAGCGGCAGAATGATTATTATTCGCAGAGCTCTGCTTTGCTCTGCGAATTAGCGGAAGAAGAATTATTATTCACGTAGCTGCTTTGCTCTGCGAAATAGATTGCTTGATAAAAACTAATGCACAAGTTATTTAAATGTGAATTGTAAAGTCTACTAGGTGATGAACGTGAAATATGTCACATTTGTAGAAGTATTGAACTTTGTAATGTGAGTAACAACAACATAATGTTTGTAATGATCCAAATGCTGGCATTTTATCAGGCAAAGCTTATTTACCATTCCGAATTATTTTCAAATAGCTCTGTCAATAAAATAATTACTAGAAATTACATAAATTTATATAAATGATGTGACATTTTATATCCGTCACCTACGAAATGTTAAACATTGATTCCTCTTTTTTTGGGTCCTAAAGGTAATATATGGTGGTGTTCTCTGTGGCAGAGTGGTTAGAGTGTCTGACTTTTTTCTAGGTCGGGCTCCTAATGTGAAGGTTGGTGGTTCGATTCCCCGTGCCCCCACCTCTGCTACTTTGGATTTCCACCACTGTGTATAACTTATGGCGTCATCAAAGGCCAGTTGCTCTGATACCATGTCTATGTGGTGTGGGAGGTTAAAGATCCCTTGGGTCGGTAAAAGTGTAGGCTCGGGCTTTCTAATTCTATCAACAAACTGTCTAATGGTGAAAACAAGTCTATTCAGACTAAAGTCAAGATTCCTTACACGTGGTATGCGGCATGTAAATGCGAATGCGAATAAGAATTGAAAAGCATGTAAATGAATGGTGGTGCTTCCATACGTCCGAATGTGCGAATGCGAAAACTGAATCGGTCCATGGACCGATCGGTGCGGCATGCGAATGCTGCTGCGTTTGCCATAGAAGCCAATACTGTTCCTTCACAAATTAGGACGAGAAACCTCAACAAATGTTGTGGGGGACGCCGCATATACGACAGTCGCATGCCGCATACCGCGTATAAGGAATTTGAGCTTTATCCATGATATGCAGTATAAATCTTCAAGAAAAAAAAAGAAAAAAAATCCTAAGAAACATCATGGTTATGGCTGTCACTAAGTGTCTTGATGACCAGTTTTGAATTTGTTGCGAATTACAGTATTGGTGGCTATAATTCTCAGAGCAGAAGCTCTGCGAATAGCAAGTGCGTTGTATTTAACCAGTTTGCTTGTTGTAATGTTATTGTCGCGGGTGGTGATAAAAATGGGAAACATTTTCCCTAGAGTGTGAGTCGAATCCACATCTTTGCATTCCGTGCCAGGGTGCTAACCGTTACACCACCTAGGCTCCCTGGTGTCACCACCCTATCCATGCCTAGTTGTTTATGTAGCTCCTTTCCTGGTAGTTCAATGCAGATCACTATATTATTTTACATCTTAGCAACATCTAAGGTCATATCAGGACATGTACCGACTTCTGACAGAGCACACTCATGGCAACATTTTGCTGATGGTTTTGAGATTTAATCGCTCTTTTTTAATAGATTTATAAATATATCAAATATAATATATAAACCACAAGAAACAAACACCAGGGTTCATATAAAAGGTTGGCCACCAGATTCAAGAATATTCAAGAACATTTTCAAGAACATTTCCACTGAGACGATATTTTGATACCAAAATTGTGCAGACTGGGCAATCTCGTCCGGTGGACAGGAGGAGGTTGGGGCTAAGCTGAGCGAGGGGAGGTGGGGCTTAAGAACACAAAAGAACACACAGTTAAATTCAAGAACATGTGAGTGTATTCGAACCAAAAGTCTAAATTCAAGCACATTCAAGACTTTCGGCGATGCGTGTAAACCTTGGCAAACAGACTATATATTAGAGGTCTAGTTGGTGGGCTATTAGTTAAAAGATTCACCCCATACTACATTAGCCTGAGTAGTCTTCTTCTTCTTCGCCCGTTGAGGCGTCAGCGCCCATCCACACAAACACCTCCTCAGCCGTGTCGTAGATGAACGTGTCGCCTAGCGCCCAACTTTGGGCATAGGCCACGAACAAGGGCTCTCCAGTTTTCCCGGTCCTGGGCCTTGAGTTTCTTGTTTGTGATTCTGTAACATTGTTCTTTTTCCGGGGTGGGGTTGTTGGCCCCACACCCAACCCCCAACCTGGAGGACCAGTTCCTGCTCTTAGTCTGTCCTCTACCATGAGTCCAGCCCAGCTTGGTTAAACCTGCCAGGGGACTAGCCCCTGCCGGTATAGCTCTCATGGTCACGGAGGCACACAAGCCTCCCCACCATGACAAGGTAGCAACACATTGAGGGGGGCCTGAGTAGTGGTAAAGAACAACCCATTAGAAAAAGTGGTGAGATGCTGGGTAAATGAAAGGACCACATAAATTCTTAATTTAAGAAGCAAGATGCATTCTTCACATACATCATATTTACCCGCTACTTTTGATTTGAAAAATATAATAAAACATGTAGTTTAATAGATTTTAAAAGTGGAATCGACAGCATTCTGTGGTCGCAATCTTATCTTTTTGCATTCTCTCCCATTTCACCAATTCCATGCCGATACAAGTAGCCATTAGATACAGGAACCAGGAATTCTACTTCCTGTTCCGTACTAAAGCAATTTTCGCCTGTATTTAGACTATGTTGTCATTCACCTCTACTCGACGTAAGGGTGAATCTTTTATCTAGTGCGCTATAATCCATACAGTTTGGATATTAAATTAAGCTGGTGTTTTCAACCAGGAGTGACATAATACCTGCTTGCGACAGAAGCCGTCCAAACACACTGCGCATGTGTCTCTGTCGCTGTCGTCATGGTTACGCGACGCGTGCGGTTGGTACCGCTTGACCTTCATCTGACTGATCGCCTGTTGTGTCAGCCGCTGGAGAGACTGCAAGTAAAATAAAAAGTTTTTTTTATTTAACGACACCTCTAGAGCACAAATTTTTATCATCGCCTATTGGATGTCACTCATATGGTCATTCTGACATTTCTTTGGAGGAAACCCGCTGCCACCACATAGGCTACTCTTTCCGATAAGCACCAAGGGGTCTTTTATATGCACTTTCCCAAAGACAGGACAGCACATACCATAGCCTTTGATGAACCGGTTGTGGACCACTGGTTGCAAGCAAAATAAACAAATATTGAAGTATATTAAATAACATTAGAACTGTTATTGTGTTGAACTGTCATTATATGTCTGACTATATTCAGAAACCGTGTATATATCTACTTCTCTGCTATATTCCGGACTCGTGCACATTCCCCTTTCAATATAGTGCCGCCATCTGGTGGAATCCATCTGTACCACCATATCGGTGGCGCTATCTAATGCCAGAGTTAATATCACTCGCGGTTACATGACTCAAAATGGATGCCACTCTGGTCGAAGTGACCAAAGTTAGTGAAAACCATCAAAATTAATATAAAATGTGTACTCTAGGCACAAAAAAAACATGGCGAAGCATCAGTGGAGTATGATTATGCGCATTGGCAGCACCGATTAACAGAGGAATGCGTATCCAAAATCTTGTTTGAATTTGTTGTGTGTGTTAAAATGATGTTATGGATGGATGCTAAATGGCTTTCTCAATTTGTATAAGATCAAAATTAAACAATTTTAAATTCAACTCTAACAAATGAGCAACATTGCTATTATTTGGAATGTTTGTTGCTATTATTTTGACAAATGTGGTACGCAGTTTCTGAGAACGACACATATATATAGTTGTTAAATATATATTGTTGTTAAGTATATATATTTGTTGGAACCCATCGATCGATATAGGAGAGTGGTCGATCTGTGGAGGTGGTTGGTTACCAATGCCATGAGTTCTGAAAGTCCCGCCAGCTACACTAGTTCTTGTCATTGCCACCAGGATGTGGGTTGGCAGGGGAAATGGGTCTATTACTGCACACTTTTCTTTTCTATTTTTCTTGAGGACTTATACCGCCTATCTATATAAGACAATATATATAAGACTGAATAGTCTCGGTTTACCATTAGACAGTTGCTCGATAGAAAGCCCAAGCCTACGCTTTTACTGACCCATGGGATTTTTAACCTCCTGCACCACATAGACATGGTATGACAGCAACTGGCTTTTGATGACACTCTCAGTTATACGCAGCGGTTGAAATTCAAATTGGCAGAGGTGATGGCAGGGGGAATCGAACCACCAACCTTCAGATTAGGAGTCCGACCTAGAAAAAAGTCTGACCCTCTAACTACTCTGCCACAGAGAACACTGCACTTCCCTCACCTGAGACGACTGCGCCCTCGGAATGATGTCCTCGGCACCATGGTTGGCCTTGGCAATGAAGAGCAGCAGGAGGAAGGACATCCCCGACAGGAAGTAGCTCCAGAACAGGGCCGGGTCCGCCTGCAGAAGAATATCCACTGCATGATTGTTTGTTTGTTTGTGGTTTTACATCCTGGCAACATCTAAGGTCACATCTGGGCCGTGTTCAAGGTATGCCTTGGAGAAATTCCGGATGGTGTGCTAGTCTGAACGGCATATTGCTGTCGGTTGCCTCGAAAATGTCGGCCCCCCTTTGGGGGGCCGTCATTAGCAATTGAAAGAACAGCTCTGATTGGCTGAAATCACTGAATCCGACGGCTATTTTGGAGGCACTTTTTGCCTCCTATCTGAAAAGTGTGACATCTCGGAGTCGACTCCGAGTCGCACCCTGAATACAAATAGGCTAAAAAGACGTCGCGGAGCCATCTCCGAAGCGCCTCTGAGGCGTACCCTGAACGGCCAGGACAGGTTGGTTGGTTTTACACCCTGACATCTAAGGTCATATCAGCATGGGTCTGGACAGGTACCGACTCGTGACAATGCACACTCATAACGACTTTATAGTTCTTCACCAATGGGAGACCAGGCCGCCGGCACCATGACCTGCTATCCCCACTCAGTGATATTATCCTGACACTGAGCTAACCAATCCTTGCCCTATCCCAATAATGCCGAGCGCCAGGCTAAGTTGCGATAAGTCATTGGTTTGACTCGACCGGGAAGCAAACTCCCAATCTCCCGCACGTGAGGCCTCCGCGCTACCGATTCGGCCACAATACCTGGTGACTTGAGAAGAGAAGAGAAAATGAGATAATAACGTTTGGATGCATCTTGAGAGAAAAAAGAAAAGATGGAATTAGGAAGGTGGTACCTGAAGGATGTGGCACCTTTGTCACTAACCTTGCTGACATCTTGGTTGGGGTCACCCAGACAGATGACCCCGTCAAACTCACTGTATGGGCGAAAGCCCCCGGAACGACCACACGTAGCCCACAGCGTTAGTGTGCTGATCTTCTGAAAGTGGAGCATACGCAGTATATAATGAGTCGTTCTCTCGAAACTGGGTACCACAAAGTAAAGCTTGTTTTATTTAATGACGCCGCCAGAGCACATTGATTTTTATCATCGGACGTCAAACTTATG
The DNA here is from genome assembly GCA_030323885.1 of Branchipolynoe longqiensis. Lineage (NCBI taxonomy): Eukaryota > Metazoa > Annelida > Polychaeta > Phyllodocida > Polynoidae > Branchipolynoe > Branchipolynoe longqiensis. The sequence goes on from CM059195.1 coordinate 54,246,195, forward strand.
GTCATTAACTTATGGTCATTCTGACATATTTCTTTTGAGGAAACCCGCTGCCGCCACATAGGCTACTCTTTCTGATAAGCAGCAAGGGGTCTTTTATATGCAATTTCCAACAGACAGGACTAAGCTGGGTACCACATATTTGGTGTCCATGTTACGATGGGCATATTTAATTCATTTTTCTTTCTTTTTTATAGCAAGTTAAATAATTATTGTTGCCTCTTGATATTAAGAATGTTAGCAATACTATATGTATTTAATTTATCCCACAAAAGGTATCAAAAGAATGTTTAAGTGATTTAGTGCGGAAGTGAAAACGTGAAACGTTTACACAAACATTTTTTCAACTTTATTTCAACTTTTTTCTTGAAAGAAACCAAGAGTGGATTCATCAATAATGTAACGTGGAAACCAAATATATGGTACAGTTTCTGAGAACGACCCAGATACACACAATGCAGTAACATAGATTCAGAGTAAACAGTATCGGTTTTGAAAAAGGACGAGGCTATTCACAGAGCTGCTTTGCTCTGCGAATTAGCGGAAGAATGATTATTATTCGCAGAGCTACATGTCCAAATTAACTTTCAAAATGACAAGGGGCTGTGTCCCCTAGTGCTGTGATAGATAATCAAATAGGTGCCGATCAGTAGGTGATTAACCAGCCGGAAATTAATTTAATTAAATGTTTAAAGTAGAATTTAATTATTATGAAAAATATACACATGTAAAGTAATGCTATCTGAATTTTTTTTAAATAAGCCTGAGCTTGTAAAAAAATAGTTTGCGCTTATGAAAAATGTTTATCAAAATATGTGATTTGGCTGTATTGTTAACGGTAAAAAATGTTGCTTGTGTACATTGAAAAATCTTGAAATAGCTGACATCTGTTAAAAAAAGAAAAAAAAAAGGGAAAAAAAGAAAGAAGTTATAGTGTAGTAGTCTGTACATGAGCTCTACTACCACGCGGTAGCAGCGGAGACAACACCGTACACCAGCGCAGTACCATTACACTGCGCCAGGTGGTGGCATGGGTAGCCACCGGGCAAACCCCGACTGGGCTGCCCTCTACTGCGGGTGGCTGACACCCCCCGCCCCCCACACACACCTATAGAGTCGATGTGGGATCTGGTGAGTCAGGGGGCGGGTCAGGCAACTACTGACGCCGCGGAGAGCAGATGGTTCAATGAACCAGGTTGAAGCATACACTAATTGAATCTTGGTGTTCTTCCGTGAGTGACCGTGTGAGTGAGAGTCGGAGGGCCGTGGGCCATTACAATATGTTGCACTACTTCTGTCTCCATTTTCGTAAATTATGTGATAGTTTTATATTTGTCACCTACAAAACGTGATACACTGGAATTGTTGTTGTTGCCTAATTGTGTCCTCAAAAACATTGTGGTTAAGGCTGTCACTAAGTGTCTTGATGACCAGCTTTGATCTTGTTGCAGCTCTGCAAATTACAGTATTGGTGGCTATAATTTGCAGAGTGCTAGCTCTGCAAATAGTCAGTGCGTTTGAGAAATCCTCGAACTATTTACTAAAGATGAAACTAATTAATTTATTATATGCAATGGAATTATTTGCACCACTGCACCACTTGACAAAATTGTTCACTTGCAGATGACTCGCAGTCAGATCCATCGGGTTAAAATTGATTAAATAAAAGTAATTCAGTTAACCATTTTAATTTCAGGCGAAACATAGGCGGCTAGTTACTGAGCACTTTTTGGGAGTATTTATATTTGTCATTTGTAGTTTTATACTTTTGGTAGTTGTACTCCCACAATGATTGTTTGTTGAGGGTTATATCAGGACGGGTACCGACTTGTGGCAGTGCGCACTCATAGTGACTTTATAGTGCTGCCCCAGTGGGAGACCAGGCCGACAGTACCATGACCCAATTTCCCACTCAGTCATATTATTCCAATACTGAGCTAACCCGTCCTTGCCCCATGTGCAAGGTTGGATAACGACAAGTATAAATTTGCTAAGTCATTGGTTTGACTCGGCCAGGTTTTTCAAATTCCTGATCTTCCGCATGGGAAGCCTGCACGCATATCAATTTGGTCACCGCATCCGGTCTCCCACAATAATAAACTACGATCAGAAGCACATCCCAGCTGTGCTAAAAGGTGTAACAGATTCAACATGGCAGATCATATATGAAATACTACTGGATACCTCAACACCCGAAAGTGAGCATATTAGAGTAAAACCCCATTATAACGCACCCTGATTTAACGTGAGTTCAGATATAACGCGATGATTCACTGGACCCAGAATTCTTTAATTTAAAGGCAATTTAGTCAACTGAAACCCGATTTAATGCGACCCCAATTCTTTCGCGATCCCCTTATATGGACCTGAATCATAACGGGGTCATACTGTACTTGTACAATACAGCAATACTCTTGTCTTACCTGAAGATCATAAAATGAGGCGTTGTATGTCAGGCGAACCTTCATCTTGATTTTGCTGCAAATATATTTTCCACGTGTCAGCGTAGTAAAAATATCCACATTTAGATAAGCTGAAAATGTGATCCTTTCAGCGGACTATGCAACTTTAAGCATTTGTTGCCACAAAGAAGGGAATGCTGGGTAAATTTAATAGAAGCTTTTACTGCATAAGCCTATGATGTCAGAGATTTGGTGTGCCTGCAAAAATTAATTTCGCATAATCGCACTTCAAATATCTCAAAAGTTAGTAGCTTAAAATAAGTTACTTCAGACAAAAGAAAAGTAGAATATAACAATCAATTTAATATATTTATCTAAGAAAAATGACAAAAACCCAAAACCATCGGAATATGCTACTTTAATACTTAAACAGACACCGTTGCATGTGAATATAAGACTATCATGAATACAATCAGTAAACAAAGAATTAAGCCTACATTATTTTTCCATGGCGTTCTTACTTTATGTACATTTATCTTCTGAAATACACAACAAAATTTAACTTAAACATGTTAATCTTGCGGTAAGAGCTTTACCTGATTTATTTGAGGTTTTAAATTGATATGGTAATTCATAAAGTCACATATTAATTGTGATCGGATCCACTGATTACATATATACTGTGCATGTATTTCAAAATAGGTATATATATTTTGATATATTTCTTTCTATACCCCTGTAATACATATTGTTGACTGAATTTGCATAATACTTTGTTGGACTGAATCTGTACACAGTTACTACTACAGCTGATAATTTATTTATAAAATGTTTAATACTTCCAGTAACAAACAGGATTTGCATGCAGTCACTATTACAACTGATAGTAGTTTCATTTATGCATGATACTTATTGGACGGGACTTGTACACAGCTGATACTTCATTTATAAAATATATAATACCTTTAGTACGCAGTTACTACTACAGCTGATACTTCATTTATAAAATGTTTAATACTTTTAGTAAAACAGGATTTGCGCACAGTCGCTATTACGACTGATAGTAGTTTCATTTATGTATTAAGGAATTGTACTGTACGGCCGGAAGACCAGTGCTCTGGCACTGACAAAAGATACTATTCGATGAATAAATACTTGAACCAAAAAAAACATTTCGACTGTGCGTAAAATGGGAGTGACGCCCAGAGACAACCATAAATGATTTTAAACAGGAATTAATATTCGCGCACCTTATAATTTGGTACTAGGTCGAAATAGATAAGGATAAATGTTTACCTAAAAGAATTAGGTCTACATTATTATGTTCTCGGTGTGGAATGATTAAACTATCAGGCATTGTTCTAGGTCAGAATCCTAATCTGGTTCGGTTCCCCATGCCATCAGCTCTGTCAGTTTGGATTTCCTCCGCGGTGTATAACTTACAGCATCATCAAAGGCCAGTTGCTCCGATACTATGTCTATGTGGTGTGGGACTTTAAAGACCTCTTAAGTCGATTAAACTGTAAGCTTGGGATTTCTATCGACCGTCTATTGGTGAAAACAAGACTACTCAAACTTATCCATGATAGGCAGTATAATTCATTAATAAAATAAATAGCTAGATAGTATCAATTTTGTAAGTCATTGGTTTGACTTCACCGGGAACCGAACTCCCGATCTCCCGAAAGCGAGGCCCGCGCTCTACCGATTCGGCCACAGTGCCCGGTGACTTGAAAAGAGAAAAGAAAATGAGATAATAATGTTTGGATACATCTTGAGAAAAAAAGAAAGATGGATTAGGAAGGTGGTACCCGATATAAAGTTGCTCGCTGAATAAACTAATTTTATAAATAAATAAATACATAAATAAATAAATATTGTACCTGGCAAGTGCAGAGAGCAGGGCTGTGACGTTCTCGACCTCCTGAATGAGAACGACTGGGCAGGGGAACAGTTGAACCACGTCCAGTTCCGTCACCATCTTTGGATTCATCGCCAGGATGATGATGGCGGATGCACCAAACATCACCACCTTCCGTACCTGGCAGAAACATTATATATGTAGTTGGTCGGTTGGTTGTTGGAGTTTTACGTCCTGGCAACATCTGAGGTCATATAAATAAGGCGGCACTTTGCCATGGCTAATTGCAATCATATTCACACGCGTCTCAATACCAGGGCTGGCTTTGTCCAGTGTCTTAACATTACCCATAGATAACCCTGGTTTGTAAAAGCTTGGCTGGTTGGTTGGTGGAGTTTTACATCCTGGAAACATCCAATATCCAACGACCTACATATGAGTGCAAAAAGAAAAGCTCTTTTTTGCCATAACGAGGTTGCATTAGAGGCCCATTAGGGCCTAGATCAGCCAGAATAGGATCTGTAAATTAATCTGCAAGTTAAGATCATATCAGAACGAGTACGGACTTGTAACAGTGCGCACTCATGGCGACTTTATGGTGCTGCCCCACTGAGAGACCAGGCTGCCACCACCATGACGTGATAGGCCACTCAGTCACATTATCCTGACACTGAGCTAACCAGTTCATTGCCCTATCCTATTAATGCCGAGCACCAGGTTAGGATGTGACAAGTATCAATTGTTAAGCCATCGGTTTGACTTGGCTAGGGTTCGAACCCATGATCTACCAACACGGGAGACGGACGCTCAACTTATTCGGACATCCCATCTGGTTTTGTTTGTAAAAGAAAACATCCACAAACTCCTTTATTTCCATCTATAGGATAAGAGAACTGAAGGGGAATGGTTCCGTTTTTATATTCCCATAAAAATGTATACACATATAATTATTCAATTATAATATATAGTATATAGTATTGGCTGGCTAGTTGGCTGCCTGCAGCCCTTCAGCCAACAACCTTTCTTACCTAGCAAATAATGTAGACCAACATCTTGATAATGGTTAGAATGGTAGTATACTATTACTTCTATGTTATTCACATTTATTTTTATATCTACCTACTATGGACCAAATTGTGCATATTGCTGTGGCAATGTGGGTAATTCGGGGGAGGCGGACGACCACTCTCCCCCTTCCCTACCGCCCCCCCCCCCTTTCTTACCCTCACCAATCTCCACACACTCTCCTCCCCTCCTCCCCCTTCCCCACTCACTCACCCTCCCCTCACCCTAACCACCTAGATGGCGCCACCACCTCCTCCCCTCACTCTCCCCACTCCCTCCAGGCACCGCCACCACAGCCTCCCTCCCCCCTGCTCCCGCCGCTGGTCCCGCCGCTGGTACCTCCCCCCCCCTTCCTCCTCCCCATCACCTCGGCCACTTCTCCTCCTGCCACAGCACCGATAAGACCTACTCTCAACGCCCCTCACGCCTCAGGCCGCTCACCACCGTCGATACGACAGTTCACCACGCCACACCAACGCACCATGCCGGCACGGAAATCCACACGGCGCGCCACTACCACGGATGCGGCACCCACGACGCCCAACGAAACAACACCACGAGTAAGGGGGCGCCCGCGCTCAGTCATCACTAAACCTAAAACTGCGACAGTGCCTCGGGACGACAGTGAAGACGGAACGTCCGCACACGCACAGATATTGCTGCTCAGGCAGTCAGTGAACGAATCCATCCAACAACAGGCTGAACTCGCTAAGACCGTCATCAGCAGGCTATACGCACTGGAGGAGGCAGGCCTCAGTAAACGCACAAGGAGCAGCTCAACAGACGGGAAAACGCCGCAGAAAAGGAGACGCCGCGCCACCCACGACTCGTCAGGATCGAGCCCGTCACCCTCACCACGTGGCCGCTCATCACGTGGCCGTTCACCACCATCACGAACACACCGCATAAGATCACCACGACCAACCCCACGATCCAACCGACACGGGAATGACGACCATGAACGCAAGAAACACAGGCAGTCCTGCCACGCACCCCAGACACCGACCCCATCATCAACCGACGACGACGAACAGCGAGATGTAGTAGACGCCATAATAGGAGCTAACAAGACACAAGGACGAACATCCAGCCGAGGTAAGGCGCAACTCCTCCCCCACACATACGTAATACGGGACGAGAAGAAAGGCAAAGTAGGACCAGGTGAGAGCACGTGGCACGAATACTTTGCGGCCCTTGCACGAATGAGAAAGGATCCCAAAGTGCCACGCTCATGGACCAGACCCATACTAGATCACCAGGACGACATATTCGAGATGGCGGCCGACTGGTCGGAGAAAGTGTTCGCCATGGTGGACGACGGACGACTGCCTAAGGCTTGGAAGGACGAACAGGCCATAAAAGATCTCCAAAGGGCAGCATGCCTGGCCGGCATCCAACGCGAAGAAAAGAACCGATCGGCACGTGCCGCACAAGGCAAAGCAGACGAACAACACACGGCACCAATAAACACCCCATACAAAAGACCTGAGTTCAACCACGACACCGACGGCAGACCCTGCCATAGATGGAACTGGGGCACAGACTGCGGCCACTCCACCTCCCACGGCACGGGTAATGATCGACGCGCACACGTGTGCGGGTGGTGTGCAAACAAATACAGAAAGGCAAACCCCCACAAGGAGCAAGACTGTAATAATAAAAGACGGCAGAACGAACGCAAGGCGACGGCAACAGATACAGACGAACAAAAAACGGATTTTCACTAAACGGTCCTGGCCAGGCCGTAGAAATTGCCGACACCACCAACACTGACGAAAACACGACCGACACCGACTCAAAAGACGAACACCAACCCTTACTCAAAATTGTGTCGGTAACACTCGCCCTTAACACACCCACACAACCATGGACACAAATCGACACAATGGCCAGCTCATCGGAATAAACCGACACCAACCACCACGTGGGGACACACGCGTCAGACGACCCCCCACCAGACAACAACCCCGGCGCACACAGTCACCATAACCCCCAACAAAGCCCAGTGCCACCACGACGAACACGCCGCGGAACAAACAAACCCAGCTGGCCACGAAACAGCCCACACGGGGCAGATGCGTCACCAGACACTGCAAACAACTCTTCCGCCAAAACCGCGAGCAGCCCAACCGCCACACAAGACCACGTGGCGTGCGGTGCCGACCGCCACCCCACAACCGCCACTCCCACCCGCGGCGGCCACACCCCATTAAGCCCCGATAACCAACCGCGGCACGGTGCCGCCTCCAACACATCAGTCGCATCACGCATAGCCGCCACCACGACCCACCCCCGTAATGAGAATTACGGCGCTCGCCTACCCGACACCACAGACTCTGAGACCAGTGAATATTACACCACAGACGCGGTCTACCACCCGACCCCACTCAACACCCGAACACCCCGGGTAGGAGAGGACAGAGCACACACTATAGAACACTGCCTACTTCCGGTCTTCAGCCCCACTCCACCGCCCACACCGGCAGACAGACCCCCGCCTCATACCCCAACAACCGGCATGGGAGGCACCGACCACAATACTCCACCACAAAACCGAACACCCCGGGTAGAAGGAACTGGAACCGACGCCACACCCCCCCCTCCCCTCATCCCACCACAACCACACCAACAACCGCCCCCCACACCAGAGATGATACCCACCACCACCGCTACGGACCACACCAATCCGCCTCTACCGACATCCTTGCTCGCCACCCACTCAACAGACTGACCGTCGCATGTGTACAGCCTATAGTCCCCACACGCACCATACACCAACACGCGACCGACCCCGACCCAGACAATGGTGAACCTCCAGACGCCCTCCTCACCCACCAACAACGCGCACACGCGTCGGAAGACATCGAAGATGTCACGGACGACCACTGCAGCCAGGTCGACACCCCCTACAACCCACCCCACACACCACTCTCATATAAAATCACACTCGACAGGATCTGGCCAGTGTCGATACCAGCGGCATGGGCCAACCAGGTTTACCAATATATCTACAACCAGGTCAGGGAAACGGCACTCCCAAACCATGTCGCCGCACGCATCCCGGTCCCCTCGGGCCTCAAGATCGACCGATGGAGGCACTTGCTCACCGACTACCACGACACCGAGCTCCTCGACTTCTTAGAATACGGCTGGCCAGTCGACTACACTGCAGACACGGCCCCCGTACCGTCGAGGGCAAACCACCGCGAGGACCCCGAAAACTTCCAATGGATTGAAAAATACATACATGAAGAAACGTCACGAGGGGCCCTCCTCGGGCCATTCAGCCAACCCCCCTTCCTCCCCTGGGCGCAGATCAGCCCGATGATGACCCGGGCAAAGAAAAACACCACCGAGCGCCGGGTCATTGTCGACCGTAGCTTCCCCAGGGGAGCTAGCGTAAACTCTGGCATACGGAAAAGCCACTATCAAGGCCGCCCCGTCACCTACCCCCATCCGAACATAACCAACCTTACTGACGAGGTCACCCGGATCGGCCAAGGAGCTTGGATATGGACGATCGACCTTGCCCGCGCCTACCGCCAACTCCGCACCTGCCCCCTCTCCGTTCCCCTCCTCGGAGTCACGATAAATGACGAACTCTACTTCGACATCGCCCCTCCATTTGGGTGCCGCACCTCGTCCATGGCCTGCGCACGCACCACCAACGCTGTGACGTACCTACTCCGAAAAAAGGGCCACTTCGTCCTGTGCTACCTGGACGACTTTCTCGGGGCGGCACCCACAGAGTACCAGGCAGTCGAGGCATACGTCGATGCCGTACAGCTCGCCGCCGACCTAGGGCTCGAGCTCTCCACACACAAGTGTGTCCCGCCATCCCAAAAGACCGAATGGCTCGGGTTCGAGGTCGATACTACCGACATGGTCGTCCGCATACCGGCACTCAAACTCCACGAGGTCGTCACCGAGTGCGCCGCCTGGACACCCGGATCAAAAGCCTCAAGGAAAGACCTCCAGTGCCTCGTCGGACGACTGCAGCACATCACAAAGTGCGTGCGCCCGGTGAGGAGATACATGAACCGGATCCTGGCGGCACTCAGAGCCGCTCCCTACACCGGGAAACACACAATAACAAACGAAATGACCCTCGACATCGAGTGGTTTAAGTCCTACGCACACCTCTCTAATGGTGTCGTCTTACTCCGCCCACCACCCAAGCACGAATGGGTCATTGAGTGCGACTCATCCCTCCTCGCTGGAGGAGCGCACTCCCCAGGAGGCTACATCACGGAAGAGTACCAGCCCGAGTACCTCGACGATGGTCACAATATCGCACAGCTCGAGGCGATAAACCTCATTGTCGCACTCCACGCCCTCACTCCGCCCAACCCCCAGGACTATGCCGTCGTCATCAACACCGACAATCAGGCCTCACAAATCGTTCTTGAATCCGGTGCTGGAAGGGATCCCACCCTCTGCGCCTGCGCCCGAGCCGTCTGGAGGTTTGCGGCACTCAACTCCTGCGAGATCCGCGTCGTCCACAAGCCTGGCACTGAGATCGCATTCGCCGACGCCCTCAGCAGGGCACCCTTCGACCGGGTGGCCAGGCGGAAAGCGGATAGATTCGTGGACGACATGGACCTCGTCCGAGTGCGCGTCGTCCACAGTACTGCCATACTCGACACAGACGAATAGCCTGGGTCGAGATAACTATTTGCCTCTCTCTCCCCAGGCAACCAAGAAGAACACCACCGACTCGCCCACCTCTTCAGAGCCGGCCTCGCGTAGGGCACCTGGAGAAACAAAAAACGACAGATAACCACCTACCTGAGACACTCCCTCGAAAGAGACTACGACCCTACCCGCCCGACTCAGCTCGACATAGCATCATACCTAGCCTCCATGTCCATATCACGCCGCTCCCCCGGAGCCGTCATGAACCATCTCAGTGCCGCGCGGACATGGGTCAGGCTCAAGGACGGCAGAACAAGAGGATTCGACTCATACCTCGTCACGATAATCAAAAGAGGCATCACCCGGGACTCCGACCATATCCCTCGACAGGCTCCTCCCCTCACACCTGCTGACCTCCGCGCCGTCACCACCTTCCTCCGTAAGGCTGGCAACAATGCAAAGGTCCTCACGGCGGCCATCCTCATTGGGTACTTCTCCCTCCTCCGACAAGGGAACCTCCTCGTGACGGGCCGCCCGGACGACCCCGGACACACCCTCAGATACCAAGAGATCACCAGCCACCGGACCCACCTCACCGTCGTCGTCCGCTCCACCAAGACCTCCAGAGCACGATCCGACCAATATGCGATAACGATCCCTCGGATCCCGACCTCCGCCTGCTGCCCCGTACGAGCCTGGAGGCACTACTCGAGCGCCACTTCACCTCGACCACTCGACCCTGCCTTCATGACCCCGGACGGGTCTCCACTGACGGTCAACACACTCACGAGCACACTACGTGCCGCATTACGATACTCGGGATGCCCCAACCCATCCGGATACACCCTCCACAGCCTGCGTCGGGGTGCCGCACAGGCATGTGCCGCCGCCGGAGCGCCCCTTAAGGACGTCGCAGACCTCGGCCACTGGCGGTCGTCCGCCGTCCACTCATACGTTCCCCAGCAGTCATTCGCGGTCGCGACCCGGGCACTCTCAACACTATTTGGTTGAGGCCCGGGTCACTTAAGACTCTAACTAACGATAAAGACATTACCTATGACATTTGACATTGAACATTACTACTTATCCATTACACTTACATTGCCTTAACAACTGTCGAACTTGACCTCTGATTACATTTACTTCACTGTTACATTGCCTTACTGAATAAATCCCATACTATGTAGTCCGCCTCCTGTCCTGAATTGTCCATATTGCTGTGGCAATGTGGGTAATTCGGGGGAGGCGGACGACCACCCTCCCCCTTCCCTACCGCGACCCCCCCTTTCTTACCCTCACCAATCTCCACACACTCTCCTCCCCTCCTCCCCCTTCCCCACTCACTCACCCTCCCCTCACCCTCACCACCTAGATGGCACCACCACCTCCTCCCCTCACTCTCCCCACTCCCTCCAGGCACCGCCACCACTGCCTCCCTCCCCCCTGCTCCCGCCGCTGGTCCCGACGCTGCTCCCGCCGCTGGTACCCCCCCCTTCCTCCTTCCGCCTCCCCATCACCTCGGCCACTTCTCCTCCTGCCACAGCACCGATAAGACCTACTCTCACCGTCCCACCCACCCAACTCTCCAAAGGTTGAGGCCCGGGTCACTTAAGACTCTAACTAACGATAAAGACATTACCTATGACATTTGACATTGAACATTACTACTTATCCATTACACTTACATTGCCTTAACAACTGTCGAACTTGACCTCTGATTACATTTACTTCACTGTCCCACCCACCCAACTCTCCAAAGGTTGAGGCCCGGGTCACTTAAGACTCTAACTAACGATAAAGACACTACCTATGACATTTGACATTGAACATTACTACTTATCCATTACACTTACATTGCCTTAACAACTGTCGAACTTGACCTCTGATTACATTTACTTCACTGTTACATTGCCTTACTGAATAAATCCCATACTATGTAGTCCGCCTCCTGCCCTGAATTATGTAACTACCATCATTCTGAGTCTGAAATAAAGAATTGAATTGAATTTATAATCAGTCAACTCTAATAAAAGAAATTCATATCAGTTTCTATAATGGCATTGTAACTTACCCTGTCTAAGCAGGATTGTTCCAATTCCGGAAATCCCATATCAGTTTCGATAATGACATAGTAACTTACCCTGTCTAAGACGGATTGTTCCTGTGACACATACTTCCAATAACAGAAACCCCATATCCGTTTCGATAATGGCATAGTAACTTATGCAGGTATTGCAGGTATAGCAATACATCAGGGAGTTTGACGCCCCTGCCTTGCAGAGTTGTAAACCACTGCCTTGTGGTACAGGTTCTTGACAGAACCGAAGGCTAAGGGAGCAAACCCTAAACAGAAAACCATGTCACTGTGGCAGCAATAAGGGCGGTTGATGTATGGAACTCCCAACATCTCCCGACCAGCCACTGCAGGGACAAATAGTTTTGCGCCTGTCTTGACATGTTCTTGCCGGTGTGAAACCTCTATTTGCTCCCCGAGAGAGTGCCTCTGGTAACTTGCAAAAGCCAGCAGCACTTCAACACTTTTGCAGGCAGCTTTCATGAAATGTTACCATGAAGAGAAACCTGAAGCTGAAAGACATTAAGACCGACTCATGGACGCAACTCTCACAGCAGAGAGCTAAATGGAGAGCGGCAGTCAAGTAATGAAAGCAGTCTTTGTCGCATCGCGACTGACAGCATGATGATGATGAACTTACCCTGTCTAAGATGGATTGTTCCTGTGACACATACTTCCAATAACAGAAATCCCATATCAGTTTCGATAATGGCATAGTAACTTACCCTGTCTAAGACGGATTGTTCCTGTGACAGGTTTGGTTCTGTATTAGATGACCCTGCAGGCAGTTCAAGTACGGCCACCCAATCACGTTGCAAGGACATTTCCTGAAGTGTCTTCTCCATGCTGCCATCCTTCTCATCATATGGTATTATCTAGAAGGAAACAATGTGTGAGACAAAAGCCTGATAGTGATATAACAGTATGATTAGTAAATGAGACTCAGCAATTATGATTTATGATATTTATGCATAGTTATTACACACACATGCTGTGTCTAGTTCAATGTGATTAACTTGTATAAGCTAATTCAGGCTCAGACATTTACACACATGATTCTCTAAAAGTAAAGAATTAAATAGTAAAGAGCACAACAATCTGATAATTATGCTAGCTTTCCTCTGGTAGTAAGTAATACGACTAGAAATTACATAAACTAATAATACGAAAATAACATCACCAAACACCAATTGTGAATTCTGGGAAATGTGTCATATAACGACTCTTTCTATATTCACTACTCTACTTGAATTTGTTTTTTAAATAGTTTTATTTTAAGTAATACTAAATTAAATGTATACAGCATGCCTAGAACTGTATCGAACGTTCTAATAAGGCTGAATCCCTGTAGCAAATTAGGTATTTTTCTGTAGCATTTTGCAGCCTCTTTTAATTTTTTTTTTTAAACCCAATAATTTGATGCATTCAGGGTGTTTGAAAAAAAAGTTCAAGTGTCTAAACAGTGTTTCATTGTATTTGTATGAAGTTTTATTTGAATAGTAAGCGATTGGCTTGTCTTCTGGCCATGCATATGGTATGTTCAATAATACTATAGAATCAGATATTAAAATGGATAAATAAACTATAAGTCCGTACTACTACATAAGTTGTAGGTAATCCAATAACTGAATGAAGAAATTTATGTTTTAGAAGAACCCAAAACTACACTATATTGTCTATAGTATATGACATAATACTAATAGATGCCAATCTGGAACTGGACTATTGCATAATGATAATCATAATGTATTGCCATTGTCATTGCATTGGTGATAGGATATGACATCATGACATGTCATGTACAATGAACGATCATGTTGATGTTTGCAATGTACATGAAAAGCTTGACGAGTCATGAACAACTATGGCATTGCCATTGGTCATTGCAAACATAATTATCATTAACATTATGACAGGTTAATTATAAATCATTAACTGGAGTGTTACAACCTACCCATTGACGCTGCCTGTACAATCCCTAAAGGGGCTGTCACATTAGGGTTTTTTGCGGGAGCGTACGGCGGCGTAGGCGCGTTACGTCATATACGTCAGCATAGGCCGCCATACGCTACGCATATGCTACACTACGCATATGCTACGCATATGCTACGCATACGCTATGCAATGCATATGCTACGCATACACTATGCATACGCTACGCATACACTATGCATATGCTACGCATACACTACGCATATGCTATGCATAGGCCGTCATGTGCCGGCTTATGCCATTGTACGCCGCCATACGCTTTCTCCCGTCCGTCCGTCCAAATTTTGTTTTGCATGCTAAAAAAATCTCGACCTATGGGAGCATATGGTTCATACGCTACTCATACGCCGGTGTATGCTCCTCGTACGCTAGGGGTGCGCCGGTGTAGGTTACGCATACGCTCAACTTGCGTCACCGGCATATCTCTAGCGTATGTAGCATACGCATAACCTACGAGTTACGTATGGGATCGTACTCCTAGCGTATGCACAGCGTATGCACAGCATATTCCAAGAGTATGCCATAGGTCTCGACATCGATCTTGACTCATATGCTACGCATATGCTACGCATATGCTACGCATATGCTACGCATATGCTACGCATATGCATAGCCATGCACGCATATGCTACGCATATGCTCGCATCACGCATAGCGATATCACAGTCCACCAGTACTGGCACAATCAAAACCGTCAAAAAATGTCACAGTACGCTCCTCATAGGTTACGCATATGCTCAAAAACACCCGAGGTCACAAAAGCCAAAGGTCACGATAGGCCGGCATGCGCAGCTTTTTCCCATTTTCGACGTAGGTTTTCAATACGCTCCCGCCATACGCCGTAATGTGACAGGGCCTTCAGCACTCTTTATGATGAGTCATGAAAAACTATGGCATCGCAAACATAATTATGACAGGCTAATAACTGAAGTGTTACAATAGAACCTACCCGCTGTAGCAATCCCTCAGCACTCCTTATAGCACCGACCCTTGCAAATGATCCGACGACTTGAAATGAGTTCTCCTTGTCAGCACCTCGGTCTCGGAACTTGGGAGTGTCGTCGTGCAGTGACCCTAATCCTGCATCCATACGATTACTTTGGTCGATATTGAGAAAGGCAGTTCTCTCTCCTACAACAGCAGTCGGTAAGACGCATACCGCATACAAACAGAGTAGAAGACTGACTGCATTTCTCCGATGGTAATGAGAAATGAGGAAAAGAACTTGAAAATAAACGAGAGCCAGCTCAGTCATTGTAGGTTGTTTTGATTTGGAGACAATTAGGTCGGGCAATCCCTGGATATTACGTCATGTTTGGAGGGGGTTTCCTGCTGAATTTCACCAGTTATTGTTATTACCTAATAAATTAAGGACAACATAATATCAGAACTAAAAATACTATGGTTTGTAATAATTTAAATGGATGTAATTATAAACCTTTAGCAGGATTGTCAGTAACAGCTTTGCAAAATGTACTAACACGCCAGAACCCAGCGGAAATGTACTCTGCGCATGCGCGTTGGAAAAACCTCGTGTTCCGGTGTCCCCTACGTAGAGAACAGTCAAAATGTCATTTTCTGCGTGTAAAACATTTGCTACTGCAGCCACCAAAGTGCTGCTATCCACTACGTTTGTCGGCAATGCGGCCATACGAACAAGACTTCCCGTGTACGGATCACGGGCTTTGCAAACACAGCGTTCTTTTACCAGATCAATGTGGCACTTGACCGGCGGCGGTCGGCGAGGGGAGGAGGGGCCTCTGGCAGCCGGTGCTCAATGGATGGCAACGACAAAGTCATGTGGGTGTTGCGGGCTGCATACACAGGGTATGCATTCTGAACAGATTTAATAAGTATACCTATCATGTTGACCCCCCCCCCCCATCTTCCCTATATTTTTATAACGGTTTTATTTGGAATCCCTGAACATCAATAACGACTCGTACTGCTAATCCTAATCAGGCTAATGATAATACTAATAGTAGGTATGTGACAAAAAATCAACAGATTCCAACATAAAATATATCATTGTAGAGGTATTGGAAAGTCCTTTCTAATGATACCTAAATCATCATCCTGTGACAATTATCAAGGAAGTTGTGACACTTTATAAAGCGTTTTTTTATGGGTAATTTTGGTCCATTGTTTCAATGGAAAACCAGTTGAATTCTGTGACCCATCTCGACTCATGAGTCTTGGCATGTGTGGAAAAAACCTATGGTTGCATTCCTGGTAGTCTTAAAATATAGATTGCAAGTGAGATGGAAAAAGATAGTCAGGTGTGCGCCGCCCGCACACGCACCGTGACCGTGGGACAAGCGAATACCGCCCCCTCCCCCAAAGGGGGAGGCTATGCCTATGGACTAACACGCATACATATATACATAATCAATACCCAGACTCATAGAGGTGGACAATGAAATAACCAAAATCCAGGAAACGGAAATAGCCTTATATGGGCGGCGCCATTTGTATACTCCTGTTGAATAATCAAAATGTAGCCAACGGAAACGGAAATAGCTCTATATGGGTGCCGCCATTTGTATACTCATGTTGAATAATCAAAATCCAGGAAACTGAAATCGCTAGTCGAGCTTCGCTACACAGCAAACGGGTGGATGACAGCGATTGGTTAATAGTAGCCTATGGGCTTAACGCCGCCCCGCCGCAAAGTAGTGCACGCCAAATCGAGGAACAACTACACTGGTCCCTCCCTACAAATCTTCCATGTATGGTCTGATGACATCACCGGGACCAGTGTACGTGTTCCTCTGTGCTACTCTGCTTAATCCACCCTAGCCAACACGTAGGTTACTGGGTTTGAAATTCTAGAAACTAGGGGGCGTAATCGATTAATCAACTCCGGTCACCCGAGCCACTTTTTAGCGCATGCGCACATCCTACAGACTCGGGTCCAATAATCGAATACGCTTCTCCGTACTCGGGGTGGACAACATCTTTTCTTTTTTAATAACCGATAAAACTACAGCGAAGTAGGATTTAAAGTATTTTATGATGGCCTAGTTTAGCTATATTTCCATTTCATTAATCTACGTTATTCTTTTTAAAAAACATGTAAGACTGGTACTGGTAGCTGTTATCCTACAGGACGGTACCAGCACAAATGTGACGTCATCGCTCGTAGCCAACCCCAGCTATGAGGTGGGTTACTTGGGTCGGATCATTTTGCACACGGCACGTGTATTTGTCGACTGTACTCGCAGTGTTCGATTTGAAATTCTGACGACGCGGGTGACCCGAGTCGCCCGGGTCGTGTTAATCGAATATGGCGTGGGCATTGGTTCTAAGCATTGCTTATTCATATTATTAGACCTGTTATGATCATTATGATTATGTAAGCTTAGCCTTAGGCCTTTCGGTTTGACCAACACAGTTACTCATGACAGTTGAACACTTCACTTGTCTTGTGGTTGTGCATGTGTCCTACACTTAGAGTTAAACTTGTGGTTGTGCATGTGTCCTAAGTCTAAGAGTAAGACAATAGCCGTGTTCACACGGGCGATGTAAATCGATTCGTAGAAAGCGACTTGTATAGTTTGGGTTACATTTCGTGTGTGAACGCGCGGCTGAGGCGGTTTAAGGCTGATTCGATTCCTGTGATCTGGATACCACCTGTCGAGGTAGTGTACGTGAGTCGTTTTCTGTGAATCGATTTATTTTGCACGTGTGAACGCACTGAGGCGGATTAAGCACCTCACACGCATGCGCAGTCGACACCTTAGTTTGTTGACTTTCCGGTCGATCAAAAGCGCATATTATATAATTTGGTCTATGAACCTGCTAGAGGTGCACAGATATTTTTTTCATCATTTATTTTTAGGGTTTCACTGCCCAGCAGAAGTTTTGACCGTTCCAAACCAATACGATTCAGTACATACATATCTAGGTCGAACCCACTCTCTCGTGGCGACGTCGACTAACCGAAAAATGGCGCTGGTCAGACTGGACTTGCTCATGCGCAGATATCGATTTCCGGCCCAAGTACTGCCCGTGTGAATGGGCGTCTAAATCGATTCATATGATTCGCCTTGGCTGAATCGCTTTAGATTTTGCCCGTGTGAACACGGCTTAAGTAAGTTCCATCATCCATGTGCGCTGACATCAGTCTCACTCAGAATTGCTTACAAATCAGGAGGGGGTGTCATCAGACGATATCAGTCATATCATGGCATGACCACTAATGTCACTATCCCCGAAAACTTTTAATAGTTAATCTCACATCTTCGGTTAATTAGATAATTGAATTACTTCTTGTATGTAAAAGATGTTTGTGTAAAGACATCAGATTGAGAGTCAACATTGTTGGACCCAGGCTCTCAGCTCGTGCATTCTTAATTATTGGACATAGTTTTGCGAAATGCAGTGGTCCATTGTAGAGGTGGAAATAGATCATTCCAGTTTGGGGGAGGACGTAGGTCAGGCGGTAGAATGTCCACCTTTAAAGCTGTCAGTCATCTAATGGCTCCTGCTCAGTGGACCCATTTGCCGTTTGGGCTATTTTTCGTTCCAACCAGTGGTCCACAACTGGTTCATCAAAGGCTGTGGTGTGTGCTGTCCTGTCTGCGGGAAAGTGCATATAAAAGACCCATAGGAGGGCGCGGACATCCGGGCACTTGGCGCATCGCGCCCTAGCAACTATTCGAGGCCATGAAAACAATGGCAGTCACAGTATTGGAGCGAATAAATAAAACAAAAGGCACAAATCTATTCACTTCTACGGCCTAATTCTGTTATTTAGAACCATAAATATTCACTCAGGGGTTGAAATAATCTTATTTAGGAGCATAACTCACTCAATAAGTGAAATTCGGTCAAATTAAACCCCAAATCCAAGCGATATTAAGGCCGCCGCATTAGCGGCGTTATTGTGAATGTAAATAAAACAAAAAGCACAAATCTATTCACTGCTACGATCTAATTCTGTTATTTGGAACCATGAATATTCACTCGGGGGTTGAAATAATGTTATTTAGAAGCATAACTTACTCAATAAGTGAAATCTGGCGTTATTGCGACTGTAAAAACAAAAAGCACTGCTGTCATCTGTTTGTTTTCACAGCATCAACGGAATTGCTGCATATAAAAGACCCATTGCTGCTTATTGGAAAGAGTAGCCTATGTGGCGGCAGCAGGTTTCCTCTAAAGATATATGTCAGAATGACTGTTGATAAAAATCGATATGCTCTAGAGGTGTCATTAAATAAAACAAGCTTTTTTCATTCACTTTGGAGTTTTTCTAATATCACAATATATGCACAAGATGACATTGTAGTAAAGTTGGTATTTCCCTCTAAACAATCTAAGATCCTGATGCGTAGTTATATATATCTTGTGTTTGACCTTCCACCATTGCTAGGAAAGTCACAATTTACGTCTCCTAGCAAAGCGTTACAGCAGGGAACCCGGCACCCCGCAAATGGTGGCCAATGCAAGTCTGTCTTGGCGAGTAGCCCACATTTCAGAATGCGAGCTAATCGGCCCAAGCCCGCAATGGTCACAGGACAAGTAGTCTCGCCCACTTCACAATTAATGAGAAACTACCCGATGATGTGTGGCAGAGCAGTGGTTTTCTTTATGAACATCGCATTGAGGTTGGGAAGCGCATGCTGTATGTGTAATAGAAGCAACTCACACAACGTTAACTGCTGGTCTTTTTCCTATTCACAGGAGATAAGGAAATTTGCGATTTTGTTGGAGAAGAAATCAACCACGAAAAGAAGACGCAGGTATCTGCATTACCCACAATTAAAGGTTTTACCATGAAGACAGACGGAACGGTAATAACACTAATGAAAGAAGTGGAAGGAGAAACGTAAGTAAATTAATCAATAGGATAAACCATCTCGGAAATATTTGTAATGTAAATATATATATTTTTTTAATTTAATTTAAAAATGTATAAAGAATTTAAAAAATTGACAAATTCACTGTTGATTAAGGAGCAGAAATTTCAATCGCACACAATTGGTCCTCATTCCACTGCTCCTTGCCCTATCCTAGTAATGCCGAGTGCCAGACTAGGTAGCAACAATAATCCATTTTTAAATCATCAGGGATGAAAGATCTCCGCGATTTCGCGTATTTCCGGGATTTTTCCTGTAGCTATAAGTGTATACTAATAAGTTGCCCCCGTCCTGATATGACCTTAGATGTTGCCAGGACATAAAACTCCACCAACCAACCTATACTTTGTTTCACGCTGCAGCACCATCAGCGTATACTAATAATGTGGTGCAAAAGCCACAGCACTAGCAGCGTATACTAATAATGCCTTCACGGTGCAGCACTAGCAGCGTATACTACAATGCCTTCACGGCGCAGCACTAGCAGCGTATACCGATGTGTGATGTAAACACCGGAGCACTATCAGCGTATACTACTAATACGTGCTTCAAACGGCGCAATATGTATGAAACCTGACTTCTGGGAATTTTCATCGATTCCCTGACAATGCTAAGCCTATTGGTAGAATATCAGCATTTCCGCTTTTTTTCCCGGAGACCACTTTCATCCCTGAATCATTGGGTTCACTCGGCCAGGGTTTGAACCCGGGTGTTCGAATCCTACGACCTACCAGATTGGGAAGTGGACCCTCAACTCATTCGCCCATCCCATGGATTCCAATGGGTCGTTTTCTGAAACTGGGTACCACATATTTAGTAATTCCATGTTAGAATGGTGATTTAATTCTTTATTATATTATTTTTGGAAACAAGTAAAATAGTTATTGTTGCATATGTGTGTTAACTATGTTGATAATCCTATGTGTATTTAATTTATTCCACAAAATGTATTAAAAGTGTGTGTATAATTAATTACGTGCTAATGTGAAAATTTACATATCGACCCAAACTTTAAAAATGTTTCTTGGAAGAGGGTCACTCTCCTGAAAACTGGTCGGGATGGGATTTTAAAACATCAATAAAACTTCCTACTTATTTTTTTCCTTATACTTTTCATATTCATGTTCAGATTTGATGTCAGAAATAAGGGAAATAAAATAGACTGTTTGCAACTTTTGTCCTTTTAGTTATGAAGTGTTTTTGTATACAAAAAAACACATTTTACAGTCAGCCATTTGTAACATGACATGGGACATGGTTGAATCCTTACTAACATCTTGTATTGCATTGATATATATCAAACAAAATAGTTCCCAAATCAAAAAGGAAGTATTTATTAACATGTATGCATGCTTAAATTTAAAAAAATAAATATTTGATGTCTTCAGAAATAACATTACAAATTTCCATCACAGATGTAACCAGTGGTGTCTGGATGCCACACAAATATTGTACACTAATTATTCAGTGAATAAAGCATCAATATAAGCACTACATATTTCTGTATATTATGCCATGGTTAGTATGCTTCTAAGTATGAAATTATTTAATTCTGTTTAGATTTTTATTAAGCAGACTCTGTGGTGTCCTGAACGTGTTACATCTGAGCAACACATGTTATACTGCCATAAGACATAGCTTAATCATGGACTACACCTTTATTTTTTATCTCATCAATTTATATTTTACATAGATGTAAAGGGGAGATTTCCAGCTTTCATTTGCAACCAACAAATGTTAAAAATTCAAATATTAGATTTTAACTCTCCATGTGACACTTCTGGCCAGTTTTCAGGAGTGACCCAAGACATAATCTTGTTTCCTTAACTGTCATCAATAAAATGTTTGAATTTGTTGTGTATGCTAAAATGATATTCTGGAAATAGCTTTGATTTCCATGGTGCACAAGTGATTTGAAGATATTGCTCAGTTTGTATAAGATCAAAATTAAAAAGTGGAATATTTCCTTTTTTCAACTGACACATGCACAACATTATTTGGAAGGTTTTCACTTTTTATATCGCAAAAGACACCGTTACCCACGAGTAAGGGCATGCACCATGAGTTTCCAAGCTGATACCACACAGACATTCCACCAGAAGTTGTATATTGTTGGTGGCTTGATTTCCCAATGGGACAACCCTATAAATTCAGCATGAGCGCGCAGTGTCACAAGTCTGTATCCGTCCTGATATGACCTTAGATGTTGCCGGGGTGTAAAACTCCAACCAACCAAATCCTCGCCATTTGGTTTGTATACGATGTTGATTATATTGATTAATCATTTAAGAAAGCCAGATAATAATTTTGTTATTCCAGAATCTGTGTATTGTGGCAAAGACCCTATAATACTAAGATGGCTCACTCAGCCTGTACTGTGTAATCAAAATGATCAAACCCACCACTTGGTGCGCCAGCTGTTCTCTTGGTTAAACAGGTGCTATAATATATGTATAAATGTATATATGAATGTGAAAGATGTGTGATGATGGCGATGCTGATGATGATGGGTATTTGTTCATAGCAATTTCATATTGATGTGTATTCATACTTAACTACCTCATGTATAATATAAGTGTATGTGTTTACATGTGAAACACCAACCAGCAGTCAGGCTGATTAAACCCACCACATGGTGGCACTGCAAAATTTACATTACCATGGGAGGGATAGGGAGTGAGCCGTCTTAGTATTATAGGGTCCTTGATTGTGGTGAATCTATGATGAAACTTTGATCTTTTATGTTGTAGGCTTACAATTGAAATCAACGTTAACCACTCAGTAGAAGACGCAGACGGAGACTTCGAGGGAAAGGAGAAACAAAATGCTGAGGTATTTGATTACTAAATATTAATATAACCAAAATCTACAACTTTTCTCCTTTTGGCGAAAAATCAAGTCGTTTTATTGATGCGTGCATTGATTTATATATCAGGGATGAAAGATCTTCGCGGTTTTGCGTATTTCCACGTTTTAAAAATATTTTGCCTATTAACGCTAATCAAAATTTCAAGGAATCGGGATGTATGTGAACAGTTCGGTAGTTCTAACCCCATTCTTATATGAACTTAGATGTAGCTACAACATGAAGCCTAAGAAGCTACGAGGGAGGTATGGGTGATAAAATAGGCACAATGATAGTTGAAACCTGGCTTCCGCCATTCCCTGACTGCTAAGTTTATGTCCCATAAACGACAGATCGGATTTCCGCAATTTTGGATATTTACCGATTAACATTAAAGCTGCATAGTCTGATGAAATATCAAATTTTCAAAACCAAACCAATTATCTAGATTTGATTTTACATATCTAACTTAGATACTGATGCACTTATTAAGCATTTGTTTCTGCGTAGAAGACAATACTGAGTCAATTTAACAGAACCTGTTACTGCAGAAGTCTATGGTGTCAGAGTTTTGGCAAGCTTGCCAAAACTAATTTTCCATGTTTGCCCTCAAAATATCTCAAAAGTTTACCATTTAAAATAAAAGTAACTTTGAACTAATGTAAAGTAAATACTAATGATCGATCTAATATATTTATCTCAGAAAAAGTACAGAAATTCAAAACCATCGGATTATGCAACTTTAAACAAAAGGCCAAGGAATCAGGATGTACGTGATAACAATCGGTTAGTTTGTATCCCCTTCTTACATGACCTCAGATGTTGCTTGAACATAAAACGTAAACAAGATATAGTTATGTATGGGCAGAGAGCGTGTATATAAACAGATGAGAGGGACAACTCCCATACTAGAGCATGTAACATCTGCCGACTGTGGCGCTCCAAGTGGTGGTTGTTGAACAGCTTAAGCATATGGGCAAACCTCAAGGCATTTTCAATGGCAGTGAGCAATCTTCATCCAGAAAAAGTGAAATATCTCTAAAACTACACCACCTAGAAACAAACTGATTGGAATACACATAGAAAACATGTTTATCAACAAGATTATATTAAATTGATATGGTTAGGGTTCTGGATTTCTATTAATTTGGAATAAAACTGACGTTTTTCACTACGCGTACGGCAAACTCAAGGCATTGTCAATGGTCGTGTGCAATCTTCCTACAGAAAAAGTGAAATATCTCTAAAACTACACCAAATAGAAACAAGCCGCTTAGTACACATATAGAAAACATGTTTACCAAAAGGATTATATTAAATCAATAAGGTTAGGCTTCTGCATTTCTATTAATTTTGAATAAAAACAAATGTTTTGCACTACACGTATGGCAAACTCAAAGCTTGTTCAACACTAACCGCCAGGAACGCCACTGTAGCCTGTGTTACCGATTTTCGCGGGAGTTGTCTCTCTCATCTGTTTATATACACGCTCTCTGGTATGGGTGATAATTTAACCAAAACAAGGCCATTTGAAACCTGACTTCCGGTGTTTTTCCCGGGATTCCCTGACAGCGTTAATCCATGGGGGGAAATTTCGCCGTTGGTTTAATAATCTCGGCTTGATTTCTGCCGTTTTTTGCGGGATGCCACTTTCATCCTTGATTTATTTTAAAGTTGCATAGTCCGATGGTTTTGAGTCTGTTATTTTCTGAGATAACTAGATTAGGTTAATCGTTATAATCTATCTTACTTTAGCTTGAAGTGACTTTTATTTTAAATGGCCAACTTTTGAGATATTTGAAGTACAACAGTATAAACATAGACACTAATAAAGTCTGTACTAGACTACTAAATGACTGAAACGTACAATTGTCCAAGCATTGTTTATCCCATCATTACTAACAACCTACTTACTCAAACAACTTCATGTAGTCAAAAAAAACACCTGAGGTATTAACCTTTTAAGCATACCCCTATAAGCTAGCCACACTCTATCTAACAGAATAAACAAACCATTCTACTAACACTCACTCCATCTCAAAATGTTAACTCCAACATGATAGTTTTGCAGTTCACAACATAGTAGGCATACAAACCTATGAAGGGAGACTATGCACCTAACCACTCCGTAATGTAAAGGTCTAATCAATACACATGTATGTATCAAGTGTGTAGGAATACAACATATAACTGCTATTTTTGTATGTGAACTGTCAAACTATACCATATGTAAGTCTTTGAATGTTTGATATTGTTATTACAGCTGATTTGGGCTAGCTGCTGGTGATGATATCAGACTGCATGTGCATATATTGTAAATAACTGTATTGTCACATGGCTGGAAGACCAGTGCCACGGCACTGACAAAAGACTTTATTCAATGAATAAACTATATTTACAAAAAAATAAAAAAATGCTAAATTAATCTTAGCAAGCTCGCCAAAACTCTGACACCATAGACTTCTGCAGTAAAAGGTTCTGTTTTATAGCCTCAGTATTCCCTTCTGTGTGGCGACATGTTTAATAAGTGCATGGGTAGCTAAGTTAGATATGAAGAATACAATCTAGATATTTGTTTTGGTTTTGATATTTTGCTAGTTTCATCTTGCTGTGCAGCATTAAAGCTGCATAGTCTGATGAAATATCAATTTTTGAAAACCAAACCAAATATCTAGATTTTATTTTACATATCGAACTTAGATCATCATCATCATCATGCTGTCGGTCGCGATGCGACAAAGACTGCTTTCATTAGGTCAACTTTTGAGATATTTGAAGTACAACAATGAACTTAGATACTGATGCACTTATTAAGCATTTGTTTCTGCGGAGAAGGCAATACTGAGTCAATTTAACAGAACCTATTACTGCAGAAATCTATGGTGTCAGGGTTTTGGCAAGCTTGCCAAAACTAATTTTCCATGTTTGCACTCAAAATATCTCAAAAGTATAAAACTAACTTTGAACTAATGTAAGGTAGATACTATTGACCGATCTAATATATTTATCTCAGAAAAAATACATAAATTCAAAACCATCGGACTATGCAACTTTAAACAACTAGTTTAGACATTCATAAATGTAGAAATATAATCGTCAGGTCTCTATTGTTGCTATGACAACGCTGCTCAGCGGTTAGACTATCGCCAGAAGTTTAATCACATCGCATGGCAAAAAGCGATTTAGTTTATTTTCGTTATTCTAAGCATAAGCAGATCCATGCAGAATTATTTCTTGTGTCGGGAGACAGTTTTCTGTTCACCGCACTACAATTGTCTCTTTATTTTTTTCCCAGCACATTTTAAATTTTCTTTTGTTTACTGATAGAAAAATATTTATCATTGTGTTTTTCAGCATCGGGATAAGTAGATAAAAGATTCACCCCGTACTTGTAGTACACGGGTGAACGACAACGTAGTGTAAATACGGGCGAGAATAGCTTTAGTATAGAAGAGGAAGTAGAATGCCTGCTCCAGTATCAAATGGATACTTACATAGACACAAAGTTGGTGAGATGGAAGAGAATGCAAAAAGACAAGATGGCGGCCATAGAACGCCGTCGATTTCACTTACAAATCTTATTAAACTAGATATTTTATTATATTTTTCAACTCAAAGGTAGCGGGGAAATATGAAGACATATACAAAGAATAAATATTACTTCTTAGTTTGTGAAATTAGGCTCTCAAATCATTTCCCCGCTTTTTCGACCTTTTTTATATAGTGCTGGTATTCACCCGTGTACTGCGAGTACCGGGTGAATCCTTTATCTACGGGATAAGATGACTGGGTGGGAAATCAGGTCATGGTGCTGGCGGCCTGGTCTCCCAGTGGGGCAGCACTACAAAGTTGCCATGAGTGTGCACTGTCACTATTTAAGTCAGTGCCTGTCCTGATATATGACCTTAGATGTTGCCGGGACGTAGAACTCCACAAACAAGCACATTTAGGAAAGCTTTTTACCAATAGTCTCCCCGTCCTGATATGACCTTAGATGTTGCTAGGACGTAAAATAACAAACAAACAACCAATAGTCTATGTATTTATAGCTGTATAGTCCCATGAAGCATCAACATTTTCAAAACCAGAACACTTATCTAGATTTGATTTTGCATATCTAACTTAGATATTGATGCACGTATTAAACATCTGTTGCCACATAGATGGGAATAGTGAGTCAATTTAATAGAACCGGTTACTGCAGAAGCCTATGGTGTGGTTTTCTTTTGGCGCGCTTGCCAAAATTAATTTTTACAGGTTTACACTTCCAATATCTCCAAATGTTAGCCATTTAAAATAAAGTTACTTCAAACTGACGTAAGGTAGATTATAACAAAAAGTTAATATATTTATCTCAGAAAAGATTACAGACCTCATTGGACTATGCAACATTATATATTTTTAATGCATTGCATGAGTTTAGTGTTTAAAAAAAAATTATTTTTGTTATATAAAATATGGATGTTAATTATTATTATTTTTCATTAGTTTAATTTTGATGAAATGCGAATGTTGATTTTCTTTTCCCAGATGGTGTCTCGGCCTCCCTTCGTAGTAAAGTTGAGGAAGGGTGGTGATGTCACTTTGGGAATCCAGTGCGACTTCCCCAACCAGGAAGAACTTCCACCAGCGGGCGATAACCAGGACTATGGTAAGAATTAAACGAAGGCGACACAAATTTAACTCAACCTATTTTTCCTTTTTTTAAAAATATATATATATATAAGGACTGGACGTGGTGGCCAAAACGGTAGATTGCATGCTTCCCGTGTGGAAGGTCGGGAGGAGTTGGAATCCTGATCGAGTCAATCCATCGATGACTTACCAAATTGATACTTGTCGCTACCTAGCCTGGCGCTTTGCATTACTAGGATAGGGCAAGGACTGACTAGCTCAGTATCCGGATAATGTGAGAAAACGGGT
Source organism: Branchipolynoe longqiensis (assembly GCA_030323885.1). Taxonomy (NCBI): domain Eukaryota; kingdom Metazoa; phylum Annelida; class Polychaeta; order Phyllodocida; family Polynoidae; genus Branchipolynoe; species Branchipolynoe longqiensis. The sequence continues at coordinate 54,273,853 of CM059195.1, forward strand.
CATGGTGTTGACAGCCTGGTCTCTCAATGGGGCAGCAGTACCCATCCTGATACGACCTTATATTATGTTGCCAGGATGTAAAACTCACCCACCCTTCTTTTTTTTTCTCACATGAGAGGAGTCTGAACACTAGATATTTTATTATGATGGACCGTGTCCTATTCTGTCACAGTGAAGAAAGGAGAAACACTGAGTAAGCTTTGTATCTCGTTTAATCGGACACGGGCCAGAATAGATTAACTGACCTGTCACTGCCAAGGCGGTGTCGCAGTTTCAGCGCCCGGTCAGTTTCCACGGCCCGTATAGACTCAAACTCAAGGCATTGTCAATGGTCGTGAGCAATCTTCATACAGAAAATACAGCAAAAGTGAAATATCTCTAAAACTACACCACCTATTAACAAATCGCTTGGTACACATATAGAAAACATCTTTACCAAAAAGTCTATTAAATTTATACGGTTAGGGTTCTTCATTTGTATTAATTTTGAATAAAACTAAGGTTTTGCACTGGGCATACCATCAAACTCAAGGCATTGTCAATGGTCGCTAGCAATCTTCATACAGAAAATACAGGAAAAGTGGTATATCTCTAAAACCACACCACCTAGAAACAAATCGCTTTGTACACATGTAGAAAACATCTTTACCAAAAACATTATATTAAATTCATAAGGTTAGTGACGATGATGTTAGATTTTGATGCATGCGCATGAAACTGACCGGCCGCTGAAACTGACCAGGTGCTGAAACTGCGACACCGGGTTGCATGTAACATCTCTAGGAGGGTGTGTGGTTGTTAGCAATGGGCTGAACAGTCCATCCTTGAACTATTTATGCTGGCTTGCTGCCACCTGTTGCTGCTACTTAGCACATAACGGACAGTGGCGTTACTGCCGCCACCGTGTGGTAGTGGGGCTCCTTGTGGACGACTACAATACAGCGATTTCTCGGATTTCCGAGATTGTATTTGTCTGTACTGGAATCTCGCAGCACTATCAGCGCATGCTCATAATTTCGACTCCTTCACCTATTCTATTCAGTGGTTGTCAATTTTTTTTTATAAATGGAACCTTTATTTTTTTGCATCTGAATGTTTGATTGTCAATGTTTTTTTTGTTGTCTTTGCGGTGATCCGGGATTTCGCGGATTTCCGCGATTTAAAAAAAAATTCCCCCGATTAATACTAAGCATAATTCTCACCCCTCCCCCCCCCCCAAAAAAAACCACAACAACATCAGGATGTATATGACATGACAACAGTTAGGTAGATGGAATCTCGTTCTTATATGACCTTAGATGTTGCTAGAACATGAAACCCAAACAAGAACTAGTTAGGTATGGGCGATAATACAGTCACAAGGCTAGTTGAAACCTGACTTCCGGCATTTTTCCGCGATTCCCTGACAGTGCTAAGTCTGTGGGAGAATATCCGCATTTTCGCGCAAATTCTCAGTTGGTGTAATAATCTTGGCTTGATTTCCACGATTTTAGCCGGACACCACTTTCATCCCTGATATGGACCTGAACTATCACGTTGTAACGGGGTCATACTGTATTTACCATGCATGTGTGGATAACACTGAGTAAGCTTCGTATCTTGCAGCACTATCAGCGCATGCTAATAATTTCGACTCCTTCACCTATTCTATTCAGTGGTTGTCAATTTTTTTATAAATAGAACCTTTATTTTTTTCCATCTGAATGTTTGATTATGATGAAACTGTGCGGTAATTCCTATGCAGATATTGACTTTTCAAATTTCCAACCAGTGGTCCACGACCGGTTCATCAAAGGCTATGGTATGTGCTGTCCTGTCTGTGGAAAAGTGCATATAAAAGACCCCTTGCTGCTTATCGCAAAGGGTAGCCTATATGGCGGCAACTGGTTTCCTCTAAAAAAAGAAATATGTCCGAATGACCATATGTTTGACGTGCAATAGCCGATAATAAAAATCCATGTGCTCTAGAGGCGTCGTTAAATAAAACAAACTCCATGTTTGCTTTGCAGTTGATGTGATAGAGATTCAGGAGGTGGCCATTTTGAGGGGCAATGACTGGAGCGAGAAGGTTTACGCAGTGGCTGGAACTGTTATGGATGGGGTAAGCTTCCACTGTGCACCTAGCATCCGTATTACGTCAGCGTCTTTTTCACGGTTTCTACGGGTCCTTGAAAACCTGGAACGTCCGGGAATTTGATAATTCAGGATTCCATGCTTGGGAATTGAAAAATCATAACCATATATTTTTGTAAGCCTATTTTCGCTGACGCACCCAAACTTCAATGAGTGATGTTTTGTATTATAAGTGATTTTTGTGGATTTGTTATGCTGCCCTCTTGATTTTTATATTAAAACCATACATATATATAGTCAGATATTTCTCGTGCTTATTCACAATTCACATCTTACCAACGAATATATAGCTATGTTTCAGGGCACTTTAATTTAATAAACATCTTAAAAACTACCTGGATTTTTGCACTGAACGGTCCGTGGAAGTCCTGGAATTTGGTATGTCAAAATGGGTATGGACCCTCTGTAAAGTCTATGGCTGGAATCTGTGGTTTGTGTAGGCAGGCTATAGTGAAATCAATACAGGCAAAGAGAAGGGAAGAGTATAAAGAGTGAAAGAAGAGAGAGCCGAGTCCTCAGGTTTATTATTTATATAGTACATGGATCCAGTATAGTATATCACCTGACCACATTCTCCCAATGAGAATCAAGGATCTACAGCTCTACCAATGAAAATCAAGCATTTCTATGTCCCCATGGTTACAGTGAGTGATCTGCCCACCACCACCACCACGTGGTGTGGCTCCCTTGGCCACCACCTGCCCTGAGCTGAGTTTGTGGTGATCCATGACTAGCAGAGGGGGGAGGGGGTAGTGGGTAGAGCTCCAAGTGCCCCTTACACACTATCTGACTAACACACAATGACTATTTCCCAATGAATCAATCACCACCAGCAACTAGATAAACATTTATGCACCTGGCCCTATATACCTGTTTCACACAGAACATTTGCATTCCCCCACCAGTGCATCATTATCGGAATATTTTACACCTGTTTAGGTCAGCCCACATCACATGACCATCACGATAAGGTAATCTGGGGTATAGCTGCAAGTCTTTTGGCAAGCTTGCCGGATTTATTTTGGGTTCTTTCAGTTCAAATTGTTCCAAAACTAGCCTTTTTTTATATCAAAATTACTCCAGATTAATGAATAGTGGGTTATATAATGATCAACCGAATATATTTTTTTTAATTACTTTTTTGAAATTTAATAATCATTGGAATGCAGCTTTAGAAGACTGATTAAAATATGTTGTTGCTATGGTGACCAAGCATGTTTTTGTTTGGACAGACACTGTACGACATGCTGATGAACATGATGGAGGAGCGGGGCGTGGATGCGACCTTCATCGAGGAAATGGTGGCGCTGTGCACCGCCTACGACCACAAGCTCTACATCGACTTCCTAGAAAGCCTCAAATCCTTCACTGAGAAGTAGCCGCAGCAGCACAGATGCGCCTCCTGGTTTCGACTCATAGATAAAATCGCTTTTTTTAAAGCGGCATTGTCCGATGAAACATCAATTTTTCAAAACCAATTCAGTAAAACCTCTCTAAATCGACCGACCATGGGAACCACTTTAAATGGTCCATTTAGGGAGGTGGTTGGTTTAGGGATTTTTTGTTGTTAACGTCACAATGGTATTGTATGTGCGATCGTTTGGGACCCAAATAAAGCGATCGATGTAGGGGAGTGGGCGATCCATATAGGTGGTCGGTTAGAGAGGTTTTACTGTACACTCACCTAGATTTGATTCTACATATCTAATTCAAATACTTGTGCACTTATTAATCATTTGTTGGCACATAGAAGGGAATACCAAGCCAATTTATTAGAACCTGTTACTGCAGAAGCGTATGGTGTCAGAGTTTTGGCATGCTTGCCAAAATTAATTTAGCAAGTTTGCACTTCAAATATCAGCTGTTTAATAAAAGTAATTTCAAAGTAAAGTAACCTTGATTGTAGCAATATATTTATCTGAAAGGAATGATAGAAACTCAAAACCATCGGACTGTGCAACTTTAATCAACCAAATTTATTACCAGCCCCTTTTTTTACATTCATTTTACATATTTTTTTAAAAATTGCATTTAAGTTGCTTAAAAGTTTCTGTTTGTTAATTTGTATATGGGTTCTTAGGTGTGTGTATTTGATTTTTGATTGTTTTCATGGTATTTCTTTTTTTGCTGGACTTGTGAATATTTAGCAATTTTTGTTACAACCTTTTGCCCTAGCCTCGTCGGCTTGAGTGCGTGAAGATGGAAATAAATAAATAAATAAAATATATTAAGAGTATGTTTATTGTCTGGTGTTGATCTTTTCCATTGAAACCTTCAGGGCGCCCAAGTTCAAAATGTAGGTATGTCCTACATAAATTCTACCAATAGAACAAAGTAATAGCTCCTGGCATAGTACTGTCATTAATATTTAATTTAGCTAGCGTTGTGTCCACAGCACACTGTCAAGTGTCCTATTTATTCTATGAGATGCTATTTAGCCCTATTTTCATTTTTAAATTCCTATTTTTTAAATCTTTTGACCTGTTGCATCTCTGAAAAAAATGTTAAAGCAAGCCTCTCCTTAAAACCTGGTTTCGAATAATCTAGAACAAATAGTGAGCAGATCGGAGACAAATTATGGCGTTTCGAAAAAAAAGATGCAGTGTTCTACATTATTCGAAACAAGGTTTTAAGATTGTCACTTTTACAACATTCTTGTCAGGAATGTATTTTTAAAGAAAAATAGGGGCACGTAATACCTAGGTCACAAATGCTGCATTCGCGGTGTGTCTTGTGGTTTATGCAAATGTTGCGGTCTGCGGTTTATCTATTCACAAAGTGTACGGTCACCGCAACATTTCTTGCGGTCCCGATGCTTAGAGCCAGCCACAGGAGGGTGAGACATTTATCTTTGTAAATAACTTAGTAAAATAAAACTTGATGCATAGAGCCTGGTGTAGGAAAACCGCAATCCCGCTGCAAGGTTTCCGTACAGTGTTGCGGCGTGCATCGTTGTGATTTTCCAAAGTTAAGATAACTTGAACTTAAAATAACCGAAACCCCTTGCGGCGAGCAAAAAACCGTACGGTCTGGCAGATGTGGCGTCTTGCGGACGCCACAAGGACCTAGGCATAAGCAGCGGTTGCCTACTAAGCTGGGTAATGCGGTCAACTACGAATAAAATAGAATGAGACTTGAACAAGTAGCACAGTATGATCATACCATACATAACAATTTTAACTTCAATCGTTTGTTTCCTGTTTTCCTATTTTTTTAGGTGGCTGCTCATTTGACGGCCTCTATACACTATTTTGGTACGTTTGATCTTATACAAAATTCCTATTTTGTGGAGAAGATCCCTATTTTACCCCTATTTTTCTGACAAATCCCTATGATCCTATTTTTTTTGACGCAGTTATTGTTAGGTTTCATCACCAAGCAGTCCTTTTCCTCAATAAAACTCAGTTTGAAGAATTTGCTGCAGTCTTAAAGCTGCATTGTCGATGGAAACATCAAATTACAAAACCAACACACTTATCGCGATTAAAAGACAGCGATGCACTCATTATTATTTGCTGCTGTATAGAAGGGTGTAATAAATCAATTTGATAGAACCAGGGCTGCGTTCAGGATGTCCCTCAGAGAAATTCCGGACCTTGTGCTAGTTTTAACGATTTTAGCTGTTGGGTGTCTCGAAAATGGCGACTTCCATAGGGTGAAGACATTTGCAATTGAAAAGAACAGCTCTGATTGGCTGAATCCGACGGCCATTTCCGAGGTGCTTTTTGCCTCCTACTTGAAAAGCTTGACATCTTGGAGTCAACTCCAAGACGCACCCTGAACACAAATTGGCCAAAAAGATGTCACACAGCCATCTCCAAGGCTCCTCTGAATGCGGCCCTGTTACTACTGAAGCATATGTAAGAGTTCGCGGTTTTGTTTTATGACCTAAGATGCTGTTAGAACATAAAACCCTGTTTTACGTCCTGGCAACATCTAAGGCCATATCAGGACTGGGACAAGAAAGGGTAATTAGGTATGGGCGATAATATAGTCACAACAAGGACAGGTAAGACCTGACTCCGGGCATTTTCCGTGATTCCTTTTCCGTGCTAATCCTATGGCCGAAAATCCGCGTTTTCGCGGAAATTAGCCGTTGCTTCTCGGTCTGGTTTCCGCGGTTTTTTGCGGAGACCACTTTCATCCCTGTATTCATCAAACAGCTCTTAGCCATGAAAGCTAAAGATATGCTATATTTTCAAAAGATGTGTTTTTATAGTTTCAAACTTAAAGCGGCCAGCTATCCGCCGCGTGGAAAACAAACGAACTCGGAAATAGTTCAGATGTGTGCCACAGGGGTGGTGCATGCTTAGTACTGAACCTTTCCACTTGGTGGTGTACAGGAGAGTGACCTAGATGAGGGTAATTGGCATTGAGTTTGCTGGAACGCGCAGTGCGAAACGTTAGTTTTATTCAAAATTAATAGAAATCCAGAACCCTAACCTTGAGGAAATATATTTGTGTAATGTGAAATATATGTTAGTACAATTACATTGCATAATTCAATGAGAAACAGATATAGATGAAAAAGTTTTGTTGTTGTTGAATAAAAAAAAGTCCTGCTGTGGAGGGGGTTTGAACCCACACAACCAAACAACTTCTAATCACAAGTCCTACACTTTAACCACTAGGCCACAGAGACCACACATAATTACTACCCTCAGTTCAGGCTATTTGTGTAGAGGACATCACATATAAAACGTGTGTGTGTATGTGTTTGTTTTGTTTGTTGTTGTTTTACATGCTAGCACCATCTAAGGTCATATCAGGACAGGTACCGACTTGTGACAGTGCGCACTAATGGCAACTTTATCGTGCCCCACTGGAATACCAGGCCACCAGAATCATGACCTGATATCCCACTCAGTCACATTGTCCTGACACTGAGCCAACCAGTCCTTGTCCTATCCTAATAATGCCAAGCGCCAGACTAGGAAGCAACAAGTATCAATTTTAAAGTCATTGGTTTGACTCGACCAGGATTCAAACTCACAACCCCACGATCTAACAACACGGGAGACGGATGCTCTAACTCGAATCCTGGTCGAGTCAAACCAATGACTTTAAAATTGATACTTGTTGCTTCCTAGTCTGGCGCTCGGCATTATTAGGATAGGACAAGGACTGGTTGGCTCAGTGTCATGATAATATGACTGAGTGGGATATCAGGTCATGGTACTGGTGGCATGGTATTCCAGTGGGGCAGCACTATAGAGTTGCCATGCGCGCACACTGTCACAAGTCGGTACCTGTCCTGATATGACCTTAGATGTTGCTAGGATGTAAAACAACACACAAAAAACGTACGTACGTATGTACGCACATACATATGTACGTACATACGTACATACATACATACATACGTATGTACGTACATATGTACATACATACATGCATGCATACACATGTACATACATACATACATACATATGTACATACATACGTACATACATATGTGCATATGTACATACATATGTACGTACATACATATGTACATACGTATGTATGTATGTACATACGTATGTATGTACATACATACGTATGTCTGTATACATACATACATGCGTAAATACATGTAAATATATGTGTGCGTACGTACGTACGTACGTACGTACGTACAAACCTTTTATATGTGATGTCCTATACACAAATACCCTGAAGTGAGACTACTAATTATGTGGGGTCTCTGTGGCCTAGTGGTTAGAGTGTTGAACTTGTAATCTGAAGTTGTTTGGTGGTGTGGGTTCAAACCCCATCCACAGTAGAACACTTTTTACATTCATCAACAAAAAAAACGTTTTTCATTTTTTCTGTTTCTCATTGAATTATGCATTGTAATTGTACTAACATATATTTTACATTACACAAATATATTTCCTGATGGAACTACTCTAAAGAAGATTGAAAATACCCCAGTTTTACTCTCCCTTATCTCCACTCACCCAGCCATTTTTAAAACAACAGCTGCCAGCAAATGCTTCTCTCCCCACACATACTTGGTTCATTTAAACATAAAAACTAAACAAAGTTGTGCTTGGAGAGCATTTGTCGGAGTACGCGCAGTGTCCCAGCGAGCTATAGCTGGTCCCTTTAATGCAGGGCCGTGTTCAGGGTCCGTCTCGGAGGGGCCCATGACGTCAGGCTAGTCTGAACGGATTTAGCTGTTGGCTCGAAATGCTGCGCTCTGATTGGATGAAACCACTGCAGGCGGTGGCCATTTTCGAGGCGCTGTTTGTCTCCTGCCTGAAAAGGGAGGCGTCGCCGAGACGTCGCTGAGACGCACCCTGAACGCAAATAGACCAAAAAGCATCGCGGAGACGTCGCCGAGGTGCCTGCGAGACGGACCCTGAACGCGGCCCTGGTGTGCTGGCTTTCCCAGGCATTGGCATAGCAAATCCACTGAACGTGATTTGTCCCCATCTAATGAGGGTTGATGAAAAGCATTACAATACTAGTATTTGCATTGCAAGAATACTTGCCGTAAGCAGCACGTCTTTCACGTAAAAGAAGACAATGTTGCGCATAATGTTTGTCAATCGCTTAACCGTGAGGGTCGTTGGGGCACCACAGATGACTTTGCAACCCGTTTTCTCCAGTTTTCCCTGTTCTCCACTGTCCTCTGGGACTTGCTGAGTTCCAGGCCTGTCCATTCTGTGATGCTATTGTCGTGGGGGGTGATGAAAATGGGAAATATTGTGCCTAGAGCGGGACTCGAACCCACATCTCTTTGCATTCCGGGCCAGTGTGCTAACCATTACACCACCTAGGCTCCCTGATATCAATACACTCCCCACGCCTACCTGTCTATGTGGTTACTTGCCTGAGAGGTCAGTGCAGACCACTACACTCGTCCCCTGGAATTGTAAGTCTTGTAATGCTTACAATTACATACACACAGGCAATGCACTAACACATACATACACAGGGTAGGTTCAACAACCATTACAGCGCAAAGCTTGTACAGGATCCTGATCACGGCAACCAGTGTCGTGGGGGTGATGAAAATGGGAAATACTGTGCCTAGAGCGGGACTCGAACCCACATCTCTTTGCATTCCGGGCCAGTGTGCTAACCATTACACCACCTAGGCTCCCTGATATCAATACACTCCCCACGCCTACCTGTCTATGTGGTTACTTGCCTGAGAGGTCAGTGCAGACCACTACACTCGTCCCCCTGGAATTGTAAGTCTTGTAATGCTTACAATTACATACACACAGGCAATGCACTAACACATACATACACAGGGTAGGTTCAACAACCATACAGCGCAAAGCTTGTACAGGATCCTGATCACGGCAACCAGTGTCGTGGGGGTGATGAAAATGGGAAATTGTGCCTAGAGCGGACTCGAACCCCATCTCTTTGCATCCGGCCAGTGTGCTAACCATTACACCACCTGGCTCCCTGATATCAATACACTCCCCACGCCTACCTGTCTATGTGGTTACTTGCCTGAGAGGTCAGTGCAGACCACTACACTATCTTTCCACTTCTTCATTTGTTCGCCTTGTTTTCTTCCGCCTTCAAAGATGGTTTCGGCACGGGAAATATGGCCATACCACTGCAGTTTGCTTTTTTAGACCCTGGTCAAGTCAAACGAATGACCTAAAAATTGATATTTGTCACTTCCTAGCTTGGCAATTTGCATTACTAGGATAGGGCAAGGACTGGTTGCATGGATCAGTGTCAGGATAATTCACGACGTAGGAGAAATAGTGCACATAAACTTCAATTTTTTACCATTAAAGCTCATATCATCAACTTTCAAGTTCAATGTGTTTACATGCAAAACAGTAAAATTGTCAAAGTCAATAAACATCTTTCACAATAACACTGACATTTTTACATAGCTTCAAGTATTTTTATCAGCTCCAGTTAACATCAAGTTACCCATATGGTCTATGATATATTTACATTTGTATTTTATAATATTTTATCTAATTTAACTTCGGTCAGGTAAATGCTGATACCAGCAAACTCAAATATGCGTTAAGGCCCTGTCACATTACGGCGTATGGCAGGAGCGTATTGAAAACCTACGTAGGTCCTGCGCGTGCCGGCCTATGATGACATTTGGTGACCTTTGCGGTGGTTTTGAGCGTATGTGGAACCTACGAGGAGCGTATGGGAGCGTGCTGTGACATTTTTTGACAGTATGGGCCATACGCCCTCATAGGTCGAGATTTTTTGAGCATGCACAAACAAATTTGGACGGACGGATTTATGAAAGCGTATGGCGGCGTATGCCTCATACGCTTCACATAAGCCGGCATCTGGCGGCGTATGAGTAGCGTATGCGTAGCGTATGAGTAGCGTATACGGCGTATGACGTAACGCGCCTACGCCGCCATACGCTCCTGCAAAAAACCCTAATGTGACAGCCCCTTTACAGATATTAATAATATTTCTAAAGCACTCTTTTTTTACAGCAATATTTTCTACAGGTTTGGCAAAGTTTACCAATACGTTACATAAGTTGGGGAAACCCTACCCCTGTTAAAGGGGCTGTCACATTAGGGTTTTTTGCGGGAGCGTATGGCGGCGTAGGCGCGTTACGTCATATACGTTGGCATACGCCGTATACGCTACTCATACGCTACGCATACGCTACTCATACGCTACTCATACGCCGGCAGATGCCGGCTTATGTGAAGCGTATAAGGCATACGCCGCCATACGCTTTCATAAATCCGTCCGTCCAAATTTTTTTGTGCATGCTAACAAAATCTCGACCTATGAGGGCGTATGGCCCATACTGTCAAAAAATGTCACAGCACGCTCCCATAGGCTCCTCGTACGCTCCTCGTAGGTTCCACATACGCTCAAAACCACCGCAAAGGTCACCAAATGTCATCATAGGCCGGCATGCGCAGGACCTACGTAGGTTTTCAATACGCTCCCGCCATACGCCGTAATGTGACAGGGCCTTAAGGGGCTGTCACATTAGGGTTTTTTGCGGGAGCGTATGGCGGCGTAGGCGCGTTACGTCATATCCGTCGGCATACGCCGTATACGCTACTCATACGCTACGCATATGCTACTCATACGCCACCAGATGCCGGCTTATGTGAAGCGTATGAGGCATACGCCGCCATACGCTTTCATAAATCCGTCCGTCCAAATTTTTTTGTGCATGCTCAAAAAATCTCGACCTATGAGGGCGTATGGCCCATACTGTCAAAAAATGTCACAGCACGCTCCCATACGCTCCTCGTACGCTCCTCGTAGGTTCCACATACGCTCAAAACCACCGCAAAGGTCACCAAATGTCATCATAGGCCGGCACGCGCAGGCCCTACGTAGGTTTTCAATACGCTCCCGCCATACGCCGTAATGTGACAGGGCCTTTAGACATACAACTCAAAATTAGCAGTTACCACCTACAAATAATGACTACAATGTCTCTAATATTTTTGGGGATCGGACGAAAAATCTACTGAAACACAGGTCTGCATACTACGGTTTACCAAACGTTTCTGAAGCATCTCTGACACTCAGCCAAATAAATTTGAGAGTGTCAGGTGCTTCTGAGAACGCTTCCCTGTCCACGTACTGGAAGAGCGTGCTGGATCTCCAGTGACCTACCTCCCTCACACCATTCACGACGCACCTCCTTTTGCACTCACTTGCGCTCCCCCTCTTCTCAGATTGTGGAGTTATCAAGTGAGGACTCTGGTGTCCTGTCGATGCTAGTGCTAGCCGAATCGGTTTAAGAAGCGTTGAGGCTAGCAGAGGTTCGCCATTCGCGTGCTGGAAGGCAGGATCACTGGCACCGATGGCTGTGGCTCTCCTATTCCAATTCCAGGCGTGAACTGGGCAGCACGAGGACTTGGGTACACACAGCAGCTTGACCGTATATTTGTCTTGCCCCAGCTTCGCAGTTTTGGTAGACCGGACCCGTATGAGGAGACTTTTCATCCTCACCCACACATCTGCTCCCCGCAGAGCATAGTTGACATCACCCGACCTCAGAGTAAAGAACAAGTTGTATTGACGTAAGAAAGTGAAATAGGCCAACAAAGTAGCAGTGATTAACATATATGCGCTCTGACCCGCTTTTTTAAACACGTTAATTATGTTTTTAATATCACATAGGGTTAACGGAGGAGGGGGGGGGGCCTGTACTGGCACATGTACACTGAGTTTCGCTACCCCCTTTTTCATTAAATATACCAGCTATGTATCAAAATCTTTGACCTTCCCCTTATGCAGTAGTACCCAAGTTCTTGCTCCACTCACATAGTTATTGACTGCCCCTGGGGACTTCAGCTTTTTAGCAAGGTATGTAATATAGTTCAGGATGTCATCTCTTTTTGGGTTATATATATCAAAATTATTCACCATAGCGAATCTATCATAGCAATCCACCTGAAATTTCTTATTTTTCGAAGTCCCAGAGGAGAGCCCTCCCTGCCTTTACAAACTCAAGTACTTTGTTTGACAGCTGATAATGATGACCTAGGAAGAAAGAGGCAAATAAAGATAAACTTCCTGGGTCAAGTATCTTATAGTTAGTTATACATTAAGTAGTTCCACGAAGAGCAAATGATTTACATAAATCCTTGCAAAAAAAACCTTGTTTATGACATTTTAGTTGCTTTAGTATTTTGTTCTTGGGAAGTGTAGAATCTGCTGAGTGCATCGATCGCTAGTACCAAGTCAACACCAGGTTTATGTCTAATTTCTATCTGACAGGTGTGTTCCACTGAAAAATGCCAAATCTCTCTTGCGTATGCACATAGGACTCTATCTTTACCTTTACCAGACTATAGTACAAGTTGCAATGCCTCATTGTCTGTATTTATAATAATTTAGACATTTTCCAGATTTTGGGGGGTTAATGCGTATAAAGCTGCCGCTAAATTAACTGCTTCTAGTTGTGCCATATGTAACTTTTTTAATAATACCTGAGGAGAGTATTTTTCTGCAAAGTAATTAAATTTGAAGAATGCCCCCCCCCCCGACCTAGCAAACAGGAGTCACATTCTATCAACCACTCTTCTGTAGGCTGTGGGCACATAAGGACAAACCCATTGATTTTTACTGCATAATCTTGAAACCATTTAATATCCTTTATTACATCTTTACTTGTATCAATCTTCCCGGTGTATGGGGAGGCCCTTAAGAAATCTAGTCTCCTATTCATAAACCTTCTTGCCGGGATACACATATAGCAATATAGCGAATGGTAGACAGGAAGTGTGAACACTTATTTGTCTCTCATTTTTGCTTGAGTGCAAGTAAATAAGCAACACAAGGAGCAATTAGTAGCACATGGTGAATAAGGAGTCAAATTTCCCTGGATCATCAGCCCATGCTTTTTCTAATCTATTCTTGAATGAATTAATTGACTCGGCATCAATAACATTTTGTGGGAGACTGTTCCATATATTTATGATCCTGTTTGAGAAACTATATGTTGCCTTAACATCTTGAAATCAATTGTAGTTTACCCACTAGCTGCTGAATTTCTTTCCTAGTTACCATTTTACCCAATTCTCACTTGCTACACACACCCTAAGATCTCATTTAACTTTTCTCTAGGTATTCTTATCACCATAGTTAACGTATCAATTTCAAAACCCAACCATGTTAAGACATTAGTAGGATGGCAAAATCTTTTCTTAGCTAACTGTAATCCTAATTCTCCTAGCAAGTTAACTATATAATTCTATGCTTTCCATGCCTTTTATTTTATCTCTTCCACCCCTATGAAGTCGTCTAAAGCCGTGTTCACACGGCCAAAATCTAAAGCGATTCAGCCAAGGTGAATCATATGAATCGATGTAGATGCGCGTTCACACAGGCAGTACTTGGGCTGGAAATCGATATTAGCGCATGAGCAAGGCGATACTAACCAGCGCCAGTTTAGGTTAGTCGACGTCGCCATGAGAGAGTGTGGGTTCGACCTAGATACGTATGGACTGAATCGTATTGTTTTGGAACGGTCAAAACTTCTGCTGGGCAGTGAAACCCTAAAAATAAATGATGAAAAAAATATCTGTGCACCTCTAGCCGGTTCATAGACCAAATTATATTATATAGTGTGACGTCCTGAATCCGCCTCAGTGCGTTCACACGGGCAAAATAAATCGATTCACAGAAAACGACTCACGTAAACTACCTCGACAAGTGGTTTACAGTATGCGCATCACAGGAATCGATTCAGCCCTAATCCGCCTCAGGCGCCCATTCACATGTGAAATGTGAGCCGAACTAGGCAAGTCGAATCCTAGGAATCGATTTACAGGGCCCGTGTGAACACGGCTATTGTAACAAAGGCTAAAATAACCTGCTTGTCTCAACAAGAATACAATTGCTGCAGTAGTTCTTGCACATGGTAGGGCTGATGTTCTACAGCCAATAGGTGGGGCAATATCAACATATAAATAGTTTTTGACTCTTATGCCAAACAAGAGTACAGAGAGTGGGCAAGTTCTCAACTGCCTGTATGCCCTGGCCAGGTATATACTCCATAAAAAACATCCTTTCCCTGATTTTGTTGCTTCTTTAGCTAGGTCTAATATCCCTGACAATTTAAAGCTAAGTTCTTCCCCTTGATACATTCCTCTAGAAATCCCTGCATTAACACCTTTTCCCCTTGGATAGCTTAAATCCACAATTATTCTCCTCTCTACAGTGTTCTTCTTAGATCTAGTCATTAGAGGGCTGATCTGATCCCAAGGGGTGAAAGGCGACTTAACAAAAGGGCCTAGCATTGCTTCTTCTTGAACCAGACGGGATGGCCGAATGAGTTAGAGCGTCCATCTCCCGTGTTGGTAGATTGTGGGTTCGAACCCTGGTCGAGTCAAACCAATGACTTAAAAATTGACACTTGTCGCTTCCTAGCCTGGCGTTTGGCATTATTAGGATAGGACAAGGACTGGTTGGCTCAGTGTCAGGATAATGTGAATGAGTGGGATATCAGGTCATGGTGCTGGCGGCCTGGTCTTCCAGTGGGGCAGCACTATAAAGTAGTCATGGGTGCGCACTGTCACAAATCGGTACCCATCCTGATATGACCTTAGATGTTGCTAGGACATAAAACAACAACAAACAAACCAATGGAAGAATAACATTTTCTAAACCAAAATCCTGACCTACGTTTACTTAGATTTGAGTCCTTTGATACTGGTATGCTTACTCAAGTTACTATTGCTGCATAGGTCATGCTAGGCTTTAGCTTTTTAGTGCTGAAACCTAGGGGTGTGTGGGCAGCATTTTGACATGCACACCAAAATTATGTTGGTATGTTTTCACTTCAAATATCCCCAAATCAAATATGAAAAAAAAATATATACTTCAAAGTAAAGTAGATAACGATAAACTTGCTGTATTTATCTAAAGACAAACATGGCAAAATGATTGGACTGTAACTTTAGCTTCTGTGAGCTGAGCGGATTTTGTCATGGTTGAGTTATCCGCTTCATGACTGTGTAGATGATGGTGGGCCAGGACGCAGACACTGTGACTGGTATCTCAACAGGCAGGTAGCCCTGGGCGGTGATCTGGAAATAAATAAAGATTTACAATTATTGCTTGACAACATGAACTACTAATACCCCAATCGCAATTCTGCTTGCGACCACAAAAAAAGGTTGGTCGAAAAATGGTCCTCAGTGGTTGCCAAACTAATTCGACCATTTTGGTCGCAAGGAGGTTGCAGCTATTGCATTAAAAGCCTTGCGACCAAAATGGTCACAAAGAGGTCAGCGACCATTGCGTTGGTCGCAAGGTTGTTGGTAACTGAGTTCTTTGGTCCAAAGTGGTTGCAAGCAGACACAAGCCATAATGTGACTGGGGCTTAAACCCAATGAAATAATAATGTTCAAAAACCCACTATCACTACTGGACGGCCACATTACCAACCAACACTACGCAAATTGTTGAACCACCAGATGCATAACACTTATAATAAAAAAGTAAAACTAAAACAGAAATCTAACTGCTACCCAACCACAGCATATTATTGAACTATTATAATAAAATATTGATTTAATCCGCCTTGCTGTAGATATTTCCCTTGCTGCTTATCAGAAAGAGTAGCCTATGTGGTGGCAGTACGTTTCCTCCAAAGGAATATGTCAGAATGACCATATGTTTGAAGTCCAATAACCGATGATAAAAACCAATGCACTCTAGAGGCGTCGTTAAATAAAACAAACTTTCCTTTGCTGTACATATTTCAGCACAGTGACTCCTATCTGCACTATATAAAGTGCCTATGCTGTACACTATGCAGCACGAGCTGCTCCCCCCTTCTATTGTACCAAAGTGAAGTGTGCTGTACACTATGCAGCACGAGCTGCTCCCCCCTTCTATTGTACCAAAGTGAAGTGTGCTGTACACTATGCAGCACGAGCTGCTCCCCCCTTCTATTGTACCAAAGTGAAGTGTGCTGTACACTATGCAGCACGAGCTGCTCCCCCTTATATTGTACCAAAGTGAAGTGTGCTGTACATTATGCAGCAGGAGGTGTTTCCCCCTTCTACTGTACCAAAGTGAAGTGTGCTGTGCACTATGCAGCACGAGCTGCTCCCCCTTCTATTGTAGCAAAGTGAAGTGTGCTGTACACTATGCAGCATTAGCTGCTCCCCCCTTCTATTGTACCAAAGTGAAGTGTGCTGTACACTATGCAGCACGAGCTGCTCCCCCCTTCTATTGTAGCAAAGTGAAGTGTGCTGTACATTATGCAGCATGAGTTGCTCCCCCCTTTTATTGTAGCAAAGTGAAGTGTGCTGTACACTATGCAGCACGAGCTGCTCCCCCCTTATATTGTACCAAAGTGAAGTGTGCTGTACACTATGCAGCACGAGCTGCTCCCTCCTTCTATTGTACCAAGTGAAGTGTGCTGTACACTATGCAGCACGAGCTGCTCCCCCCTTCTATTGTACCAAAGTGAAGTGTGCTGTACACTATGCAGCACAAGCTGCTCCCCCCTTCTATTGTACCAAAGTGAAGTGTGCTGTACATTATGCAGCAGGAGGTGTTCCCCCCTTCTATTGTACCAAAGTGAAGTGTGCTGTACATTATGCAGCAGGAGGTGTTCCCCCCTTCTACTGTAGTGAAGTGTGCTGTACACTATGCAGCACAAGCTGCTCCCCCCTTCTATTGTAGCAAAGTGAAGTGTGCTGTACACTATGCAGCATGAGCTGCTCCCCCCTTCTATTGTACCAAAGTGAAGTGTGCTGTAAACTATGCAGCACGAGCTGCTCCCCCCTTCTATTGTAGCAAAGTGAAGTGTGCTGTACATTATGCAGCATGAGTTGCTCCCCCCGTTTATTGTAGCAAAGTGAAGTGTGCTGTACACTATGCAGCACGAGCTGCTCCCCCCTTCTATTGTACCAAAGTTAAGTGTGCTGTACACTATGCAGCACGAGCTGCCCCCCCTTCTATTGTAGCAAAGTGAAGTGTGATATACACTATGCAGCACGAGCTGCTCCCCCCTTCTATTGTACCAAAGTGAAGTGTGCTGTACATTATGCAGCACGAGCTGCTGCCCCCTTCTATTGTACCAAAGTGAAGTGTGCTGTACACTATGCAGCACGAGCTGCTCCCCCTTCTATTGTACCAAAGTGAAGTGTGCTGTACACTATGCAGCACGAGCTGCTCCCCCCTTCTATTGTACCAAAGTGAAGTGTGCTGTACACTATGCAGCACGAGCTGCTCCCCCTTCTATTGTACCAAAGTAAAGTGTGCTGTACATTATGCAGCAGGAGGTGTTCCCCCCTTATATTGTACCAAAGTGAAGTGTGCTGTACATTATGCAGCAGGAGGTGTTTCCCCCTTCTACTGTACCAAAGTGAAGTGTGCTGTGCACTATGCAGCACAAGCTGCTCCCCCCTTCTATTGTAGCAAAGTGAAGTGTGCTGTACACTATGCAGCATTAGCTGCTCCCCCCTTCTATTGTACCAAAGTGAAGTGTGCTGTACACTATACAGCACGAGCTGCTCCCCCCTTCTATTGTAGCAAAGTGAAGTGTGCTGTACATTATGCAGCATGAGTTGCTCCCCCCTTTTATTGTAGCAAAGTGAAGTGTGCTGTACACTATGCAGCACGAGTTGCTCCCCCCTTCTATTGTACCAAAGTGAAGTGTGCTGTACATTATGCAGCACGAGCTGCTCCCCCCTTATATTGTACCAAAGTGAAGTGTGCTGTACATTATGCAGCAGGAGGTGTTCCCCCCTTCTACTGTACCAAAGTGAAGTGTGCTGTACACTATGCAGCACAAGCTGCTCCCCCCTTATATTGTAGCAAAGTGAAGTGTGCTGTACACTATGCAGCATGAGCTGCTCCCCCCTTCTATTGTACCAAAGTGAAGTGTGCTGTACATTATGCAGCAGGAGGTGTTCCCCCCTTCTACTGTACCAAAGTGAAGTGTGCTGTACACTATGCAGCACAAGCTGCTCCCCCCTTCTATTGTACCAAAGTGAAGTGTGCTGTACATTATGCAGAAGGAGGTGTTCCCCCCTTCTACTGTACCAAAGTGAAGTGTGCTGTACACTATGCAGCACAAGCTGCTCCCCCCTTCTACTGTACCAAAGTGAAGTGTGCTGTAAACTATGCAGCACGAGCTGCTCCCCCCTTCTATTGTAGCAAAGTGAAGTGTGCTGTACACTATGCAGCATGAGCTGCTCCCCCCTTCTATTGTACCAAAGTGAAGTGTGCTATACACTATGCAGCATGAGCTGCTCCCCCCTTCTATTGTACCAAAGTGAAGTGTGCTGTAAACTATGCAGCACGAGCTGCTCCCCCCTTCTATTGTAGCAAAGTGAAGTGTGCTGTACACTATGCAGCATGAGCTTCTCCCCCCTTCTATTGCACCAAAGTGAAGTGTGCTGTACACTATGCAGCGCGAGCTGCTCCCCCCTTCTATTGTAGCAAAGTGAGTGTGCTGTACACTATGCAGCATGAGCTGCTCCCCCCTTCTATTGTACCAAAGTGAAGTGTGCTGTAGACTATGCAGCATGAGCTGCTCCCCCCTTCTATTGTACCAAAGTGAAGTGTGCTGTAAACTATGCAGCACGAGCTGCTCCCCCCTTCTATTGTAGCAAAGTGAAGTGTGCTGTACACTATGCAGCATGAGCTGCTCCCCCCTTCTATTGTACCAAAGTGAAGTGTGCTGTACACTATGCAGCATGAGCTGCTCCCCCCTTCTATTGTACCAAAGTGAAGTGTGCTGTAAACTATGCAGCACGAGCTGCTCCCCCCTTCTATTGTAGCAAAGTGAAGTGTGCTGTACACTATGCAGCATGAGTTGCTCTTCCCCTTTTATTGTAGCAAAGTGAAGTGTGCTGTACACTATGCAGCACGAGCTGCTCCCCCTTCTATTGTAGCAAAGTGCAGTGTGCTGTACACTATGCAGCACGAGCTGCTCCCCCCTTCTATTGTACCAAAGTGAAGTGTGCTGTACACTATGCAGCACTAGCTGCTCCCCCCTTCTATTGTACCAAAGTGAAGTGTGCTGTACATTATGCAGCACGAGCTGCTCCCCCCTTATATTCTACCAAAGTGAAGTGTGCTGTACATTATGCAGCAGGAGGTGTTCCCCCCTTCTACTGTACCAAAGTGAAGTGTGCTGTACACTATGCAGCACAAGCTGCTCCCCCCTTCTATTGTAGCAAAGTGAAGTGTGCTGTACACTATGCAGCATGAGGTGCTCCCCCCTTCTATTGTACCAAAGTGAAGTGTGCTGTACACTATGCAGCACGAGCTGCTCCCCCCTTCTATTGTAGCAAAGTGAAGTGTGCTGTAAATTATGCAGCATGAGTTGCTCCCCCCTTTTATTGTAGCAAAGTGAAGTGTGCTGTACACTATGCAGCACGAGCAGCCCCCCCCCTTCTATTGTACCAAAGTGAAGTGTGATATACACTATGCAGCATGAGTTGCTCCCCCCTTCTATTGTACCAAAGTGAAGTGTGCTGTGCACTGTGCAGCACGAGCTGCTCCCCCTTCTATTGTACCAAAGTGAAGTGCGCTGTACACTCTGCAGCACAAGCTGTTCCCCTGTTCAATTGTAGCAAAGTGAAGTGTGCTGTACACTCTGCAGCATGAGCTGCTCCCCCCTTCTATTGTAGCAAAGTGCAGTGTGCTGTACACTATGCAGCACGAGCTGCTCCCCCCCTTCTACTGTACCAAAGTGAAGTGTGCTATACACTATGCAGCACGAGTTGCTCCCCATTCTATTGTAGCAAAGTGAAGCGTGTTATACACTATGCAGCATGAGCTGCTCCCCCCTTCTATTGTAGCAAAGTGAAGTGTGCTGTACACTATGCAGCACGAGCTGCTCCCCCCTTCTATTGTAGCAAAGTGAAGTGTGTTATACACTATGCAGCACGAGCTGCTCCCCCCTTCTATTGTAGCAAAGTGACATCTGATGTACACTATACAGCACGAGCTGCTCCCCATCTTCTAGTGTACCAAAGTGAAGTGTGATGTACAATATGCAGCATGAGTTGCTCCCCCCTTCTATTGCACCAAAGTGAAGTGTGCTGTACACTATGCAGCACGAGCTGCTCCCCGTCTTCCATTGTACCAAAGTGAAGTGTGCTGTACACTATGCAGCACGAGCTGCTCCCCGGCTTCTATTGTACCAAAGTGAAGTATGCTGTGCACTATGCAGCACGAGTTGCTCCCCCCTTCTATTGGACCAAAGTGAAGTGTGCTGTGCACTATGCAGCATGAGCTGCTCCCCCCTTCTATTGTAGCAAAGTGAAGTGTGCTGTACACTATGCAGCACGAGCTGCTCCCCCCTTCTTTTGTAGCAAAGTGAAGTGTGTTATACACTATGCAGCACGAGCTGCTCCCCCCTTCTATTGTAGCAAAGTGACATCTGATGCACAGTATGCAGCACGAGCTGCTCCCCATCTTCTACTGTACCAAAGTGAAGTGTGCTGTACACTATGCAGCATGAGTTGCTCCCCCCTTCTATTGCACCAAAGTGAAGTGTGCTGTACACTATGCAGCACGAGCTGCTCCCCGTCTTCCATTGTACCAAAGTGAAGTGTGCTGTACACTATGCAGCACGAGCTGCTCCCCGTCTTCCATTGTACCAAAGTGAAGTGTGCTGTGCACTATGCAGCACGAGTTGCTCCCCCCTTCTATTGTACCAAAGTGAAGTGTGCTGTGCACTATGCAGCACGAGCTGCTCCCCCCTTCTATTGTACTAAAGTGAAGTGTGCTGTACACTCTGCAGCACAAGCTGTTCCCCCCTTCTATTGTACCAAACGAAAGTGTGTTATACACTATGCACCACATTATTAAAACCAAAGACCTACCAGTATTGTGTAGTTGCCGGGAAGTAGCAGTCTCCAGTACTCTCCGTGGGCCGTGGTCAGCACCCAATGCCTCTCACGGCCTCTCACCGTCACCTTCGCCCCCTTCATCTCCTGACCATAGCCGGACTCGACCACGCCCTTCACACCTAGCGGACAATCATAGAACTAGTTGGCTGGTTTTTGTTGTTGTTGCTAGATTAGTTGATTAAGCCGGGGAAATTTCAATCATGGACGATTGGTCTTCCTCATTCCACTGCTCCTTGCCCTATCCTAATAATGCAGAGCGCCAGGCTAGTAAGCGACAAGTATCAATTTTTTAAGTCATTGGTTTGACTCGACCAGGGTTCGAACCAACGATCCCACTATCTACCAGAACGGGAGATGGACACTCAACTCATTTGGAGTTGTTGGAGTTTTATGCGCTGGCAAGATCTAAGGTCATATCAGGATGGGTACCGACTTGTGACAGCGCGCATTCATGGTGACTTGATAGTGCTGCCCCACTGGGAAATCAGGCCACCAGCACCATGACCTGATATCCCCACTCAGTCACATTATCCTGACACTGAGCAAGTCAGTCCTTGCACTATCCTATTAATGCCGAGCGCCTGGCTAGGAAGCGACAAGTATACATTGTTAGGTCATTCGTTTAATTCGGACAGGGTTCGAAACTGGGGGTTCGAATCCAATGACCTACTAGAACGGGAGGCGGACGCTCAACTCATTCGACCATTGCATCTGGTCTGTCTAAGAGTAGACAAGCTGCACCCCACCTATGACATACACAAAAGAACCAAAGTGAAATTACTAGAAAATAGGAGAATAATTCATTTGAAAACATTAGCATATAGCTATAGTCAAAACATTAAGCTTCTACCAAAACCACAAAGGGCTACTAGAGCAAATAATGCACCATTACTAAAGCAGACCAGAAGCCAAATAAAAGCTCATGAGAGAAGCACGCTGGAAATGGCTGGTAAGGTGTGGAATGCCCAAACGGTAAAGGAACGACAAATTCCTGACCTAAAAACTTCCAAAAAATATCTGTGCAAAATAAGGCTAGGAAACCCCCACTAAGCTGCACTGCAAAGGGGCATGTGATATGTCACGGCCCACCAGCGGGACACCCAATGGAAGGTAACCAAGCCAAAAGTAACCAGATAACACACCACGCAGCTACGTACAAGCCTACGATATGTAAATAGGAGTAGGCTAGTCTAGTAATAAGAGTATAAAAAATAAATACATATATGCCAAGAAAATTTAAAAAAAACTAACATAGGCTATTAACCATACCAACCAATTATCTGCTACTGAAATGCAGGCAATCAAATACCTTATCAGCAGCCACTGTGTGGTAAGATAAAACCAACACTACAACTGGCCAGCATTGAAAACAAGCCTGGGTACCCGGGCTTATATGCTATGGACAGTATAAATACAGCCTCAATAAAAAAAAACAATAAAAAAAACTCATTCGGCTATCGCGTCTGGACTATGCAGCTGTAATACTAATGTGTCTGCCTTACTTACCCATGTGGACCTGTTGTAGGTACTTCAGTAGGGCGTTCTTGTTGTTGACCCAGTGAGGGAGTAGCTCGGACTCAGGTGGGTACTTACAGCAGGACACCTCAATGGACACCTCCATGCACCCAGCGTACACGTAGTTGTAGTCCTGCATCCCGCCTACAAACCAACAGCAGCTCGTTATCGGGTTATATAAGGGAGTTTCCCATGACCCAGTTCTGTGAGTCAAAGGATTCGTTCAATTACATAGCTCGATGTCTTCAACTAGAATGCATATTGACAACGCAACCCTCACACATTATTTAAGGTAGTTTCCCATTATCCAGTTCTGTGAGTCAACTGGTAAATGTTTCATTCAATCACTCGATACGAATTAGCGAAATAGCGAATGGTAGACAGGAAGTTTGAACATTTATTTGTCTCTCATTTTTGCTTGAGTGCAAGTAAATAAGCAACACAAGGAATAATTAGTAGCATGTGGTGAATAAGGGGTCAAATCTCCCTGGGTTTTACTAGTTTGAGAGTATGGCCCCGACTGCCTTCTCTTTTATTCAAGGTGAAAAATTGGTTCATATCTATTTTATCAAAACCTTTCATAATTTTAAATACTTCAATTATGTCACTTCTTTTCCTTCTGTAGGAAAGGGTAGGAAGTTTCAATTCCCTAAGCCTTTGTTCATAGGGTAAGTCCTTTATAACTGCAACTAATTTCATTGCATGTCTCTGAACATTTTCAATCTCCATAATATCTTTCCGAAAAATTGGGCTCCAAATTTGTGGACAGTATTCCAAAATTGGCCTAACAAGAGACTTAAATAGAATGAGAAAATTGGTCTTGTTGAGGCGATGAAAAGCGACCTCTTCAACTAGAATGCATTTTGACAATGCGACTTTCACACATTACATAAGGGACTTTCTCATGACCCAGTTCTGTGAGTCACTAAATGTTTCGTTCACATAGTTTGATACATCTTCAACTAGAATGCATTTTGACAACACAATCCTCACACGTTATATCAGGGAGTTTCTTATGACCTGATTCCGTGAGTCAATAAATGCTTTGTTTGTCTATTGCTACAGAGCCAATCACATAGCGCAATACGTCTCCAACTAGAATGCATACTGACAACACAACCCTCACACACTAAATAAGGTAATTTCCCACGATCCAGTTCTGTGAGTCACTAAATGTTTCGTTCAATCACGTAACTTGATACCTTTTCAATTAGAATGCATTTTGACAATGCAACTTTCACACGTTATATCAGGGAGTTTCTCATGACCCAGTTCTGTGAGTCAATAAATGTTTTGGTTAATCACATAGCTTGATTTGTCTTAAACTAGAATGCATATTGACAACGCAACCATCACACATTATATAAGGTAGTTTCTCATGATCCAGTTCTGTGAGTCACCAAATGTTTCATTCAATCACATAGTTTAATACATCGTCAATTAGAATGCATTTTGGCAACACGATCCTCACACATTTTATTAGAAAGTTTCTCATAACCCAGTTCTGTGAGTCACCAAATATTTCATTCAATCACATAGGTTGATACATCGTCAACTAGAAGGCATTTTGACAACACAACCTTCACACATTACAAAAAGGAGTTTCTCATGACCCAGTTCTGTGAGTCAATAAATGCTTCATTCAATCACAGAGCTCGATACATCTTCAACTAGAATTCATTTTGACAACACAACCCTCACACGTTACATAAGGGAATCTCTCATGACCCAGTCAATAAATGCTTCGCTTGTCTACTGCCACAGAGCCAATCACAGCTCGATACGTCTTCAACTAGAATGCATTTTTACAACACAACCTTCACATTGTAAAATATTCTGATAAAACGCATTGGTGGGGGAATGCAAATGGTCTATAATGGTAAATGGTATATTGTGCCAGGTGCATGAATGTATTTATGTAGTTGCTGGTGATCCTTTACTTATGGTCAATAGTCATTGTGTATTAGGTAGATAGTGTAAAAGAGGCACTAGGGATAGTGTGTAAGGGGCACTAGGAGCTCTACTCACTACCCCTTCCCCCCTCTGTTAGTCACGGATCACCACATACTCAGCTCAGGCAGGTGGTGGCCAAGCAGCCACACCGCATGGTGGTGGTGGGCAGATCACGGTAGCCATGGTGACACAGGGATGCTTGATGTTCATTGGTGGAACTGTAAATGCTTGATTCTCATTGGAGAACATGGTCAGGTGGTATGCCATACCAGATCCATGTACCACTATATAATAATAAACATGAGGGTATTGTCTCTCTCTCTACTTTCATTCCTTATACTCTTCCTTTCTCTTCTTGCCTGTATTGATTTCATTATAGCCTGCCTACACAAACCACAGATGCCAGCCGTGGATTTTATAACATGTTATATAAGGGGTGAAGCATATCCCCAGACCCGCCCTAGTGCTTTGTGCCTTTGGTCCTCGTCCATTCCAAGAATTTACCTGCAAATCCCAACAAAGAAATCCTTGCTACGGCTATGGTGATGGCCTCACCTTTGAATGGGTACCAGTTTGCTCCGTTAATGATTCCGTTTATGAAATTGGCGATGCTGTAGATGCATTTTTCGCTGGTCATGGTTGGGTGTGCGTTGGCGTAGGTTCTTGATATGTTGATGAAGACGTCATCGTCGGGAGAACGACTGTAGTGGGGTGGATCTTGGGGTCCGGCTCCACCTGGTGGGAAAATGACGAAATGATTAACTTCAGGGTATTAGTATTGAATTAGAAATCCTGAACCAACAAGTAAAACCGTGCATGTAAATGTAAAATGATTTAATGTATTGGATTACTAATGAAGCAGCAAGAGACCAAATTACAAAGAACGCAAAACAGAGCCCTCAGAACAGTATTCCAAGGCAAGATACTAAGTGTGGTTGAAGTGCATAGCAGAGCAGCGCTGGACACTCTGGATGTACGTAGGAACCTACACCTAATGATCTTGATGTATAAACGTGCAAGTGATGACAAATACATAGATCGCACAACCAGGGTAATGAGAAGGGGGACATCGACTCTGCTCTGGGTGCCCAACCCAAATACAAATAAGTTAATCAGAGCTCCAATTTACAAAGGAAGTGTCATGTGGAATGAACTCCCAACCAAAACCAGAGAAGCAGGTTCGATACTTGCCTTTAAAAATGTATCCAGAGCTCACCTGGTTATTCAGGCCCAAAACCTGGCGCTGCAAATATATAATATGACCTGCTGAACGACCCATTGACTCCGCCCTCTCTCATGCCTGCTCTCTCCCTGCATGTCCGCGCCCCCCCCCCTGCCCATGGACCCCGTCCCCCCCATCCACATTTGACAAACAACTATTATAACTCAATGACTCGAGACCCACTACCCCTACTCGAGACCCACGACCACTACTTGAGACCCATTACCACCACTGAATAACTACATCTTCAACCAGCAATGCACACAATATAAACCACTATACATGCACAACATGCACTATTTAAAGACTAACCGGTATTAAAACCAAATCTAAATGATATACAAACAAGCATATGATTTAGCCACTAGTGTACATTACTGCACACTCTATCTTGATGCATAAACCTTGCACTATTTGAGTACCTCTGCTGTACACTATGCAACATAGGTTGCTCCCCCACTTTCTTTTTTTGTGTTCAGAATGGGTTGTGCTGCACACAATGAAACACATTCCACTTCCACTATGTACAGATCAAATGCGATCACTCTAACGGCTGGAAGACCAGTGGTCCAGCGCTGACAAAATATGTATTCAGACGAATAAAATGTTTACCAAAAAAAAAAAATGTACCTCAGTCATTACTCGTTGCTCTGTGTACACTTTAATTTCAGAATTTACTTCACACTTCAATTTACTATATAAACCATCTAGAAAATGGTGTAAATACCTATATACCTGTAAGTTGTAACCCATACGGTCGGAAGACCAGTGCTATTGCACTGACAAAAGACATATTTGTATAAAATTCATATCCCCCCCCCCCCAAAAAAAAGAAAAGATGCATAATCCGATGAAGCATCATAGTCTTTTAATCAAAACAATTATCTAGATTTGATTCTACATACGTAACTTAGATACTGATGCACTTATCTAGCATTTTGTTATATTACTGAATGCTTGGCCACGTTTGGGACACCAGATAATATTACAAACTCTCCCCGTCATTATCTCTCTTATATGTCAGCTCATTTAACCAATACTAAGGAAGAATGAAGACAAGTCACACAGATCAACAGTGGGAAGTTGTGCTTTACTAACACCAACTCCTGTCCACCTACCAGTGACCTAGCATCCACTCCCCTTACCTTCTAGCCACATAGTATCTCATTACTACTTTAGCCTGTATAGAAAGCAGTGTCCACAGCACATGGGACAGGAGTCCTATGGCTGTGTTCACACTCAATTGGAATATATGAATTTTGCTAGCATCAGACAGAGTGTCTGGGGTTCCTGCTCAAGAGTAGGTGTGTCTCACTCAAGAGCCAGGAGTAGAGTGATCCCTCTCTAGTGTGTCTGAAGCAGAGTCTAGAAATAGGATCTCAGGTTTGAGGCTAGTGTGGTCAGAGGGCCAATGGGGTGTAGGTGAGTGGGCAGCTCCACAGCCAGCCAATCAGGCACCTCCACAGTCTGGGTGGGTGGCACCCAGCCCCCCCCCCCACCCCCCCAGTAGAGGTGGCTGTCACTCAACTCAGCTCCAGGGGGTGCCCTGTGTGTATATGCAGATTAGGTTGGTGTGCCCACCCAGTAGTCATGTAGGGACAGGTAGTTGCAAACAGTTACAATAGATCTCTATTAAAATGGTCTTTTCTCCAATTGCACTCTTTATGAATGCATAGAGAAGTATTTCAACAATCATGTACTATCTCTTATATAGGACCATCTCTCCATTAATCTTAGGCATCATGTATGAACATATATTTCACATAGCTTATATCATGTCATAATGGGAGTGGGATATTATTACTTTTTAGTTTACATAACATCGTCCCCACTCCGTCGCCCAAGAATAATAACGCTCGCTGTCAATATACAATTCTAAACCGAAAATCCGTATATTTTTACAATTTGTTGACAGATAGAAGGGAATGCTGAGTCAATTTAATAGAACGTGTTTCTGCAGCAAGCCTATGGTGTGCTTTCCAAAACTAATTTGACATGTTTACACTTCAAATATCTCAAAAGTTAGCCATTAAAAATAAAAGTTACTTCAAAGGAAAGTAAGGTAGATTATAACAATCAATTTAATATTTTTATCTCAGAAAAATAACACAAACTCAAACCCATATGCAACTTTAACTTACAGGTCCTCTTCTGGCTGATCTAGGCCCTAGTGGGCCTCTAATTCACGACACTCGGACAAAGGACGATAAGTCATATGTGAAGAACAAATCGTTTATTGATTTATAGAATCATATCAGTAATCATGCCGCTGGGGCGAACAGGAGGCTGGCTCCGATAACAAGGTGTCGCTGTGGTGGACACCTGAAGGCGGCTGGTACCTTGGAATCAATGTGTAAGCATGAGGAATAGTGTTGCCCCGTTTAATGTTCAGGCTAGTTGCCAAGTCAGTGCCTGGAGCGAGATACAATAACAAACATCAGCAATCAACAATCACGAGATAATCAAAACCCCAGCACTTAACCCCCTAGAAAGAGGGTTGGTGGGAGGGGAAAATTCAAGTTGCTAGTACGAGAGTCAAGAGAGAAGTGGCAGAGTCATGGGGAGGAAATGAGGTCAGTGCCGAGGTCAACCTTTGCTTCGTGCGGGAATTAAACATGTTGCCTCGTCAACATGCCTAATGCCAGCTCGTTATGGCAAAAACAGCTTCTTTATGTGCGTAGGTATGGAGAACGATGGATAGAGCACTGAATTCATATAATTGTGCATGTCCTCTCCAATATCTATCCAGTCTTCTCTCAAATGATTCTATTGTCGGTGCTTTAACTTATGAGTGTTTCTATATATATATATATATATATATATATATATATATATATATATATACAACTTTTATATATATATTTTTATCCAGATTGCAAAAAATTGCTTCCGACCGAGTTGCAAAAGCAGCCCCCCCCCCCCGAGGTGCGGGGGGGGGGGAGCGAGGTGCATGCTGGGCGCCCCCACCTCATGAGAGGGGGGTGGAAGGAACGACTACAGAGTTTATTACCCGCGATAAAGGGTTTATCACTATCCATATAGTGCATGTATGGGGGGGTGGGGGGGAGCGTGCGTGCGCAGACGTGGCGCCCCCCAACGGACATGAGTGAGAGCAGGATGGTGGTTGTAGGTTAAGCAGGCCCAACCAGTAGATGACTGGGAGGGGGAGTAGTAGATAGGCTAGGGAGAGGATGGACGCTTCCGGCCTTATTATACTCGTATAATGGCTTATACAGCATATATATATATATATATATAAGGGTAGTGGTCTGCAGTGACCTCTCAGGCAAGGAGCCACATAGACAGGTAGGCGTGGGTAGTGTGTTGATATCGGGGAGCCTAGGTGGTGTAATGGTTAGCACACTGGCCCGGAATGCAAAGAGATGTGGGTTCGAGTCCCGCTCTAGGCACAATATTTCCCATTTTCATCACCCCCACGACACTGGTGCCGTGACCAGGATCCTGTACAAGCTACGCACTGTATAGTTGTTGACCCTACCCTGTGTATGTAAGTGCGTTGCATTGCCTGTATGTATGTAATTGTAAGCATTAAAAGACTTACAATTCCAGGGGGACGAGTGTAGTGGTCTGCACTGACCTCTCAGGCAAGGACCCACATAGACAGTTAGGCGTGGGTAGTGTGTTGATATCAGGGAGCCAAAGTGGTGTAATGGTTAGCACACTGGCCCGGAATGCAAAGAGATGTGGGTTCGAGTCCCGCTCTAGGCACAATATTTCCCATTTTCATCACCCCCACGACATATATATATATATATATATAAGTTTTATAGTGAATTCATTTATCTGAATAATTCTCTTCTCAGTGCCATGGCGCTGATGTTCCAGCTGTTTTTGTCTGTTGGGGCTTTATCTCCTGGTAACATCTACGGTCATATCAGGACGGGTACCGACTTGTGACAGTGCATACTCATGGCGACTTTATAGTGCTGCCCCACTGGGAGCCAGACCACTGACACCCTGACCCAATTTCCCACTCAGTCACATTATCCTGATACTGAGCTAAACTCACTCACTTAAATTTGTTTAAACTTTTGATTAACAAACACCGACAAATAAATAAAGAGCAAAATAAATAGGTAAAATAAGCAGAAAAGAAACACCAAAATAACACCAAAATGAACATCAAAATAAGCACCAACACCAAAAACACCAAACAAAATAAAACAAATGCAAACTAAGCAGAATATAAATATAGAAGAAAATTAGAAGCGGGTTGTTTAAGTGAATGGATTCCAAAATGCAAAAACCGATCATAATCAGAGAAATAGTAAAATCTGTATCAGGAGCGTCCATTGCCAGGATAGCAAATACTGTGTACAGGAAATATAAAAGCCCGACCAGCACAGATATACATGATGGCAGGAATCTGCGATCTAACAGTAAAAGTAGGCCATAGGGACCTGAACCCAGCATTCAAGACCAAGATGGCACTCATGGAACACATGACAAATGAGTACAAACTCGCTCATGACACATTCAGCCAACTAACAGAATTGCCGGTGGTATGCAAGCTTCTGGGCATGGACATGGACCTGTACTGTGGCCACAGCAGAAACCAAGACTACCAAAGACTGGTAGATGAATCCATACTAGAACTGAACGCCTACATCCACCTAAACAACAGCCGAAACAGGGGAGTAGCCATACCGAGGTATGCAAACTACATACACAAAACACGTCATGGGAGGAGATCGGCGCGGTACGGCATAGGCATGACAGATGGAATACATTACAATGAGGAATATGCCAAATACGTCGCTACCAGGCTGACAAAAGCATCACTGAGAACTGGGAAAAACACCAGCAGGGCTCCAAACCATGAGTATCACAAACTTCCTATGAATCCCATTAACCAAATTCTAAAGCATAAGTAATACCATGTATAGCTAACATGCACTGCAGGACACATACCTTCCTCCACACACACAGGTACAATCTACGGTGGTGAATATCACTATATACCAGAACAGGCTGTATGTGCTGCATGCACCAGCACATACACCCCAAAACAGCTATTAATACATTTTAAATCTAAACAAAGTTAAAACTTGTGAAATCAAGCAGCCGCTAACCTAAAAGATGGTAGAAGCAATTGAATGCAAACTGGGGAGGGGCACACACTTTGCCCACCTAAACTGCCAGTCCATAACAAAAATCATCATCATCATCATGTTGTCAGTCGCGATGCGACAAAGATTGCTTTCATTACTTGACTGCCGCTCTCCATTTAGCTCTCTGCTGTGAGAGTGATGTCCATGAGTCGGTCTTAATGTCTCTCAGCTTCAGGTTTCTCTTGATGGAATCCTTGAACCGGAGATGAGGGCGCCCTCTCTTTCTGTAACCAGAAGACAGTTGAAAGTAGAGGTTCTGCTTTGGTAGCCTGTCTGATGACATCCTCATGAGGTGTCCAGTCCACCGGAGATTCTTTTTGATCAGAAGATCTTCCATAGAGGGCAGCCCCATCCGTTCAAGTATTTCCTTATTTATCACTTTGTCCTTCCAGGTTAGCCTCATGATTGAACGCAGATGTCGCATCATGAAGGCATGCAGCTTTTTCACCTGTTGTCTGTACACTGTCCAGGCCTTCGCTCTGTATAGTAGGGTGGATAGCATGATTGCACGGTAGATCTTGCCTTTGACCCGCATGGACACATGGTGGTTGTTCCAGAGTCTCTGGCGTAGTCAGCCGAAAGATGTGCTAGCCTTGGCCATCCTCCTCTGTATTTCAACATCAATGTGTCCATCACTTGATATAGTGCTTCCGAGGTAGGTGAATTCCAGAACAGAGTTCAGCTTGTTTCCGTCAACCATGATATCCTCCTCTCGGGTTCTTGTAGAGTTGGGTTGGTACAGCACCTCCGACTTCTTGATGTTAATCTTCAGGCTGAACTTCTTTGATGCATCGGAGAAAGCGACCACTATTTTCTGGATCTCTTCAGCACAGTGGGCAACCAGTGCACTGTCATCTGCGAATAGCAGCTCTCTCACCAGTATCCGAGTAGTCTTGGTCTTCGCTCTGAAGTGTCGAGCATTGCTGATAGGAAGATGAAAAAGAGCGTGGGGGCCAGTACACAACCTTGCTTGACCCCATTGGTAACCCCAAACGATTCCGAGACTTCCCCTCCAACACTAACATTCGCCATCATTCCTGTATATGTAGAGCCTCGATCATAGTTGTGAACTTCTCTGGGCATCCATAGCATCAGTAGCTGCCATAGACCGGTCCTCCTGACTGTATCAAACGCCTTAGTGAAATCAACAAATACCATGTACAGTGGTCGGTCCTGCTGAATGCACTTTTCTTGTAGCTGTCGGAGACAAAATATCATATCCCCGGTGCTCCGGTTACCTCTGAAGCCACACTGTGACTCCCAAACTACATCAGGTGTTATGTGAATAGATAGTCTGTTGAGGAGGATCCTGGCGAAGATCTTGCCTGCTATGGAAAGAAGAGAGATTCCTCTATAGTTCCCACAGTCTGTTTGATAACCTTTCTTGTAGATGGTTACAATGCTGGCCTCCTTCCAGGCTTGGGGTACAGAACTCTCCTTCCAGGCATTGGTGATTAGTTGGTGCAGTCTTTTGAACGGATTGTCTCCTCCATGCTTCCATACTTCAGCAGGAATTCCATCACCCCCAGGTGCTTTGCCATCTTTCAGGATGGCGATTGCTCTAGCCATCTCATCCATGGTTGGAATCTCATCGAGGCATGTTTTGGTAATGCGCTGATGGATGTTGTCCAGAGCTTCGTGATCTATGTCACCAGAGACATTGAGTAGCTTCTGGAAGTGTTCACT
Source organism: Branchipolynoe longqiensis (assembly GCA_030323885.1). Lineage (NCBI taxonomy): Eukaryota > Metazoa > Annelida > Polychaeta > Phyllodocida > Polynoidae > Branchipolynoe > Branchipolynoe longqiensis. Next base: position 54,306,801 of record CM059195.1, read on the forward strand.
CCATCTTACCACAACTCTCTTGCTGTCAGAAAAGGTCTCCATTCCATCTGTTGATTTCAGATGAACAGGTCCCTTCTTCACGGGTCCCCACACTTCCTTCAGTCCATTGTAGAAGCCCTTCATGTTGTTTCTGTCTGCAGCTCTCTGCAGCTCCTCTGCCTTCATTTCCCACCAGTCTGAATGGTGCATTTTTGTAGCAATCTGCAGGCATCTTTGTATGCTGCAGTGGTGGATCTAGTGCTCCTGGTCTGCAACACTCTCTGACATAATAAAAATACACCTAAAAATTGAAAATCTTGATGTACTAACAACACCCTCAACATAAATGGATATTGGCTTGTATGTAATGACAGACAGCAAAATAATATAACAAACCAAACAAAAAAAGGTGGAGGTGTTGCAATTTATCGCAAAACCTCCAAAAACCAGACTGAAGTTCTAAAACCAGCAAATCTTTCAAATGAGCACATGGAACTACTGTGGTGCCTAATAAAAACGAGAAACAGGCAAAGATAGCCATAGCAAGCCTCTACAGACCTCTGTCAGGAGACATAGAAGTATTCCTTGAAGCCCTAGATAGAAGCATAAACATAGTGCGAAAATGAGCAAGTGCTGAAATCTTTGTACTAAGGGATTTCAAAGTAAACTGCAACAGCAATGACAAAAATAAACTAATGTTACAAACCACTATCAAAATCTTAGGTCTACAGCAACTCATTACTGAAAACACGAGGCTAAGCAACAACATCTCAATAATTGATCTAATACTAACCAACTCAAACCATGCCCCAAAATGGGGCACTAGAAACCGGGGTATAAGTGATCATGAGCTAATATATGTAACCAGAAAAAACCTCAAAACAATACACCACTACTAAGGTAGACCAGAAGCCAATCAAAGCTCACGAAAGAAGCCCACTGGAAATGGCTTCCAAAGTATGGAATGCCAAAACGGTAAAGGAACAACAAATTCCTGACCTAAAAACAGACAAAAAATATCTGTGCAAAATAAAACCAGGAAACCCCCTCTAAGCTGCTCCACAAGGGGGCATGTGATATGTCACAGCCCACCAGCTGGACAGTCATGAGAGGTAACCCCCTGCCAGAAACAGCCATATAACATCAAATCCAAAGATAAACCAACCACCTATTACATACAAGCCTATAATATGTAAATAGAGTGGGCTAGTCTAGAATTAAGTGTACGAAAAAATAAAAAGAGGAAAACTGTTGCCAAGAAAATAAAAATAAACTAACATAGATCACTAACCACAAACCAAAATCTTAAGAAACACAGACTGATAACTGCCCAGCATTGAAAACAAGCTCGATCATCTGAGCTTATATGCTATGGACAGCATAAACATCCCATACAAAAAAGGGAAAAAAAGGAGTGTTTGGGTCAAGCCAGAGTTTGCTCAACCAACTTCATTGTCTTACCTCCTATTTGCATAATAATATAAATAATATAAATAATATAGCTAATATAAATAATATAGCTAATATAAATAATAGAGATAGCTTAGATGATATAAATGATATGAATATTGTGAATAATGTAAACTAATATAGATAATATAAATGATATATATGATATAAATAATATATATATGAAGTATAATCTATTATAATGATATAAACCAATGGAGAAACCAATTGTCTTTATTATTGTATTTATTATTTAAGTTATTCGGATTCGTGCACCCACCTTGATATCGGGTTCTTTAATTATTTGAGTTGTATATTACATGTTTCTACCCAAGCTAGTGGGAGTCGCACTCCTACCCTGTTGAAGAATTGGTCGTAATGCGTAGCATTACGCTTGATGCGAGGAGAGGAAGAGACCCTCCCCCGCCCCGCGCTGTCGTGCTGCTTTCCCACCTCGCCCGACGCCGCCGCGCGCCCCCTCCTCCCCCCGGCCCCGTGTCGCGCAGCTCTCACACCTCACCCGACGCCCGCTGCTCGCCACCTCTCGCCCTCCCCCGGGCCGGCAGCATTCACACCTCACCTGCTGTCGCCCGGCCCCGTTCCCTTATAAGCCCTCCCCCCGCCTCCCTCAGGCACTCGCCTTCCTGCCGCCTTCCCAGATCCTCACCCTTTTTCAAGGGGCTACTCCTCCTCGGACCGATTCATCATGCCCGGGCGCGGACGGGGGAAAGGCCGAAAGAACGCCAGGACTACCGTCATGAGCATCCCAGGGCCCTCCTCGGGCTCCCCGGGAGGCTCCGCAGCCTACTCCGCCTCGGCGTCACCTTCGGCGCCGTCGGGCCGCCCCTCAAGCGATACCACCGCCATCCTGGAGGCGCTCACCCGCCTCACCGCCCGCATGGAAGCCGTCGAGGCCGGGGTCCCCCGAGGAGCCCCGGACACCCCCCAGCCCCTATCAACGCGGGAGGCGGCCTTCGCCCTGCTGCCCGTCCAAGCACCTCGGGCCCTCGACCCGATCGGGAGCCGACCGCCTGCTCCGCCTCAAGCGACTCTCCCCGGGGCGGTGCACCCGCAATACGAGGGGTACAGCCGCCTCACCGCCGCCCCACGACCGTCGCCCGCCTACCGCCACGAGACGGCGGAGCACAGCCCAGCATCCGCGGCCGACGCAGTCCGCGATATACTGGCCTCCGCCGAGGCGCACCACGCCGTCCGGCGCCGAGGTGTCCCCTCGGATTATGTCTTCCCCTGCGACCTGGTGGAGAGGGGGCCGGGACGCAAGCCGGTGAAACTGGGTGAAGCCACCAAGGACGAATATCACCTCGCCCTCCTCACCTTGGTCAACCACCCCTCGTTCCCGGCCCACTCTCTCCGGGGCCTCCACCACCATCACCTCACCATCATGAGGGATAACCTCCTCCACCCCTGGCCGGTCGTCCGCCGGTACTCAGAGACAATCTTCTCATGGATCGCGGACGGGAGGCTCCCTCCCCCAGGGGTGGCACGACCCCGTGGCCCTCAACAACATCCGAGTCGACAGCATGCTGACCGTCAACCCTCTCGACACGCCCCCCAGCCCGGCACAAGATGGGGCCCGAGGCGCCCACCTCCCCCGGCACCAAGTCGACGCCCGCACCGCCTACGATAGGCACGCTCACGGGGCCCCCTGCTCCGCTTGGAACCGTGACCCCACCTCGTGCGATCGGGCCCCCGTCGGGGAGGCCCACGGTGAAGTGGGAGACAGGCGCCGGCACGTCTGTGCATATTGCGCCAATGTACGGCGCATATTAACGATGCACAGCGAGGCCGGTTGCCGCACCAAGCAAGCCCGTGAGCGCCAGACCCCGGCCGCCTCGGCGGATTTTTGATCCGCCGGCCTCCCCCTGGCCGGCCCGGGGGGCCTTTCCCGGCGCCTCACCCCAACCACTGCCGACAGCCCAGCGATCTCCACCGACAGCCCGAACACCGATAGAAACGCCGCCCAGACGAAGCCGGGGATCATTACCTCGCACCTCACACCTCGGACGACACAGCCCAGCCCCACGAGGGACCCTCCCCAGACAGCCCAGCCACCGACCTCCACGACACCGCCTTCATGAAACCGCCCGACCCGACCCCGACTCCCACCCCGCCCAGGCCTGAGGACTTCGCTGCCCCCCTGATCAACCCTCGCCGGACCTCCTCCCCGAGGCCTCAGGAGCGGGCCTCCCTTTTTTGGCCGCCCGCTCCCCCCCTCCACGTAGGCCCCGGACCCTCCTCTCACCCAGACCTTCCTCTCCGGGCCCCCGCCTCGGGCGCCCCGTGCCCCCGCCTCGGGCGCGCCTCGAGCCCTCTCCTACTCTTTGGCGGAGGGCTCCTCGGCCCCCCCTCACCAGAACTCTGACATTGCTCCTGATGAGCCCCTGTTTATCCATGTACATCTCCTCCTGCTCCTCATGAGCACCCTCCTGCTGTATTGTTCCTCATGAGCCTCTATCCTTCTTTTATTGCCTTTTACCTACACTGTTGCTCGTTATGAGCCTATTTACTCTGCTCCCCATGAGCCTCTCTCATGCCTCTGTATACTCTGTTATGTTTTACTCTGTCTGAGGCGGAAATAAACGCCTTTATTCCCACCCCCGCCTTCCTCTCTTCCTTTTCGCGCATCACTGCTGGCCGTCGCAGCTACTCATCTTATACTCACTACTATCAGGAGGATTCTGGCAACTGTCTGGCAGTCTCCCCCCACTAAATACCAAAACAACTCATAAGTATGAAAGGGAAGACAAGTCACGCAAGATGACAGTGATAAGGTTGAGCTTTATTGCTACAACTCTTGTTCACCTACTAGTGACCTGCCACCCTGACTCACTTACAACCTGCCACACAGACCCACATAGTTTCTGCTTGTTCAGTCTAATTCAGTGCCAACAGCCTATTGAACCTAAGTCCTATGGGTGTTACACACAGCTCAGTGGTGAACTGCTTCTTTTGGTATCTCTAGAGTGAGTGTGTCTGTTTACCAAGGGCAAGGAGTACAAGGGTTACGTGGCTCACACAGCCAGCCAATCAGATACCTCTGCAGCCTGGGAGGGGCGGCACCCAAGAGGGGCATCTGTCACTCAACCACAGTGCATGTGGTGTCCCTAATATATGCAGAATGGCTGGATGTGCTTACCCAGCGGTCATGTGGTAGCAAGTAGTCATCATACAGTTACAATGAACATTAGTATATGCTCCTCCTCCATTTGCACTCTTCCTGGTGCATGGAGGGAACATTTCTATAATTAATAACCGTATCTTAATATCCGGACATCATAACACAATCCTGGTCACTGCGCGACATAACATTTCCACACAGTTATTTGACCGCAACTAGGGCGCCACCTGCTAGTGCCCGGGACACTAAAATCCGACCGCGCTCCTCGTATTACCATTGTATTTTTCCTTTTGTAGGTAAAGGCGTATAAGACCACTTTGCCAGAGATCAATCAAACATGACTCAACCTAGCCTGTGTGTTTTCTCTCATGAAATTTACCCTAGTGATGATTAAATGCTATTAATTATATAATTAGCATAAAGCATGTAAATAATATAAATAATATAAAGTACTAGGAGTAAGAGTGAAGTAGATTATGTTATCAACGTAAAAGTGGCCGAAACTAAATAAAAAATATATATTTAAAAGAGGAAAAAAATCCCAAAAAAACAAAGCAACAACAACAAAACAAACAAAAAACACCATCGGACCCTCCAAATTTAATGACGTCTCACCGTTTGCATAGGTGTCATACGGGTAGCTGATGCCGAGGGCGCCCCCGTGGAAGTTGGCGGAGAGTACGAACTGGTAGGCGGACAGCCACCACATGATGGCCCGCGTCTCCGCCTGGCGGCGCCAGTACTTCCGGTGTTCCTTCAGGGAGAAGTAATCAGGGAAGTCCCGGTTCAGGTCCACGTACTGCGCGTTCGACCTGCGCTCAAGTTGGATTTAAAGCCGTGTAAACGTAAGATTCCATATATGTGGTATGTGGTATGCGGTATGCGGATGCGACAAAAAATGGAAAAGCATGTAAACGCACGGTGGTGCTTTCATATGTATGGTTGCAAATGCGTGGACGGCAAAGTGGGTCGCTCAATGGACCGATCGGTGCGAATGCGTCTTTGTCACATTCGCATACCGCATATATGGAATCTTAAGCTTTAGGGGAGGTCATCCAAAGTTTTCAACATTTTCACAGTCATACATTTGTTTGTTTAACGACCCCCCAGCACAAAAAGTAGGCATCGGCTATTGCGGGTTTGAGGTCATACAAAGTGTAGGTCCTTTTGCAGGCCGCCTCTCCTCCCATCAAAGTAGTAGACATCAACATTTTAGTACACAATATAAAGTAGGCCTACGCTGAGAAATATCAACATTTATTAAAATTTGTGCAGAGGTCTGCACTGACCTCTCAGGCAAGGAGCCGCATAGGCAGGTAGGCATGGGTAGTGTGTTGATATCAGGGAGCCTAGGTGGTGTAATGGTTAGCACACTGGCCCGGAATGCAAAGAGATGTGGGTTCGAGTCCCGCACTAGGCACAATATTTCCCATTTTCATCACCTCCACAACACTGGGGCCATGACCAGGATCCTGTAAAGCTATGCGCTGTATAGTTGTTGAACCTACCCTGTGTATCTATGTGTGTTGCATTGCCTGTATGTATGTAATTGTAAGCATTAAAAGACTTACAATTCCAGGGGGACGAGTGTAGTGGGCTGCACTGACCTCTCAGGCAAGGAGCCGCATAGACAGATGGGCGTGCGTAATGTGTTGATATCAGGGAGCCTAGGTGGTGTAATGGTTAGCACACTGGCCCAGAATGCAAAGAGATGTGGGTTCGAGCCCCGCTCTAGGCACAACATTTTCCATTTTCATCACCCCCACAACAGTTGGATAGTCCGATGGTTTTGAATTTCTGTATTTTTTCTGAGATAAATATATTAGATCGATCACTAGTATCTACTTTACATTAGTTCAAAGTTACTTTTATTTTAAATGGTAAACTTTTGAGATATTTTGAGGTCAAACATGGACAATTAGTTTTGGCAAGCTTGCCAAAACTCTGACACTATAGATTTCTGCAGTAACAGGTTATATTAAATTGACTCAGTATTGCCTTCTATGCAGAAACAAATGCTTAATAAGTGCATCAGTATCTAAGTTAGATATGTAAAATCAAATCTAGATAATTGGCTTGGTTTTGAACAATTTGATATTCCATTGGACTATGCAGCTTTAAGCCGACTTGACTCACAGTCCCCTCTCCTTATTTTTGGGGACAAGGGGAGAAGGGGACTCTGGGGGTAAAGTATGCTTTGTACAATGGTAAAAATGTTGAAAACGTTGGATGGCCCCTTACCTAGATTTTATTCTGTGTTACTTATACTATATAATCCAACTTAGATACTGGCACACGCGTTCATTTACTGCCTAGAATAAAATGTTAAGTCAATTTGATAGAACCTGTCAGTGCTTCTTAACTCAATTAGGTTCAGAATTTTGGTGTGCACACTAAAATTAAATTTGCGACACATTTTCTATAGGGTTGTTTCACAGCCCTGTCACAGAGATAGTTTGTTGGTTTTTGTCTGTTGTTGTTTATGTCCTATCGCCATCTATGGTCATGTCAGGACTGGTAACGACTTGTGATAGTGTGCACTCATGGCGACTTTATAGTACTGCTCCACTGAGAGACCAGGTTGCCAGCACCTGACCCAATTTCCCACTCAGTCACATTATCCCAATACTGAGCTAACCAGTCCTTGCCCTATGTTAATAGGGTAATGTGCCAGGCTAGATAACAACAAGTATACATTTGGTAAGTCATTGATTTGACTCGGCCAGGTTTGTCAAATTCCTGACCTTCCACATTTGAAGCCTGTGCGCATACCAATTTGGTCACTGCATCCGGTCTCCCACAATAATAAACTATGATCAGAACCCCATCCCAGCTGTGCTCAAAGGTGTAACAGATTCAACATGGCAGATCATATATGAAATACTACTGGATACTTCAACAGCTGAAAGTGAGCATATTAGAGTAAAACCACATTATAACGCACCCTAATTTAACGTGAGTGCTGGTGCCATGACCTGACATCCCACACAATCACATTGGTCATAATGCTCTCATTACGTTTGATGCGAGGGAAGGAAGAGACCCTCCCCCCGCTTCTCCGGCCGTCGCGCAGCATTCGCACCTCCCCTGCCATCCGCCCCTCAGCTTTCTCCCGCGCCCTTCACCCCGGCCCGCCGCTTTCTCACCTCCCCCGCCCTCGCCGTCCCTTCCTCCCTTATAAGGCCGCCCGCCGGCCTCCCTTCAGCCACTCGCCTTCCAGCCGTCCTCCCTGCAGCACCTTTTTTCTCCACCCACCCAACTCTCTTCTTACTCTTGGTGGAGGGCTCCTCGGCGCCCCTCCCCTGAACTCTAAGCCTCTGGCAGGCCTGGGCCGTGCCCCGGCGGAGGCTGTGGAGGGTGTAACCGTCCGGTGCGGGCACCCCGAGGGCCCTTAGGGAGCCTCGGAGGATGGAGGTTAGCGTCCGAGGGTCGAGTGGGCGGCCAGAGGGCAGGATGAAGGCCGGGTCGACATCGGCGGCGGGGACGAGGGCCACCGAGGCCGCCCAGGCGGCAACGGGACATAAGGCCCGGCCTGGCGAGGCGGGGATGAAGAGGGCGACCGCCCCCGAGGGCAGGGAGATCGTCTTGGATGTCCGGAGGGTCACTCGGAGGCCCCCGGGGGCGGGCGCGACATCGGCCCGGGTGATGGTGTGCGGGCCGCCCCAGACGTCGGGGCCCGGGGAGAGGAGGCTGGATTGCCGGAGCATCCCGTAGTACCCGAGGAGGAGGGCGGCCCGAGGGACGACACCCGAGGACCCAGCGCTGGCGAGGTGTGCGGCAATGGCCGCGAGGCAGGATGGAGTCAATGGGGGCGGACACCCGCTCGCCCCCTCAGGCGACGTCTCGCGTGAGGCGCGAGGTGAAGGCGGTGGGGTCGCCCCCGGCGGCCTCAACCCAGGAGCGTGCACCGGAGATGGTGTTGCGCACGGAGGCGGGCACGATGGCACGGGTGTAGAGCGAGGCGGTGTACGCCGCGACGTCGAAGGGCCTCGGGGCGAGGGGATCACAGTGGTGGCCCGAGGTGAATTCCACGGAGCCCAGGGCCTGCCGGCGGCGGTTCCGCCAGGTGGATGGGGCGAGGGAGGCGAGGCGAAGTCCATCGACGGTGGCGAACTTGGCCTCGGAGTAACCTGGAGTTAGAGGCCGGGATGGTAAGGGAAGTCGTCGTGGTCGGGCTGTGTGTATGCTAGCCCGAGGCGGGCGACCTCGTCTCGGGTAATGCCTGCCCATCTCCCGTGGAGATGGGCGCGGCTGAGGGCATCGGCAATGACGAGGTCGGCCCCGGGCTTGTGAAGGATGGTGAGGTGAAAGCAGCCCTCGGCGGGGAGGAGCCAGGGCTCTCGTGCACAGGTCCCGAGGGTGGGGTCACGGGCCTGCCCCGAGTCGAGGGAGGCGGCGGAGGCCATGTTATCGGTGTTGATGACAATGTTGGCCCCTGCGACGTCAGCTGGGAGGAGGGCGTGGAGCGCCACCACGAGGTTGACCGCCTCCATCTCGTGGATGGTGGGGAAATGAGCCCGGAACGCCTCGGAGTACCCTCGGGCGTAGCAGTGGGTGGAGGAGTAGGCTCCCCCCACTGGTGAGGCAGGAGTCGCACTCGACGACGATCCTCCGGGTCCCGGGGGCGCGGAGTAGGTGGAGGCCGTTGGAGGCGCGGCCGTATGCTGCGAACCACCTCAGGTCCCGGAGGGCGTCATCCCCGAGGGTGATGGTGGCGAAGCCGTGGCAGCTGCGGAGGGCCGCGAGGAGGCGAGCCATGAACTTCCTCGCAGGGAGGACGCAGCTGCCAACGTGGTTAAGCCTGCTGAGGATGCTTTGTAACTCCTGGCACCCGAGGGTCGGGTGGGCGACTCTGGCCTCGCAGTCAGCGACGAGCTCCTCCACCTTGTCGGGGGCGATGTGGATCGTCATGGCCTCACTATCAATAGCAAAGCCCAGCCAGGTGACCCGCACCACCGGAGGGTGGCACTTCCCTGAGGCGACCTCCAGGCCGAGGGTGGTGACGAGGGCGATGAAGCCGTCAAAGGCCTGGCGGGCCCTCAGGTAGGTCAGCTCGCAGCCGACGAAGTCGTCGACATAGACGAGGGCATGGTAGCCGGGTTAGTGGTTTGTGAGGGTCTGGGACCCTACGGCGGACTTCCGGTATGCGGTCTCGGGTTTCTGGGTTTTCAGGGTGATGGCGGGCGTGTGCACGTGGTGTTGTGTCATGGGGGATGGGGGGGGGTGGTGGGGGTTGGTGCGGCGGGGGTGGGTGTGGGGTGGGTGCTGGCTGTGGTGGTGGGGGCAGGGGTGGGGCCGCGTCGCCACCGCCGGTCTAAAAATTTGGCGAGGTGATCGCGGGGGCAGCTGAGGCTTGGTCGCGGGCTCGCTTTGTGAAGCGAATGGCCTCACTATGGACGGTTAGGATGCGGCGTACATTGGCGCAGTACGCGCACGCGTGCCTCCTCCTCGCGCCCTGTTCGCCGTGCGCCTTTCCAGCGGGGGCGAGGTCGCACGAGGCGGGGTCCCTATTCCAGGCGTCCCAGGGTATCCCGTAGGCTTCGCGGGTGTAGGGTGTGCGGGGGTCGGCATGGGTGGAGCGGGGCTGTTTGGGGAGGGGGGGCCAGTCGAGCGGGGGCGTGGGTGGCGAGGGCTCTGGCTCCGCCCCCGGAGGCAGTCGCGGGGGCGGTGATCACGTCCATGCGCACTGAGTTAATGGTGACTGGGTCGAGCCACCCATCCGGTAGCCATCCGTCGGCGATCCAGGCGAATATGGTCTCGGAGTATCGCTGTACGGTCGGCCAGGGATGGGTGACGCAGTCTCTCAGCACGGTCATGTTGTGGTGAAGAAGTCCGGGGAGGGAGTCCGAGGGGAAGGCCGGGTGCGACTCCAGCATGCGGAGGGCGAGGTTGTATTCCTCCATGGTAGCCTTGCCGCGCTTTAGGGCCTTCCCCTTGGCGCCCCTCTCGATGAGGTCGTGAGGGAAAAGGTATCCGGAAGGTATACCTTTTCGGCGTCCGGTGTTTTGCGCCTCGGCCGACTCCAGTATCTCCCGGACCGTGTCGGCCGCGGATGCGTGGGAGCGGTCGGGGGCGGGGTGGGCGGCAGCAGGGAGGCGATCCGCGGAGGCGGCCTGCTGGGTGGTGTGGAGACTGCACCTCGTGTAGCGCTGGTAGGTGGGGTGGACGTCCTGGGCCGGGGTCGTGGAGGCGGGGAGGAGGCGCAGTTGTGCGGGCGGGTATGCGGCCCCTCCACCCCCGGCGGCGAGTTCTTGTAGGAGGTCGGCGAGGCGGTCCGTGCTGGAGGCAGTCGCTGGGGCCGGCGCCCAAGGTGGGGCGAGGGCGATGGATTCCACGAGGGCTGTGAGGCAATCCATGGCTCCCGCCTGGGTCTGCATTGCCGCGGCCTGGGCGTCCATGCGGGCGTCCACCGCTGTGGCCCAGGAGGTAGCCTCCGACTGGAGGCTGGGGGTGGTAGAGGTCACGGAGGCGGCGTCGTGTGAGGCGGCGGAGGCGCTCCTACCTCGGCGTGCTCCTCGGCGGCCCGGGGGGCGACCTCGGGGTCGCGAGCCGGCTGGCATGATAACGGTGTGTGCGTGAGGCGTGGATGGCGCAGCCCGGGGGCGTGGAGGCATGGAGGTGTGGAGGCGTGGAGACGAGCCAAGTAGGAGACGAGCCAATTAGGAGAAATGGTGCGATCAGGCAGGGCGGAGGGAGGTGAGTGGCTGAGGAGCATGGAAGCGGCCGGTTATAAGGCCGGGAGAGAGAGGGGGGGGGAGGTTACATAATATCGCAATGGTTATGGAAGGAAGGGGAGAGTGAGGGGGGGGGGGGTCCTCCTCCCCCACCACGAATCGCAAGCAATGCAAGCATTACGACCATAGCAACTATTGGCAGGAAGTGTAGAGGTTCCTAAGTAATAATGTAATCTGGGTCAGGAGGCAGTCATTTTCATTGGCTGAGGTAGTCAGGTGGTACAACCAGTTCATTCAAACATGGAGGATTTACTTCACGGACTCTATCACTTCAAACTGATTCTGTGTCATTATGCCTTGATATTATGTGATTTTAACACTCCGGAGAGTATATATTGAGGGAAAACATATACAATCGGATTATAGCTATTGGATTTTAATCAACATAGCGTAGGAATGCCAAACTGAGACCATAAACAGTGAGACACATTTTCTCCACTCCTTCATAGGGTTGTAATTCAAATCTGAACAGAGTCAGAGGTGAATCATTTATCTATGTTCTCACCTGCCGAAAGATATCTGACAGTATCCTGGGTACTTCTTTACACGCTCGAAGCCATCCGGGTTCATGGTTACCAGGATGTGTATCCTTGTCTGTCTCAGCAGTGACGTCACTTCCGGGTCTTTGCCAAACCTCGTCACAAGGAATTCAATGAGGTGGAGGAGGAGTTCACGACCTACCGGCTGACAGAACAGGACATACTTGATTATTATTGTTAATATTGTTGTTATTATTGTTATTATTACTATTGTTTTTATTATTGTTATTATTATTACTTTGGTTTTATTATTGTTATTAATGTTATTATTTTGTTGTTATTGTTATTATAGTTAATATTGGTTTTGTTATTATTTTGTTGTTATTATTGTTATTATAGTTGATATTTTTATTGTTATTATTTTGTTGTTATTATAGTTAATATTTGTATTGTTATTATTTTGTTGTTATTATAGTTAATATAGTTAATATTTTGTTGTTATTATTTTGTTGTTATTATTGTTATTATAGTTAATATTGTTATTGTTATTATTTTGTTGTTATTGGTGTTATTATAGTTAATATGTTTATTGTTATTACTTTGTTGTTATTATAGTTAATATTTTTATTGTTATTTTGTTGTTGTTATTAGAGTTACTATTTTTATTGTCATTATTGTCTTGTTACGATTATTGTTTTTATTATTGCTATTATCGTTATTATTATTGTTGTTATTATTGATGTTTTGTTATTAATGTTGTTGTTATTTGTGTTACTATTATTGTTATTATTATTGTTATTATATTATCGCCATTATTGCTGTAGCTGTCATTATCGCTATTACTATAGTTGTCATTGTCATCATCATCATCATTACCACCAAAACCATTCTTAATATTATTAGAATGGAGGAGAATGAGCGGAGGCGACAATTGGAGGCAGCTAAATAGTATGAATGCCTAATTATATATAATATATACTCTATCTATTATATATATACCATTATATCACATCTATGTCATATATATCATATATATTATATATGTTATATCTGTCATATGTCACATATATCGTATATATCGTATAAACCATATGAGTCATATATACCTCTATGTCATATATATAACATGTATATTTCATATATTTAATATATGTCATGTATATCATATATATCATATTCATTATATATATATATCATATATGATACTACACTATATATAGCATATATAGCATATACATCGTATATAGCATATATTCATAATATAAAAATCACATATATCATATATACCATATATAATATACATCATAATTATATGTAATCATATATATAGCAGGAGCGAGACACTCTGGAGTCGGTGGATAGTAAGGGAATTAGGCCACCTGTTTTGAAAAGCCATAACATTAGGCCTACTATTACCTTCTTTTAAAAATAATTTGTACATTTTTTAATCACAAACAAAAGTCTTCCTCATTTCACTGTATTTATTGTCCTATCCTAGTAAAAATTAGTTTTATTTAACAACCCATCTAGATCATTGATTTTTATCATTGGCTATTGGACGTCAAACATTTGGTCATTCTGACATATTTCTTTGGAGATAACCAGCTGCCGCCACATAGGCTGCACTCTCCGATAAGCAGCAAGCAGTCTTTTTTATAATGATATGCGCTTTCCCACAGACAGGACAGCAAATACCACAGCCTTTGATGAATCAATTGTGGACAAGTGGTTCCTATCCTAGTAATGCTGAATACCAGGTTAGGTAGCAACAGGTATCAACTTTCAAGTCATTGGTTTGACTCCGTCAAAGTGTGTATCATACACCATATAGAAATAGTACAAGATGGGGGGTGGGGGGGGGGGTAGACACAAGGGTCGGGGGGGGGCCAGAGGAGACTTTATTAATTGACTTTCTACCACACTGTCTTGTTCGATTTTTTTTAAAAGAAGATAAAATGACCAGTAGCAACAACAGATACGAGGCTGATGTCCTTAGAAATGTCTGGCGTATTAAATGCGATCAACACGGTCTGTGTGACCAGTTGAAAGGGGAAAGAAAGCAAGGATTGTTATTTTACTGCGACCTGCTTACCTCGTTACCATGCATGTTGGCGACGTACTTGACATCCGGTCTGAGGAACACGTGGTCCTCGGGAAACTGGGAAACAGCGAGCACCCACAATGGCCGACCTGAACATCATCAGGACTGATATTACAGTTCTATAATCACAGGCATGAAACAGCGAGAACCCACAACAGCCAGTCTAACATCAACAGGGCTGATGTTACAGTTCTATAATCACAGGCATGAAACAGCGAGAACCCACAACGGCCGGTCTAAAATCAACAGGGTTGATGTTACAGTTCTATAATCACAGGCATGAAACAGCGAGAACCCACAACAGCCGGTCTAACATCAACGGGGCTGATGTTACAGTTCTATAATCACAGGCATGAAACAGCGAGAACCCACAACAGCCAGTCCAACATCAACGGGGCTGACATTACATTTCTATAATCACATGCTTGAAACATTGAGAAGCCACAACGGCTTGTCTAACATCAACAGGGCTGATGTTACAGTTCTAAAATCACAGGCTTGTGAGCTTATGCTATTTAAAAAAGAATTCTGGAAATATTCTGTCTATAGCCGTAATCGAACCCACATATCTTGCATTCTGGTCCAGTGTGCTAACAATTACACCACCTAGGCTCCCTGATGTCACCACCCTACCCACATCTACCTGTCTGTGCGGATCCTTGCCTCAGAGACCCCTCCTGGAATTGCAAGTCTTTTAAATGGTCATTTAATGCTTACAATTGTTGTACGTCAAAAGTTTTGTGCATGCACAAAACTTTGCCAACCCCCCTGACGTGCGACGCTTTATCTCGACGAACATCGACATACATTGATGTATACCAACAAGCGCCTAACGCATGCGTAATGCATAATGATGCACCCGACGTAGCGGCCAAAAATCACATACATTGGCGTACGTTGGCGCGATGCGTCGTAATGTGACAGCCCCTTTACCTCTATTCAGATACATATTACAATGTGGTGTTGTACAGCAGCACAATGGAAATGCATATTTATACAGGATTTAAATTTCATTCTTTGAACGAGTATTCAAACTCTATCCAGCTCAAATCATTTCATCTCTATTTGATATGCTGGTCACACCCGCTCCCCCCCCACCCCTAACCCTACCCCTCACACTCACCCACACCCCCACCCCCACCCCCAACCACGTGACCTCAGCGTCACCATTTGTCACCACTAGGGGCCACGGGGGTTACAATGATACACCTCGGTTTCGATGACTAAAGTACTTACATTATATATGTGTATATATGTTATATGTGTGTATATATATGTAAATATATATATACAGTAAAATCTCTCGAAATCGACCTACCTTTGAACTGACTTTAAGTGGTCGATTTAGGGAGGTGGTCGGTTTAGGGAGTTAGAATATGGTTACAATGGTATTGTTGGGACCCAAATAAAGCGATCGATATAGGGGAGTGGTCGATCTGTGAACATATTTGTACACTTGTCCACGGGACAAGTCTGGTGTGAGTTTCAATTGTCCGTCTGAATTTCCAATTATCCACAGTGCTTACCTTAAACTTAAAGGTTATATATATCACAATAATATTTATAATATAAACAATATTATGATAATATATATATAACATAAATAACGGAAAGCAAACAAAATCGTGAAGTACATGTTTTTCAGCCCAAAATTGTCACTTGTCCAACGAACAAGCGAAAACCATTTTCTACTTGTATGTCCCTATCCTCACTTGACCCGGACAAGAGGTTAAACTCGTTGAGTAGTTTTTAATCTCTGGCAAGGATTATAGGCCCTTGTCCAGTAAATAAAAGAAAAAAAATCCTCCTGTGCGACTGACAATGTCGACCAGGTGGAGAGGGGGTGAGCGCAGGAGGCGCCACCTGTCAAGTGCGGAGTCTTACGGAGAATAACAAAGGTATCAAGTAATATAATAATATAGATATAATAAGGAAACAATCGAAGGATGATAATAATAAGGAAACAATCATGTATCAGGATTCTGTGGTGAGGAAACAATCGAAGGACTTATCGAAGGATGATGAAAATATCATGGACAAAGAAGATCACCAACAAAGAAGTTCTCAGAAAAATTAAAAATAAGAAAAGCTTGTTTGCCACTATACAGACAAAGAAACTTATTTATTTTGGCCACATCATTCGTCAGAGTTCAATATACCGTACATTGTTGGAAGGGAAGGTGAATGGCAGCAGAGGGAGAGGGAGACCAAGAACATCATGGTTTACAAATATTTCACAGTGGACAGGCTTGAATTATTCACAGTCTATCAGAACAGCACAACATCGGGACAAGTGGAGAACCATTGCATCCAACCCTCGACTAGAGGATGGAACTATTGATTGATTGAAGGAAACAATTCCCTTCGTATTTGTATACTCGCATAATACATTATACACCACATATATATATATATATAGGAGGATGGCCAAGGCTAGCGCATCTTTCGGCCGACTACGCCAGAGACTCTGGAACAACCACCATGAGTCCATTCAGGTCAAAGGTAAGATCTCCTGTGCAATCGTGCTATCCACCCTACTATACGGTGCCGAGGCCTGGACAGTGTACAGACGACAGGTGAAAAAGCTGCATGGCTTCATGATGCGACATCTGCGTTCAATCATGAGGCTAACCTGGAAGGACAAAGTGACAAATAAGGAAATACTCGAACGAACGGGCTGGCTTCTATGGAAGATCTTCTGATCAAAAAGAATCTCCAGTGGACTGGACACCTCATGAGGATGGCATCAGACAGGCCTCCGAAGCAGATCCTCTATTCTCAACTGTCTTCTGGCTACAGAAAGAGAGGGCGCCCTCGTCTCCGGTTCAAGGATACCATCAAGAGAAACCTGAAGCTTAGAGACATTAAGACCGACTCATGGACGCAACTCTCACAGCAGAGAGCTAAATGGAGAGTGGCAGTCAAGTAATGAAAGGAGTCTTTGTCGCGTCGCGACCGACAGCATGATGATGATGATGATATATATATATGTGTGTGCTGCATAAGCAATTATACAAGTATAATTATCCTTAAACTGATTACCCATGAAGTGTGTCTCTTGTTGGCACCTGAATGACACTACACAACTAATGACACTTGTATTGTGCATCTTGGCTAGCATAATAACAGGCTTACCGGGAAAAGTTTCAAATCTAATGGGCAATTGACTTGACCTGGTGCGAGCACCACCGGAATCCAGGCAAGTCAACGATTGGACATAATGTATTTTGCGAATAAAAACTCATAGCAATAATAATACAGGCAATACTCTACGCATAATTAATTGTACATCCTATATATACATATATATGTATATATATATATATGTATGTAAATGTGTTTCCTGTATGTGCGTAATCATAAGCTTTAAACAAGTTATGAATGTTTGTTGGGGTATTACATCCTAGCAACATCTAAGGTCATATCGGGACGGGTACCGACTTGTGACAGTGCCCACTAATGGCAACCTTATAGTGCTGTCCCACTGGGTGACCAAGCTACCCAATATCCCACTCACTCACATTATCCTGATACTGAGATAACCAGTCCTTGCCCTATCCTAGAAACGCCAAGCCCCAGACTAGGTAGCGACAAGTATAAATTGTTTAAGTCATTGCTTTTGACTCGACCGGGAATCGAACTCCTTACCTTGCGACATTATTCAACTGTCGTCTTTACCTGTGAGGGGCGGCGATTGGTGTAGGGAATTCTGGGTAATAAGATCGCCTTCATGGCGACAAACAGACTGTGATATTACAGCCGCAAATCAAGCTCACACCGTCGGTGTAACTAATTTGAAAACGGCACTACCACTGAGGGGGGGGGGGGTAGAGAAAAATACATACCACTTTACCAGCGCTTAATAGAAAAGATTTCAAAATCGACATAATTTGAAAGTTTATGCTCTCCGCTGCCTACAATGTCCTTTATTATTGCGAGCATTTGAATAAAGTGCTGCATTTTGTTATCGGGGGTTCCGGTTCCGGCGGCCATGTTAAGCATGTTGGCTGAGGCTAACATGTATAACTTGCGAACGAGGCAATTCTCCCTTTGTTTACCTCATGCCTCCTTTCATAGTTTCAAGTCAGTCTACCTGGCTGCCTCTTACTGTTCACTTCGCTTCCCCACCCGCCCACCCACTTTCTGGGGGGGTGAGCGCTGATGGTCTTCTCACCACAGAATCCTGATACATGATGTTGCTGGTACGAACATGAACTTTGCCCTAGTCGGCATCTGAATTGACGGGTCCTGGCGCCCACCTGCATAGCCTGTCCTCAGGCCGAATTGATTTTGATTAAAACTTTCAAACAGTTCTTCCTCTTTTCTCTCCTGTGCTATGCCGAGTGAAGCGAATTATATATATTATACATGTTATATATATATATTGTACATATACTATATGCATAATAGATTTATTATATAATTTCATATATTGTATATATATAATGTATATATATTATATATATGATATGTATAATATATATGATATAATATATATTATATAATTATATATATTTTATATATTATATATATCATATATATTATATGATATATACATTATATATACAATATATGAAATTATATAATAAATCTATTATGCATGTAGTATATGTACAATATATATAACATGTATAATATATCAAACATAAATATATTATATATTATATATATTATATATATTATATATATTATATATATTATATATATTATATATATTATATATATTATCGTCCCGTGGTGCCAAATAAGCCCCATGATGGCGAGACCAAAGAAAAATTCTAAAGAAAGAAGAATAATTATTGATCTGAGTTTCCCATTAGGAAAAAGTGTAAATGTGGGGATAGTAAAAGGTTTTTACTTAGGCCTAAGCTTTAATTTCTCACTCCCATCAGTCTCAACCCTATCAGACAGATCATTTTGCTAGGTCACGCAGCCTGGCTCTGGGGTGCAGACTTGGCGAGAGCCTACTGACAGCTCAGAGTCTGTCCTCTCTCCACATCACTTTTAGGCATATCATTAAATAACAAATTTGACATTGATATAGCCCCCCATTTGGTTGCAGAACGTCGGCCTTCGCATGTGCTCGGACCACTAGAGCATTAATGTGGCTCTTAAGACAACAAGGCTACTTCAGCCTCTGCTATCTAGATGATTTTGTGGGAATAGAGCAGAATCGGTCATGTTGCAGAGGCAACGTGGGTAATTCGGAATCGACGCGAGACTCCTCTCTCCTCTCTCCTACCCCCTTTCTCTCCCCCCCCCTTCCCTCCCCTCCCCTCCTACACCTAGTTCCCCCTTTTAACTATAGGGGCCCCCACTGACTCCAGGTGGCGCCCCCCCCCCCCCCCCTCTCCGACTGCTGGTAGCACGCTTGTACCCAGCCCGCCCCTGTGACGTCACTTCCACCCACCTGCCTCTCCAGACCCCACTTCACCTCCAAACGCCGACACGAGACCTCCTCCCGCCTTTTCTCACCGCCCACCTGACCCAACTCTCACATCGATGGGGTTGAGTGCCCGGTTCTTCAGAGACTGACTTTCCTATTTTGATCTTAACTCCTATGACTGTTGCCTATGTACTATCTTGTTTACTTTAATACATTTCCACACTAGTAGTCTCATGTCGTGTTCTGAATTACAGTATAAAGGTCACGAAAACCGTATCAGCCTACTCTAAGTTTATACAACTTACACAACTGTTAGGACAAGCACTCGCATATAATAAATGTAAAGCTCCCACAACAAGAATAACCTGGTTAGGCTTTATAATAGACTCGATAAAAATGTCAATAACACTACCCGAAAATAAGGTGTCTGAAATCCTGAATGAATGTAAATTGTGGAAAAATAAATTGAGAGCATCATGTAAGCAACTTCAGAGCTTGGCAGGTAAGCTCCAACACATGTCAAAATGTATCAAACCTGCATCGTGGTTCTCTAATAGGGTGCTAGCCACATTGAGGGCCTCACCCTATGTAGGTCAACACAACTTTGACAATGATCTCCTCAAAGACCTAGAATGGTTTGAAGTATTTGCACACAAGGTTAATGGCACACAACTACTCCCTAAATCCCCAAGATCGACTTGGCTAATAGAATGTCACTCAACCCTAACAGCGGGAGGGGCCTACTCCTCCAGCTGTTACTAGGCAATTAAATAAATGTCACAGGCATTACCTATTGCCCAGCTGGAGGCACTGAACTTAGTCCATGCAGTACCTTTTTTACTTCCACAAGCACCACAAGAATTTAAGATTATAGTTAACACAGATAATATTGCCTCACAGCAAGTATTAGAAATGGTAAAGGAAAAGATGAAATACTGTGTGCATGTTCAAGACAGATCTGGCTACTTTCGGCAAAACATAACTTTGAGCTAGAAATTAAGCATAAAGCAGGAGAGCAGCTAGTATTAGCGAATGCCTTGAGCAGATCATTTGACTCAGAATCAAGCTGGGGAAAAACAGACCAACTATGCAAAACCCTAAATATAAAAGAGATAAAAATTCAATTCTCCCTTGATATCCTAGACTTCACCATATAATTAAAACACAAATTATATGGAAGCTGATGTTGACTCTACCTCTAATTCCAGGATACACACTGATGCATCACCAGAGACTACTAAACTCGTACACGAGTGACCTGGCTCCCAGAACGTGGAAAAACAAGGTGACCCACATTAATGCATACTTTTCTTTCTGTCCCGACCATAACACCCTAATACATAATCCTACTACTTATGACCTCTTGTCTCTCCTCCTGTACTTAGATGACAAATTAAAATTGCCAGGAGCCATTATGAATAACTTCAGCTCGGTTAAAATTTGGATAGGGAGTGGACCAGGCAACCCTCAAGCTTTTGATTCGTATGAAGTAAAAGTCATGAAAAGAGCATTATATCAAAACTCAACTCATGTGGTAGCCAAAGCCCCTTCGTTACACCCAGAGGATTTTAAAAACATAATTGTCTTCCTATCAAACCTCAACCCTGCCCCCTATGTCCTAATTGCAGCGCTACTAATAGGATATTCCAAGCTACTAAGGCAAAGCAACCTGGTCCTGGCATCAGCAGCACTGTCTGATAGCCCTCATCATATATATATTATATATAGTATATATGTGATGTATAAGCATTATGCGAGTATAAAAGCGGGGAAGGGAATTATTATTATTATTCTTCTATTTCATTATCTACCAACCATTGTCCTCGATGTATTCACCTCCTATACTACATACTGCTACTGGTGGCCCCACCTTCGGCCTCCACCGGTACTACGGGCTCTCCCATTGTCATTCAAGCCCTGGAATTATATATATATATATTACATATATTATATATATATTATATATTACAATTAAGTGAGAATGTCAAGGATCTCTAATATAAACTTTATAGTTTAATACCAACAAAAGTGTCTTTCTTTGTTTTCAAGGAAACATAAACAAAGAACAAACTTACGCTGAACTGAGCGCCCGATGGAGTACAGGTGAGTGATGTCGGGATAGCGACTGTTGACATCCTTCAGGTAGGCCTGCACCTGGCTGAAGTCATGGTACTGGAAGGTCAGTTCCCCGTCTGCGTGCTGGACACCGGTCACCAGCAGCACAACCAGCAGCACAACCAGCAGCACCAGCCGGCCAGCGGGCAGCGGGAGACGGCGCGGGGTGGTGCCACCAGCAGCCCACATACTGGTCACGTGGTGTTCTCTGAGCGGCGTCACGCACTGGATTCCACACAGCGTATTGTTGTCTCATATATATATATGTATATGCAATTATATCAAAGGTAACATCATACAACATATAATTAAGTGACAATCGCCAATAGCAAGTTCGGGCGTGGCCTAGAAGGTGTCTAGTAACACCCACATGTAAAGTCGTCGGCTGGCAGCTGTAGTTTGTGTAGGCAGGCAATATGAAATCAATACAGGCAAGGAGAGAAAGGAAGACTATAAAGAGTGAAAGTAGAGTGAGAGTTTGCACCCTCAGGTTTATTATTATATAGTGGTACATGGATGTGATATGGCATACCACCTGACCATTATCTACAATCAGCAACAAGCATTTCTAGTTCCACCAATGAACAGTAAGCATTCTTGTGTCACCATGACTACTGTGATCTACCGACCACCACCATGCAGTGTGGCTGCTTGGCCTGCACCTGCCTGCTGTGTGTGTGTGTGTGTTGCGATCCATGACTAACAGTTGGGGGGGAGGGGGTAGTGAGTAGAGCTCTTGAGCTCCTTACACGTTATCACTAGTGCCCCTTTCCCACTATCTAATACACAATGTCTATTGACTACCAGTAAAGCGTCACCAGCAACTACATAAATACATTCATGCACCTGGCCCTATACATCATTTACATTAATAGACCATTTGTATTCCTTTATAGACCATTTTACATTCCCCACCAATGCGTTTTATCAGAATATTTTACACGCATATCCATCGTTAATCTTTCCACCACCGACGCCTTCAGATATTGGCGCACACAGTCAGAGCGGCAGTCACCCCTCTCTTTTATCTCCTCCAGACTCACCCCACACAACATCAAGAAAGTTGCCCCACCCTGGCATAAGCTGTGGGTGGAGAAATCACTGGGTGGCAGCCCACATCTTGCACATACTGCAACAGTCTGAAGTCTTTCTCCCCACCATCTCTCTCCCGCCACTATCGGCCATAATTCAAACACGTTAATGTTGTCTGACCGTCACTCCGCATCGTCCGCATATACAAAATGGTGGCCCAACCAACCCTGCAACATCTTTGCATCTTTGAAATCAAAGGCCCCTGTCAACCAATTGTCTGCGTGGAATGCGCCAAAACCATATTTTGACCCGTCACTATAAATGGATATGGAAGGCTGAGATGATGGAATTATTTTAGCCTTGCCATTGAATTTTGATGCAAATTCAAGTCACCACTTCAAATCTAATTTGAAGTCCTCGTTCAACCTCACTTTATGCGAAGCCTTTTTTGCTGATGAGATCATATCATAGACTCTTCTTGAGAAAGTCCTACCACCATGCACTCCCGTGCACCCCCACTCCTACCTCCCAAGCCTTCCAAATCCAATGTAGTTGCTTTCCTGTGCCTCAGATACAATTTCAACTGTCCCACCAACTTTTCTAGTTTATTGTCCGGTAGGCGAAGCTCCATTACGACTGAATCAATATCTATGCCCAGGAATCTCGTTATTCTAGACGGGGGTGTTAATTTCCGGAAGCTAAGGTAAATGACCTATTCTATGTAATATTGCTATGAGTGCCCGCTTGGCTGCAACACATCCCTCCCATGTTTGACTGATTACCCAGAAATCATCCAGATAATTCAAACATTCCTCGAAACTCTCCCAAACCATACATCTGACTACAAATTATAGGGGAGTGGTCCATCTGTGGAGGTGGTCGGTTAGAGAGGTTGTACTGTATATATATATAGGGGAGTGGTCGCTCTGTGGCGGTGGTCTTCCCTGACACTTTAGTTAGAAGGCAGAACCTTTTGTTCTCTAGATTTGCTAACAGTAATACTCCCCCTCCCCTCCTCCCCACATCCCCACATCCCCCCCCCCCACCATCCCGCATCCCCGCGCTTTGCACCACAGGCAACGCGCATCCATCTTGGATTGTGAGGTCTGAAAGTGCTACATCTAGCTCATTCAATGCATACACACATATATATATATATATTTTAAAAAGTGCTACATCTAGCTCATTCAATGCATACAGACAGATATATATATATATATATATATATATATATATATATATATATATATACATACATACATATATTGCTGCTCGGCGCTTGGCGTTATGAGATCAGGACAGGGACTGGGTGCACAGTGTCAGGATAATGTGACATCAGGTCATGGTGCCGGCGGCCTGATTTCCCAGTGAGGCAGCACTATAAAGTCACCATGAGTGCACGCTGTCACAAGTCGGTGCACGTCCTGGTATGGCCTAGGGTCTTACTGGGGCGTAACACTACACCAACCACCCAGCCTCCCCTGGCCCTCTCAGAGGACTGTGGTTGGGCTCCTTAGGCGGCCTTTTTCCTCCCCCCCCCCCCCCCCCCCCCCCCCAATTCCTCTGATCAATACCCATCGGATGCCAACTCCCGACCACATGGGACTGCTTTCAGCGTGCCCATTCAGATCTGCAGATTTGCAGCCTTCAGCGCACCAATGCGACTGAAAACTCCCCCAAATCAAACATACATATATATAAACGTATATCAAACTTGAATGTGTTTATAGTTTAAATTATAAAGGCTTCCACGCGAGTCGTTAGTCCAGCCCCACGCCGGGGGGAGGCGAGAGCATGCTGGTACATGCCCCCCCCCCCCCCCCCCAACCGGAGTGGGAAGACCACTACACAGCTTATTACACACGATAAAGGGTTTATCACTATCCATATATATAACTATAGCTGACTCCCATTCAATTGACTACATCACGGTTCCGACTGCGCATGCGCTGAAAACGGCGTTGGGAGCAAAGCAAAGGCATACAGCCATTGAGTTTGCCAATGCGTGCAGTGAAAAATGTCAGTTTTATTAAAAAATAATAGAAATCCAAAACTCTAACCTTATCAATTTAATATAATCTTTTTGTTAAACATGTTTTCTATATGTGTTCCAAGCGGTTTGTCTCTAGGTGGTGTAGTTTTATCAATATTTTACTTTTTCTGTGGGGAGATTGCTCACTGCCATTGACAATGCATTGAGTACTCTAGCTATGGCTCTAACACTAGTCTGAGTGCCTAGATCTTTCTAAATCTAAATGCACATGGCATAAGATGTGCTGATTATATTGATGTAAATGCAATGCTGGATAAAAGATTAATATCTTAATTTATTATATATATTTTTTTAGTTGGTATTCGATGTTTCAAACAAGAGCTGAGATGAGCTGAAACTAGCACATTTCATAGCTGCACCCAGTGTATTAGCATCTGCCATGTGCTTTTGGGGGGGGTTGTTTTGCTCTGATGCATCCCACAATGCACCGCGCCGCTGGAACCGTGATGTAGTCTATTCACCCACACACATACATACGGATAGTGATAAGACAGTTGTCGCGTGTAATAAGAGCTGGAGTGACCCCCCCCCTCCCCCTCCCCCACCCACGTGTGTGGGGGGGGGGGGAGGGGGGGGAGGGTCCCGGAATGCACCGCTCACCTCCTGCGCGGGGCTTGACATTCCACTCGCTGGGAAGTTGTTTCGACCACCTAAATAACAGCCGAAATAATGGAGTAGCCGTACCGAGGTATGCTAACTACATACACAAAACAAGGCACGGGAAGAGATCGGCACGGTATGGCATAGGCATGACAGATGGCATACATTACAATGAGGAATATGCCAAATACGTCGCTACCAGGCTGACAAAAAGCATTACCGAGAACTGGGAAAAACACCACCAGGGCTCCAAACCATGTGTATCACAAACTTTCTATGAATCCCATTAACCAAATTCTAAAGCATAAGTAATACCATGTATAGCTAACACGCACTGCAGGACACATACCTTCCTCCACACACACAAGTACAGTGGTGTATATGACTATATACCAAAACAGGCTGTATGTGCTGCATGCACCAGCACATACACCCCAAAACAGTCATTAATAAAAATATTAAATCTAAACACAGTTAAAACTCGCGAAATCAAGCAGCCACTAACCTAAAAGATGGTAGAAGCAATTGAATGCAAACCTGGGAGGGGCACACACTTTGCCCACCTAAACTGCTAGAGTGCATCCAAAAATATAGACATAATAAAAATACACATAAAAATTGAAAATCTTGATGTACTAACACTGTCGGATACCTGGTTCACTGACATGCACCAAGACAACACCCTCACCATAGATGGGTATAGGCTTGTACGTAATGACACACAGCAAAACAAACCAAACAAAAAAAGGAAGAGGTGTTGCAATTTACTGCAAAACCTCCAAAAACCTAATCACTGAAGTTCTAAAACCAGCAAATCTTTCAAATGAGCACATGGAACTACTGTGGTGGCTAATAACAAAATGAGAATCAGGCAAACCACGTTTGGTTGAGAATCCTGGGCTCCAAAATGACACTAAACACACTGAACAACCGCGACAATGGGCCGAAGGGGAAGAACAGACCGGGGGTGGGGGAATTAAAACAAGACTTCCAGGGGGGCGGTGGGGGGGGGGGGGGGGGTCGCATGCTATCATTGTACTGTGTTTACTTGGACTCAAAACCTCCTGTACTCATGTTACTCTATTGTACTCTAGACTAAACCTGTTCCGCCCCAGTTGTAATAAATAAGGGACAACTGTATACTACTGAGTTGTTTCGCGTCTTGAATTATATATATAACATATATAAACATATTTGCCATCGATAGTTAATTCAATACACCTGTATATATACGTATATATAATGTGGCTGTTTTTATAGTTTTAATTGTATATATATGTGTATGTATATATATATGGGAAAACCTCTCCAATTCGACCGACTATGGCACTGAATGGTGTACTGTACGGAGGTGGTCGGTTTAGGGAGTTTTTTATTTCATTATTACAACGGTATTGTATGGGCGATCTTG
Organism: Branchipolynoe longqiensis; assembly: GCA_030323885.1. NCBI lineage: Eukaryota > Metazoa > Annelida > Polychaeta > Phyllodocida > Polynoidae > Branchipolynoe > Branchipolynoe longqiensis. The sequence goes on from CM059195.1 coordinate 54,333,279, forward strand.
TGACCCAAATAAAGTGATTAACATACGGGGAGTGGGGGGGGGGGGGGTCGATCTGTGGAGGTGGCTGGCTAGAGAGGTTTGACTGTATCAGTGTATAACATTTGAAACATTCTCTTTGTATTAGATCAAGCACCCACTTGCTTCATTATAAGTATAACATCTGTGAGAATTACATACCGCCCCCCCCCCTCCCCACCCCACACACACCTCACCATGATTGCCATCAATAAAATACCGGTCGTGGTGGCCTAATTGGTAGAGCGCGGTGACAGCTTTACAGCTTTTAGTCCTCATATGTAGGTCATTGGATCCTTGTGGTGGGCGAGGAATATGCTGATTTAAATTTATTTATTTTATTTTAAAGACATGATTACGATAGCTACTCATTTTCATGTATGTTGATGATTAAATGTGTGTATATGTTGTTGTGATTCCTTTAACAAAAAAAATAGCAATTAAAAAAGAATTAAATGTATACGAAAAGAAACTTGTATGTATATACAATTATGGATATACATATATTATATGTGTGTGTGTGTGTGAATATGTATTATGAATGGTTCAGGGGCAAAAAGCAACAAATCGATTTGAATTGTTTTCTGTCAACTATAATTTTTTGTTTTGCTTAACAGTTAAAATCTATCATTTCATATTGAGCAAAGCAATAATTACATGTGGCAGCTTCTGTAACAAAATAGATGTGATTTCTATCTGTAGAGCGCGTGCGGGAGATTGGGAATTCGATTCCCGGTCGAGTCAAACCAATGACTTACAAAATTGATACTTATCACTTCCTAGCCAGGCGCTCGGCATTTTTTTTTTTTTTTTTGGTCCATTAGTTGTTTAAGCAGGGGAAATTTCAGTCATAGACGACTGGTCTTCCTCATTCCGCTGCTGGTCGATAGAAAGCCCGAGCCTACACTTTTACCGACCCAAGGGATTTTTAACCTCCCACACCACATAGACATGGTATGAGAGCAACAGGCCTTTGATGATGCTGTAAGTTATACACAGTGGTGGAAATCCAAATTGGCAGAGCTGGGGGCACGGGGAATCGAACCGCCGACCCTCAGATTAGGAGTCTGACCTAGAAAAAAGTCAGACACTCTAACCATTCGGCCACAGAGAACGCCATCATGTGTGCATCGTTACATAGGAAACAAGATTTCGTAAATTTTGATGGTGTATTAGGCTTTCCCTGCCTAAAAGCATTGCTTTTCCACGCATGTGGATACGCGTGTGAATTTCTAGTCGGTAATGTCTGTGTCTGTGCAAAAGGTGAAGAGTTTCCATTGCTTCCCTGCTTTTGCGTTGAAAGTGCATGCCTCGCCGTGTGCTGTGCAACTGAAGTATGCCTATTTTTAGAAGCATTTCCTACCCCAACCGGCAGCCCTAGGTTCAGGTGCGGCAAATCAACACATACACCATGGTTATAAGAACTGACACGAGAAGGTGTCACAGCGTTCACAGCGTGAATCGCGGAATGCTCAGAAATACCACTGCCTAACGACAAGTTATCCATGCCTTTTCTTAGAGATTTATTCTTACCCTGAATAGACTAGAGGATTTAGAACCTCTTTGAGAAGAGAAAGACTTGGAAAAATCTAAAGAAGTACTATTTAGACTATCCATTTGCTCACAAATAGCTAAATTACCAAGACGTGATTTAGCACATCTCTGTTGCCTAATAACAGACCTATCACTGAGTATAGGCATTTCAAAGGCTTCTTCAAGAGATTTTGGTCGGTTCATCTCCACATACCACATGATATTATCATCAAGTAAGGAGTCAAGAAATCTCTAAAGGAGTATCTCGAAGGTATGAGTACCAAAAACTGCAGTGGGAAGATTCCAACCTTTAGCTGCAGCAGTTTTGAACCTCTGACAGTATGCAGCTACTGTTTCCCCTTCATTTTGCTTCATAGCCATCACCATCCCTTTTAAATGACTACGTTCATCCGCTGTCAGTAGAGTAGATGCTATCAATTCCTTTATTTCATCCCAGGACTTAACATTTTTATGCTGAAAAGCAGTAACGAGAACTTCATGCAATGTACCTGTTGCATTCGACAAAGCAAAACGGATAATGTCTAAGTCTGAAACGTCGGCTAGAGTCCCGATACGCTCGATCAAGTCTATCCAACTATGTAACGCCCCTCTGTCTAACCCATCCAATAAGGGAACAGACTTGCCGTACATTTTCAATGATCTATTTCGTACCTTTCTCTGTCTATGTTCAACTTGCAAAAGCTCACATCCTTCCTTATGTTCTTCTCTATCTTCTCTCATTTCTGTCCTGTCCTTTATATCAGACAAACATTGTTCATTTTCCTCTTTCAGAATATCTAACTTCAGTGCCATAAATTTAGAGCATGCTTCTAACACTCCCGTTTCAGCCGATGGTCGGAATATTTTACACTGATATGACCTTAGATGTTGCCAGGACGTAAAATTCCGACAACCAACCGATCTTCTTTAAACAGGTGTGTGCCCCTTTAGGCGATCACAATACCACATTCACTTGTCAGCTTGTGCATTGACGTAAAAAGTTCCCATCTGGTGAAGAACATCTGCAGGAGGGAGCGGGACGTAGCTCAGGCAGTAGCTTGTCCACCTGTGAAGCTGTCAGTCATCCGATCGATCCTGCTCAGTGGACCTATTTGCAGTTTGGGCTATTTTCCGTTCCAACCAGTGATCCACAACTGGTTCATCAAAGGCTGCAGTATGTGCTGTCCTGCCATGGGAAAGTGCATATAAAAGATCCCTTGCTGCTTAGCGGAAAGAGTAGCCTATGTGGCCACGTGTTTCCTCCAAAGAAATATGTCAGAATGACCATATGTTTGATGTCCAATAGCCAATGATAAAAATCAATGTGCTCTCGCGGCATTGTGAAATAAAACAGACTTTCCTTTTAACATATGCAGGCATCTATAAATAATCTTAGCCATTATACATACAGTTGTGTCTGTTTTGAAAGGACAAATGTGCATCTAAGCTAATATTGACCTGACATACAATTGTCTTGTCATCAGAGGGATAGACAGCCAGATAAAACAAAACAAAACAAACTATATATATTGGACATTTGTTCACACATAGTACGGGTTCAGTGACCATAGAAATCCCTGAAGGGAGGTGCTATTGTAATCTAAATTCAGTAAAACCTCTCTAAATCGACTGACAATGGGACCAACTTTAAGTGGTCCATTTAAGGAGGTGGTCGGTTTAGAGAGTTAGAATATCCTCACAATGGTATTGTCGAGACCCAAATAAAGCGATCGATATAGAGGAGTGATCAATCGGATGTGGTCGGTTTGAGAGGTTTTACTGTATATATATATTTATAGATATATTTCCTTTTAATCTAGTTGCTATTTTTTAATATGTAACCGAATATAGGTAGCAAACGTTTTCTCTGGTTTCCATAAATCCTGAATTACCAGAAAACCGGATATTTTAGATTACTTTTCATTGCATATTTTATATTTTAACTATATATTTAGGTTGTCTCCAGAAAACCTGAAAATCCAGAAATCCGGAAGGTTAGCTCAGTGTCAGGATAATGTGACTGAGTGGGATATAGGATCATGGTGCGGGCGGCCTGATTTCCCAGTGGGGCAGCACTATAAAGTCACCATGGGTGCGCATTGTCACAAGTCGGTACCCATCATGATATGACATTAGATGTTGCCAGGATGTAAAACCCCAACAACCGACCAACCAGAAATCCGGGCCACTTCCAGTCCCAAGCTGTAGTTGCGGTAACTGTAGTAAATTATCTACACACTGACGGTAACCCGAGATGTTGCAAATATGTTATATATATATATATATATATATATATATATATATAAATGTGTGTATATGTACTCTAAAACCTCTCTAACCGACCACCTCCACAGATGGACCACTCCCTTACACTGACCGCTTTATTTGGTCCCCAAACGATCGCCCATACAATACATACCATCACAATGGAGGAAAAAACCTCACTAAACCGACCCCCTCCCTAAATGGTCGGTCGATTTAGGGAGGTTTTACTATATGGGCGTAATCGATTAACATGACCCGGGCGATTCGGGTCACCCGAGTTGCTAGAATTTCAAATCGAACACCACAAGTGGAGTTGACAAAAACATGTGCAGTGTGCAAAACAACCCGACCCCAGTAACCCACCTCTTGGCTGGGGTTTGCTAGGAACGATGACGTCACATTTGTGCTGGTACCGTCCTGCAGGATAATAGCTACCAGTACCAGTCCTACATGTTTTTTTTGGTAATAACACAGATTAATGAAATGGAAATATAATTAAACTATGAAATCATAAAATACTTTAAATCCTATTTTGATGTAGTTATATCGGTTATTACAAAAAAAAGTGTTGGATTAAGCCACCATTTTTTCCACCCCAAGCATGGAGAAGTGTATTCAATAATTCGACCCCAGTCAAAAAGTAGCTCGGGTGACCCGAGTTGATTAATCGATTAAGCCCTATATGTATATGTATATATACGTAGGGTTTATATATGTATATGTGTGTATATGTGATGTAAAACGAATTATGCGAGTATAAAAATATGTAAGGGTTAATTATTATTATTATTTGTTATACTCCATAAGACTAACACTGTACCGGTGGCTCCAGCTTCCCTCCTCGCCTCCACCGGATGTAGACCAGTGTCAGTTGCACCAGAGGATTTTACCTGTTTGTTTCTCCCTCATTTGTACTGGAGCTATGTTTATATATATATATATATATAAGCTATGTTTATAGATTGGATAATCTATTACGAGAGTAGGTATAACCATGGTTACTATAAGTGCTTCGTTCTTTTCGCTCCATGGTCATTACCTTTACTTATATCTACCTCACTTCCGTCCGTTCTTCCTGGTACCCCGCTCACTTCCGGTTAGAGTACCTCACTTCCGGTTAGAGTACCTCATCTCCGGTTCAGGTTTCAGGTCTCTCAGCTCTCGGGACTGCCAGCAGTACTGATTCAAATGTGAACATTGCTTCCTTATCACGATGCCTGTCCTCTCTATGCAGTTATCCAGATCGAGTCATTTCCGGTTGGGTGAGCGTCCACAACACAACCCACACATGCGCACTGCCACTTTTGTGCCGAGTCTGCGCATGGAGCTGGGAAACTTGGAACGCCTGGAGAGAATTCATTGGCAACAAACAAAAAACCACATTCGGGCAATACACCCTACAGGTGTACCCTTGAGTGTGTGACCGGACGCGGTGGCCCAATCGGTTAGAGCGCAGGCTTCCCACATGGAAGGTCAGGAGTTTGAACCACAGCCAAGTCAAACCAATGACTTGCCAAACTGATACTGTGGTACTGGTAGTCTGCACTGACCTCTCAGGTATGGCCACTCGTGGCTTACACATGCTTTTCTGCTCAAGGGGGAACCTCCCCCTAAATGTATTGGGTGTCAGTCCCCACTGACACTCAAAACACATTTTACTAAGTTGTGTGGACACTCGTGGCTTACACATGCTTTTCTGCTCAATTTACTAAGTTGTGTTGATTTTTTGGCCCTGCGCCAACAATTTGACACAGCAGACAGTATGCACAACCTTTTTACCAAACTAAAACAATTTCACATAGTTTACTAAATAAATTCTATCAATTATAATAAAAACTTGAATTTTTGTTATGGGATTTTATTTCCCTTGGCCACAAATATATAATTGTGAGCTTTTTAATTCAGTGAGTGTCTAATGACACAAAACTGATTGTATGCTTTTACATGTAAAAGCGATGGTTTGAACAAAAAACAAACATTTCCTGCCGTGAATATGGCCTATGCTGCCGACACAGTGTAAAGCAACCATCAATCAATCAATCAAACCTCTCAGGTAAGGAGGCACATAGACAGGTAGATGTGGAAAGGGTGCTGACATCAGGGAGTCTAGGTGGTGTAATGGTTAGCACACCAGCCCGGAATGCAAGAGATGTGAGTTCGATTCCCGATCTAGGCACCAATATTTCCCATTGTCATTACCCCCCTATGACAAGACCTTTTGCTACCTAGCCTGGTGCTCGACATTACTAGGATAGGGGCACTGACTGGTTAGCCCAGTGTTAGGATAATGTGTCTGAGTGTGATATATTAGGTCATGGTTGGTGCCAGCGGCCTGGTATCCCAGTGGGACAGCACTATGAAATCATGAGTGCGTAGTATAGTCACACCACGCTACCTATCCAGATATGACCTTAGATGTTGCCAGGATGTAAAACCCCAACAAACAAAAAAACACCTAGCGCATGCTAGTGCTTCAGGTTGGAAGCTAAGATTTTGGCTCCCCCTCCTCTTCACACCATTCCACCATTGACTTTGCATTTAGCATTGCCTATGGCTATTGACCAGATGGCCTTCGTATTCTTGTTGTTGGAGTTTGTGTTTTCTTTAGCTTTAGTCGAAATGTGGTTATCGATCCTTGATTTTGAAAGGGTTTGGACGAGGATGCAGCATTATTGACTGGTTGGTTGTTGGAATTTTACATCCCGGCAACATTTAAGGTAATATGAAGACGGGTACCGACTTGTGACAGTGCGCACTCATGGTGATTGTATAGTACTGCCCCAGTGGGAGACCAGGCTGCCAGCGCCATGAGCTGATATCCCACTCAATCACATTATCCTGATACTGAGCTAACCAGTCCTTGCCCTATCCTATTAAATTCTGAGCGTGAGGCTAGGAAGCGACGAGCATCAATTTTTTAAGTCATTGGTTTGATTCGACCGGGAATCAAACTCCTAATCTCCCGCACAGGAGGGCTGCGCTTTACCAATTTGGCCACCTCGTTCGGTAGCATGATTGAAGATGGGGATAGTTAGTTTGTTGGCTTTTTATATTAAACCCAACCTGACTGCTCGCATTAGTGGAATATGGCAGGAATTAGCTGTACGCTGAGAAAGACAAAGTGTATGTGATGGCAACTTTCCAATGAATGTAAAGACAGAATTTTGAAAAAAAACACCCCCAAAAAACAAAAAAAACAATAGTTTCACCAAATAACAATGACCACACCCGAATGTTAGCCTACAGGCTATAGACGGGACGCAGTGACCGAAACGCTAAGAGAACTGGCTTCCCATGTAGAAGGTCAGTTTGTTTGTTTGTTGTTTTACATCCTAGCAACATCTAAGGTCATATCAGGATGGGTACCGACTTGTGACAGTGCACACTCATGACGACGTTATAGGGCTGCCCCACTGGGACACCAGGCCACCAGCACCATGACCTGATATCCCACTCAGTCACATTATCCTGACACTGAAACAACCAGTCCTTGCCCTATCCTTATACTGCCGAGCGCCAGGCTAGGAAGCGACAAGTATAATTTTTTAAGTCATTGATTTGACTGGACCAGGATTCGAACACACAAACTCATGGGTTCAGATCTCCCGATCTCCCAAAACAGGAGACGGACGCTCCACTCATTCGGCCACCCAGACTGATCTTAGAAGGTCAGAGATTTGAATGGTGATGAGTCAAACCAATGGCTTACCAAATTGATACTTGTCGCAACCTAGCCAGGCTCTCAGCATTACTAGGATAGGGAAAGGACTGGTTAGCTCAGCATCAGGATAATGTGACTGAGTGGGATGATAATCGGGTCATGGTACTGGTGTACTGGTCTTCCATTGGGGCAGCACTATAAAATCACCATGAGTGCGAACTGCCACAGATTAGTATCCATCCTGATATGACCTTAGATGTTGGTAGGAGGTAAAACAACAGCAACCAACCAACAGTTTAATGTGGCTGAGTGGGATAATAATCGGGTCATGGTGCTGGTGCACTGGTTTTCCATTGGGGCAGCACTATAAAGTCACCATGAGTGCAGACTGGCACAGATTAGTATCCATCTTGATATGACCTAAGAAGTTGCTAGGACGTAAACACAAACAAACAAACCTCTAGGCTATATAGCAGCGCAGAAATGACCGAATTTATCGGTTCTCCATCCACGAAAAAATGGCTCCTTATTCACATATGGTGGGTGTTTATCCACTTAGAAAGAATTTGACCTATTCTATTATAACCCCCCCCCCACACACACACACTATATTCTACATCCCCTCTCCTAATATATCACCGAAAGAATGTATCATCAAAATGTACCTGCAGGTCCAAAGCAAATTAGCTTTTAAAGCTCTTTCAAAGATGGGACCCCCCTTCCCCCAACAAATAATAACACACAAAAAAACAGTGCAATTTGTGAGAGAATAAAAAATTAGATGGAACCAATACTGGCGCTTTTTTGTTTTTTTGTTTTTTGTTTTTGTGACATGTTTTTTATTCTGCCCATAACGTATAAGCTCCCGTGAGGGTGCTTGTTTTCAACGCTGGACAGCTGTGGTACTAGATTGGTCTGGTCCCGCACTCAGGAGTCTTTACCTGATCTTTCTCGGGCCAACCTTTGCAGTTTTGGGTGTTAGTAGTTTCTATATTAGTTTTTATTTTAATTTTCAAGTTTTTTCCTAACCTGTATAGGATAACTTAGCCTACTATGTACATCTATGCAGATGACATACAGGCCTGTGGGAGAGGATCCCATCCCATTGTGGTTTGTTACAGCATCCTTTCACCCATGCCCTGTCCTTAGATAGTACACCAGTGTGCCAGAACTCCCCTGGACCGTTCAGGACTGCGACTAGGTGGGATGGCTGTGTTGTTTGTCCAATAATTGTCTTTCCGCATGGGCTGTGATTTGTTAAGGAAACAGAGACTGAACCATGTGCCGTGGACCGTGACTGCCCAGTAAGGCTGGTTGGTTGTTGGAGTTTTACATCCTGGCAACATCTAAGGTCATATGAGGACGGATACCGATTTGTGACAGTGCACACTCATGGCGACTTTGTAGTGCTCCCCCCTCTGGGGAATGAGGCTGCCGGCACCATGACCCGATATCCCACTCAGTCACATTATCCCGACACTGAGCTAACCAGTCCATGCCTTATCCTATTAAAGTATTAATGCCGAGCACCAGGCTAGGAAGTGACTATTATTAATTTGATAAGTCACTAGTTTGACTTGACTGGGAACCGAACTCCCGAACTCCCGCACGCGAGGCCCGCGCTCTACCGATTCGGCTACGGCGCCCGCTACCTTATAAAAAGAATCCTAGCAAATTGAGGATGGTATCTAGAATGACACATTGAATGAGATTGCTTCATTTTCTTTTCTGTATTTTGGCACATTTTGGGGTTTGTTTTAATTATATATTTTAATTATATAATCCAAAACACAACAACAGAGAACAGTGGACCAACATTTATTACGGTCAAATACTAGATGCAGGTTGCTTTATAAATCGGCGAATTTCAAAGATTATTAATTATCTATACGACTAACACAGTGAAGCTCCTAACAGAGGAGACCAACCTGCCCCATAACAAGCAGATGCTAATACCTTTAATCATTAACCAGAGATAGTAATTGACAGAGAAGTGATTTTAGTCAACAGTTTAGCGACACTACTCGTAACTTTATCATGACTATCTTTTAACTGTACTACTGTCCATCTGATGCCTATGCTGCTAATGAAGAAAAACATACACCGTATAAATATTTTAATGACATGCTCAAGGAATCAAGGTGACTTTAAATTGGCACTAGGACACTCGGCCAAATAGATTTGAGAGTGTCAGTGTGGCCTCTTTGAACATCTTTTTAGGTATGTAGGCATACATTGCTGATGATCGCCATCCTCCAGCTTCCGCCACCTGATCTTCAGGCGTGCCAGCTTTTGCACACATCTGTGCCGCTCCTCTTCGCAGACTGTGCAACATAATCTCAGCAGGGCAGGGGTGGTTCAATGATGTCAGTGCTATCTTTATGGCGGCAAGTAAAGTCATAGATGTCAATGCTTTACCATTGGGAAGCATGAAGGCTGGATCTTGAGGACGAGGCACAAACCTTAGGCTGTTTTGATACGCACTCCACGTGCATACCGGCAGAGAGCGTGTATATAAATGAGAGGGACAACTCTCATACTAGACCGTGTAACAGCTTCCGACTGTGGCGCTCTAAGTGGTGGTTGTTGAACAGTTTACACGTACCGGCAAACTCAAGGCATTGTCAATGGTCGTGTGCAATCTTCATACAGAAAAAGTGAAATATCTCTAAAACTACACCACATAGAAACAAACTGTTTGGAACACATATAGAAGACATATTCAACGATGAGACTGTATTAAATTCATATGGTTAGGGTTCTGTATTTCTATTAATTTTGAATAAAATAGACGTTTTGCTCTGCACGTATGGCAAACTCAATGAATTGTCAATGGCGGTGAGCAATCTTCATCCAGAAAAAGTGAGATATCTCTAAAACCACATGACATAGACAGAAACCGTTGGGAACACATATAGAAAACATGTTTACCAAAAAGATTATATTAAATTTATAAGGTTAGGGTTCTGGATTCCTATTAATTTTGAATAAAACTGATGTTTTGCACTGCGTGTACCGTCAAACTCAAGGCTTGTTCAACAATAACCGCGAGAGGCGACACTGTAGCCTGTGTTACCGATTTTCGGGGGAGTTGTCCCTCTCATCTATATACATGCTCTCTGATACCGGGCAGAACGGAGAACGATGTATATCGGGGATACACACTGAGAACTCATCAGTCTTCTTTTTTGTTGTCTTGGTCGAACACACTACCAGTCTGATGTAGTGATCCGAATCGTCACCGTTGCTTGTTCGCATTGGTCGCATTGCCTAAGAAAGGAGAAATAACCTAGCAGCATTGCCATGGTCAGGACATACGCGGTTCTTCCAAATGACTGGAAGAACCTCACTATGCCCTGAACATCACATACACTGAGAGGTGGAGCACGATTAACAATATGAGATGAAGACTTGGTCACCCCTCAAAGCATCAGTGCGGCCGGGTAGGAGTCAAAGCTGGCGAGGCACCCTCCCATCAGGCACAACCAGGTCCGATCTCCGCTGAAGTAGTTATGCACTGTGCCGGGGGACTTCAGGTCTTGATCGAGGGTAGCGATGTACCCCAGGACTTGATACTGTGTAGGGTGGAGAGGGTCAAATTTATGTTCAGTAGCATATTTAAGATAATGATGTACTTGGTTTACTTTATTATGCCATGACCCTTTTGCCAGGCCCGCCTTGATCAAGACCATTATTCTTGTGTGGTTCTCCATGGTTATATCTGGGAATGAAGAGGCAGTACAATTCAATTCCTAGATTAAATGTTATCAGACAGGATCGCGGTAGTAAAGGCGACCCTTATATGACTAAGCCGTAAACCATTGCACATATCAGTAGCTGTTTTAAGTGATGATAAGTCGAAACCTTGCCTGCTTAAAGCATCCGCCAGTTTGAGTGAGTGACCTGGCTTGTGTAGGATAGACAGTGTGCAATCACTTAATGCTGCAAATAACCAGAGTTCTCTCGCACAGGCACACAAAATGTTATCTCTCCCTACACCAGTTGACAATACCATTTATGCAGCCATATTATCTGTAAGAACTGCTATATCATATCGCTGTAACTTTTCAGACTTTAACATCAACACTGCCTGTACTACATTTATGGCTTCCAGTTGCGATATGTGGAAGTTATTATCCTTATACTCGGGAGAATATGACTCTGCATAGAAATGTGTCTTCGAGAATGCCCCACCCCCCAATAGACACAAATCACACTCTATAGTCCATTTATCCAGAGGGTCATTCCTTATTATCACCAGGCCATTTGATTATTTAGCATATTTCATAAACCAAGTTATGTCACTCATTAAATCAATATTGACAGGAACTTTCTCTTTAAAGGGAGCACTCCTTAGGGCATCTAGAATACGATTCACGAATCTCCTTGCCAGTAACACACAACAAGCTATATATTGTAGCCGGCCAATAAGTCTCTGAAGATCTTTTCTGGACACCAACAAGCCCAACTTCCAGATCCCATATTCATCTAAAATGTCTCCCAACCTTTCCTCGGGGATTTCTATGGTCATCTTTGTAGAACACATGCCATAACCAAGCCATGTAAGCTTTGATCTTGGAGAAAAACACTTCTTTAATGCTAAATCTAGCCCCAGCAATTTACAAATCCTAACTAACTCAATGTAACCTTCTAGCGCTTCATCTTCCGACTCTGCAATCCGGACAAAATCGTCGAGATAACACCACGCTTTGTAACCTTTCTCCCTCAATAATTCTACTACCGCCTGAGTCGTTCGCGCACATGCAAGCGAAGAAGTACGACACCTGAATGGTAATGATATATCAAAATATAGCTGTGAATTCACTTTTATGCAATAATGGAACTGAAAGGGGGCAAGTTCTCAATTGGTGGTATGCACATGCAAGATCAGCTGCCCATAAGAAACTTCCACTACCGGAGATTGCAATTACTGAGACAAATCATTAATAGATGGTAAATTGTATTTATACGCTTTCCCTTGGAAGCACCCACGTAGTATCCCAGCATTCACACTATGTCCCCTTGGAAAACTGAGGTTAACAATAATACGTCTTTCCTCTGTTCTCTTTTTGGGGCGAGTCATGTTCGGGCTAACCTGTGCCCACAGGGAGAATGGCGAGACACTAAACGGACCTAATAGGGCCTTATGTCCATGTTCCACCTCAATAAACTTATAAATCCACTTAAGATGCTCTGGATTGACATTATGATTCTTGTGTGTTGGAGTTGGTGGGACCGAACCCACAAAGTCTGCCGGCCATCCCTACTCGAGAAAGTCTACCAAATCTCGATCCCAGTACTTCTTTAATAATAGCCTCCAATTAACTATATTCAAACCAGACAGGACTCGAATCTTCGCTTGAAGGTAATTAGGAAGACCCGTCCGCCTCACAATATTATAAGTCTCAAAATAGTCAATCGATAACAAACAACTTTCATCAGTAATTACCGGCCAAATGTTCAATAACGTATGTTGATAGACAAACAGCCGGTGGTGTACTGCAGAATTTGAAATTGTTTATACCATCACTTACTTCCAACTCCATAGCAACAGCTCCCAACTCTGTACACATATCCTTGTCGCCATCCACTCTTCCACTCCTGCCCACAATCAAATCCTGCAAACTGTCATGAAATCGAGAAGGATACTGGTTATTCAAAACATCCGTTGCAGAACTGTGATTAATCATGCTAGTAGCCAAACGAACGTCATTGTAATGCCCGAATAGCATGACATCTGGTAAACAACACAATAAATTATTTGATTGAAAAATTTCAAAGTTATTAATAGACGAAAACACCAATACAGGCTAATCATTAACCTTTACGTTACTCCCCAACGGGATATGCCAGAAACATCTCAAATCTGAGTCTGTAAACAATTTGATAAACATGAAATTAGCCAGAATTTGCCTTCGCTCACCAGTGATAAATGCACACCTAACGTCTCAAAATACCTATTATTATTATTACGACTCACATCCACTAACTGGTCATTGATACTATACACATCTTCCTCAAGATCAGAACATCCCTGCTCTATACCTACTGCATTCAACTCTTTAGTATTACAATTCCCACTAAACTTTTAAAAATTAGCAGTGAGGAGGCTACTACTAACAATTTTGGAGGTGAATTGTTCACCACATATCAAATTGCCGGTATTGCAGACCAGTTGTGTGTGAGAAATGTTTGTGAGTAGAGTCCTTGCCGGTGACACATTGCATTTATTAGTGACGATGCTGTTCGATTTTGACGCATGCCCAGAAGCGATGTTTCCCTCGCAAACTGGTGTGCCGCTGAAACTGCAACACCTGACTCGATGAGATATTATCAGATGGTGCTGCGCCTCCATGAGCCTCAGAATGACGACAACACGACTCAACATCCTGCTGCTTGCTAGAAGAAGTCACAGATGGCACCACAGTCGTCCCACATCCAAAACTCCCCGACACAGCTGTCACGTCAGGCTCACAATTGCCTGGCGAAACCTCAGGAGTTGCACATTGATCCCTAGACTTTATGACATCCTGGACTGCAGCAGTCTGCACATCCAACCTCTGAGATATTGCAGACATCTGCTGAAGTTGAAGATCAAACATATTCTTCAACATTTCAACGACATCCAAGTCCCCATCCAATGTTCTCCTTTTAGGACTCAATGACGGACCGTCCATCGTCGCAGCACTTGTTGATGGAGACACATCAACATGCTCTGATGGCGATCCCACTTTCCTCTGACTCTTGGCATATCTCATCTTGATGCAGCGCCTAACTGTGGCTTTAGAAAATCCCTGTAACGGGGTATTAATTCTACCAGCTCAAGTGTACGAGTGTCAGTTACAGCAGCTACCAATTTGAAACAATAGATCAGTAGCTACTTCCTGTCTACCATTCGCTATTTCGTTACTATGATGGATATGTTAGTTACTGTAGTTGTACACAGTGTACTTGTGATGTACAATCGGACTACCTGCCGTTAAATGTCTAAGAAACATTCTAATATATGTTTCCAATAAAATGCAATAAGGTAGGTGAATATGTATACAGTCAGTCTAACATTCCCCGTTTGAAATAAAATTGAAGATTTAAAATCTAAACTCAACTAACCTTCCCCATCGACTTTAAACCCTGGTCACAAAGCCATTAGTGGACGTAGTTGAATGTAGGTGAACGTAGTGGAGGCTACTTTGGGTCAAACTTGGTGTAAGTTTGTTAAACTACTTTGAAATATGTTAAGGTATGGCGGCATCTTTTGCCACCTAATGATATGGATAAATATATCACGGTACGGATGCTGATATATTCAACTATGTTCAACTACGTTCAACTACTTTCAACTACATTAGCCTCCACTAAGTTCAACTATGTTCAACTATGTCCACTAACGGTTATGTGACCATGGCATGCTCAACATGGAATGGCCATGGTTTTGTGCAGGTCAATGTATGCTAGAGTATGCTAGAGTTTTTCATCACTATTTTTAATTGTTGTTCTAAATATTAAAATGTTAAAGTGTCAACAGAAACTTGTTTCACAGAAATATATAACCAATGTCTGATTAACCCTACACATTTACTAGCCCCACGGATGTTATTAACCATAGGAAATAAATAAAAACATGAATAAAATAAGTAAAACTAACTCTCGCTATAGTTCTAACACTAGCCTGAGTGACCATATTTGTTTAAATCTAAATGCAGATGGCATAGTATGTGCTGATTAGATTTGTGTAAATGCAATGCTAGATAATAGATTAGCATCGTAATTTATTATATATATATATACATATATATATACATATATACATATATATATATTAGTTGGTATTCTACGTTTCAAACATGAGCTGAAATGAGCTAAAACTAACAGATTTCATTGCTGCACTTAATGGTTTAGCACGAGCCATGTGCTTCGTACAGGTTTGTTTTGCTGCCACGTGCCCCACAATGCACCGCACGGCTAGATTTAGGAACCCATCTATTTACAGAGGCAAGCCGTACTTCTGGAGGTCACACTGGACATAATCTACTGATTAACACAACCCGGTGTGGCTGTTTAGATTCTCAGTGGGTTTAGAGTCTACGCTCGGGTTATGCACATGCGCGTATCCAATTAACACGACCCGGTCAACTCGGGTCACCCGAGTTGCTAGAAATTCAAATAGAACACCGCGAGTGGAGTTGACAAAAACACGTGCCTTGTGCAAAAACTTTAACCCACCTCTTGACTGGGGTTGGCTAGGAGCGATAATGTCACATTTGTGCGTCAAAAGGTCTCTAGGGTCAGACGAGTTGATTAATCGAATACGCTGAAATGCCATTCAATTTTGACACATGCGCAGAACCCCAAGCGTAGATTCCAAACCCACTGAGAATCTAAACCGCCACGTACACTGGGAATCCTGTGTGCAAAACAACTTTTCCACAATTAGCCGCCTTCACATAGTGGTTCACATTTGCAGCGCCACCAATGGTGTTTCTAGTATAGCCACTGCTGGTGAAGATGTAGCAGCGGTTGTTACTCGTGTCAAAGTCATAAGTATAACACGTCAAACCACCTGCTAAGCCATTGCCATTGCATCGAGACTCGCAGTCTGATTGGGTCGCGACATTGGTTTGCAATGATCCACCCACACCATTCGTGTTCATATACGAGGTAAACTGACAAGCACCTGTAATTTGAAGTGCAAAGTGTAATTAAACACTAAATACCTTTGAAGATCCTCAAAGTATTCAATTTGAAATTTCATTTAAAAGTGCTTAAAATCTTTTTTGAAATAGGTTACCAGAGTTTCCACAATATTCCTCTTTTTTTGTAGTGGTTCACATTGGGAGAAGTCCCATCTGCATTGATGATGTAGTTCTTGGAGGTTAAGATATAGCATTTCATTGTCACAGTATTGAAATTGTATCCAAAGCAAGTGGTTCCCAAAGGGAGCCCACTACCGTCACACCGCAATTGGCAGCCATTCTGGGAAGTGATACATACCACTTTGCTCAATGCCACCTCCTGCATTTGTATTCAGCATGGAGGCATAGGAGCACTTGGTAGTTCCTATAATTGAAGCAGGGAACTCAGGGTCAAGGTAAAAAATCTGCTTTCTGAATTTCAAATGAGGTTTCATGTCCTGACAACATCTAAGGTCATATCAGAATGGCTACTGACATGTGACAGTACGCACTCATGGCGACTTTATACTCCTGCCTCACCGGGAGACCAGGCCACCAGCATTATGACCTGATATCACGCTCAGTCACATTATCCTGACACTGGGCCAACCAGTCCTCGCCCTATCTTAATAATGCTGAGTGCCTGGCTAGGAAGTGAGAAGTATCAATTTTAAGTCGTTGGTTTGACTCGACCAGGGTTCGAATCTACGAAAGCATTGGTTCGAATGCCCAATATCTGCTGGTAAAGATGTAGCAGCGACTAGTGCTGCCCCACTGGGAAATCAGGCAGCCGGCACCATGACCCAATATCCCACTCAGTCACATTATCCTGACACCGAGCTAACCAGCCCTTGACCTATCCTAATAATGCCAAGCACCAGGCTAGGAAGCGACCAAGTATACATTTTTAACTCATTGGTTTGACTCGACCGGGAACCAAACTCGTTAACTCCCGATCTTCCGCACACGATTTTCCACTCTAAAACATTGAAAACTTCGGATGACCCCCTAAGCATCCCAGCTTTTTGAAGTTGTGGCCAACTGGTAATTTATACATATAAAGTAGGACACATAACTAGTCAATCCTAGTTTTGAGAATCACAATGGCTTGATGTTTAAATTGTGAACTGGCTTTTTAACTAGCATCAAATCCTCTACACACAAATCTAGGAAGAAGTACTATGCAGTGAGAGCATCTACAAACCATATCTCAACTAACAAAAACTACAATCTACTGAGCTACAAGTACCATACCTGTTGTCTGGCCACAGTTCGGCTCCTTCACCCAATGGTTCACATTTTGGGAAGTGTTGGGCGAATTCAGTTTGTATTTCTTTTTGGTGAAAATGAAACATTTGTTGTCAGATGTGTAGTCTAATGCATAGCAGGTAGTGCCGGTCACCAGCCTTATGCCATTGCATCTGGCCTGGCAACCACTCAGGGTATTCATGCCTTGCTGTATAACACCACCTTGCCAATTGGTGTTCAACATCACGGTGAATTTACAAGTGCTGCCCTCTGTAAGGAGGTTGAAACGGGTAAGGTCAGCCAGGTGTAAAGTGGTGGGAGGTTGATTTGTTCTAACATTGCAAGTTCATTCCATCAATGGAGCAATATTTCAACAGTCTTAGGCAGTGCATCCATACTGTTTGTTCCCTTGTTCTGTACTGATTGATTGATTGGTTCCCTTGTTCTGTACTTGCTTGTGACCTTGTGACACGCTGCACAGACAATGAACAAGTTCATTCTCTGTTCCCAGTCAGTACGTCACATGTGTCATGCACAAGGCCAGATGGTCCCTGGGTCCAGCCACTAAGTAAAACAGGTTCCTTGTGTGGTGCGTCACAATGTCACAACTGAACATGCCACAACCGAACACACCACGACCAAACATACAACAACCGAACAGTATGGATATACGGCCTTAGAGCTCTCAAAGTGACCCATTTCCACTAGGCCTACTATCCGCCATCTGGTGACAATTGTTAGAACTAAAGTGGGACTAAGTCCACTGTGCATGGTTCACACACCAAGTCTAAATGTAGTACTGAATTTGGTCGCTAATAAACCTTACAAAGTTGTGATACATCCTAGCAACATCTAAGGCCATATCAGGACGGGCCTAGCGTTGATGCCATTATCTCACAATGAATAAGAACTGGGGGTGGGGGGTGAGGGGGGATTAAGCCCTAGAGAGGGCAATGACATCAAGATGAGCTGTGGGTAGGGAGGGGGGAAAGGGCCATTATCTGACAATGAATCGGGACTGGGGAGGGGGGGGATAAGGGCCTAGAGACGGCAATGACATCAAGCTGATCTGCGGGTAGGGAGGGGGGAAAGCGCCATTATCTGACAATGAATCGGGACTGGGGAGGGGGGTAGATAAGGGCCTAGAGAGGGCAATGATATCAAGATGAGCTGCGGGAAGGGAGGGAGGGGAAGGGCCATTATCTCACAATGAATCGGGACTGGGGCAGGGGGGGGATAAGGAAGAGGGTGTGGGGTGTATCCAGGAAATGCTCAATACACACTCGTCGAACCGCAAGCACTTCCAGTTTGAAGGTGCGACTAATGGTTGATGCCAATGACAGTTCCGGTCACGGTACGCAGTAGCCAGCGCCAAACTTTCAGCAACCAGCGTTGTTAGTGTCCCAGTCATAGGCGTAGCACTCAGTGTCAGCCACACAGTTCTGCTGGCAGGCAACGCGCGAATTGAGCAGCTCCTGCTTCACTCCAGCCGCCCCGTTTGTGTTCACATACAACTTGAACTCCGATCCACACGCTGGTTTGGCTGTAAGATTATGGGGAGGGTGGGGAAGGAGGAGGGGGGAGGAGTTGTCGAGGGGGGGAGGAGTTGTCGGGGAACGATGAGTTTGCATTTTTTTTGTGTTTCACTAAATTGAAGACCTCTTTCCAAAACGTGATAAGCGCCAATAATAAAAAAAGGGTTTTCCAATGCCAATACAAAGTTCACATGAACTAGTCATATTTATATATGCGAAAAGCTCTTTGCAATGCCAAGTTTCCAGATCAAATTTTGGAAACTTTTGGATTGGCACTTATCACATTTTGGAAAAGCTCTGTTTGAAAATGAGGAGCAACTTGGAACTGCATTTATTGGGCAAGAGTGCAATGCTTGGGTGGGTGGGTGGGTGGGTGGGCTGGCACAGCACCCTTTTTGTGTCGGTAAGACAACCCAGATGTTGCTGAGCCACAAGTATGCAATGCATTGCAGTTCGGACAACAGGAATTAATCCTGGGATGAGAGGAAGTAGGGTGGGGGGTGGGGCGGTGGATGGTGCATGGATAACATCCCTTTGCCCGATAGTGTAGTTCCAATGTATGCGGTAACTGTGTCATGCACATGCGCATCTTTAAAGTAAGATGCAGACAAGAGCTTAGTGCAGCAGCGTAACCGGCTGAGGTTTTGGTACCAACACTATACCAACACTATATAGTAACAGGATCGTCAACCCCAGAATGAGACGGGATGTGTGTGTGGGGTGTGTGGGGTGTGGGGGGTGTGGGGGGGGGGTGGGGGAGTATAAAACACCAGCGCAGTAAGGATACAAATTACAACTGCAACCGATGAAGGCGATTGGTGACATAGGATTCAGTGGAGAGATTGGGGGGGGGGGAGGGGGGGGGGCGTGTCTTCAACGCGATGTGGAAAGTGAAGCATTGAAATGATTGATTGACAGAGTACAAGTGTGTGGAGTGGGGAGGGGAGGGGGTGGGGGATGGTACTAAAAATAGCGGCGAGTTGGGATAGAAAGCGAGGATGATAGGAATAGCATCACTGTAACTATAGACCCAAAAGTGGTAGTGGGAGGTTGGTTGGTTCGAGTTTTACGTCCTGGCAACATCTATTGTCATATTAGAATGGGAGGGGGGGGGGAGGGTTGTGGGTAGGAACAAAAAGTTGTAAATGCACCATTTAAAGTCCATGGTCTGTCGATTTAGAGGGGTTTTACTTCCTGTACTAAACATGTATTTGGATTTACAGGCAGGATATTTTAACATTAAAATTCTTTTTTAATTCAGGATGGCGAAACCAAAAGCATGACATACTGGAAGCAGTACTTGTGCCATTACATCTGAAGACTCGCTTATAATGGGAGACGCCAGTACCAGGCTGTCCTGGATTGCCCCCAGACACACTATTGTGCAGGAATCATTTCCCATCGTAGTCAAATGAGATGCAAGTCTCTTTACGATCCAAGCACAGCATTTTGCAAGCATCAAGGGAGGTCACCCCAGTGGCACTTACGCCATCATACTTGAAGGTGTTCTTAACTTTAGTGAAGTCATCGCGGCATGCACCTAAAAATGTGAAGGCGTCAACAGTGAACTGGTGTATTATTGGTGTTTTTTTTGTAAATATAGTTTATTCATTGAATAAAGTCTTTTGTCAGCGCCGTGGTACTGGTCTTCCAGCCATGTGACAATACAGTTATTTACAATATATGCAGCTAGCCCAAATCAGCTGAAATAACAATGTCAAACATTCAAAGACTTACATATGGTATCGTTTGACAATTCACATACAAAAATAGCAGTTATATGTTGTATTCCTACAAACTTGATACATACATGTGTATTGATTAGACCTTTACATTACGGAGTGGTTAGGTGCATAGTTTCCCTTCATAGGTTTGTATGCCTACTATGTTGTGAATTGCAAAACTATCATGTTGTTGGAGTTACATTTTGAGATGGAGTGAGTGTTAGTAGAATGGTTTGTTTATTATGTTAAATAGAGTGTGGTTAGCTTTTAGTGTTATGCTTAAGAGGTTAATACCTCAGGTGTGTTTTTTGACTACATGAAGTAGTTTGAGTAAGTAGGTTGTTAGTAATGATGGGATAAACAATGCTTGGAGGATTGTACGTTTCAGTCATTTAGTAGTCTAGTACAGACTTTATTAGTGTCTATGTTTGTACAAAGACCCTATAATACCAAGACAGCTCACTCAGCCTGTACTGTGTAATCAAAGTGATCAAACCCACCACTATAACTGTTTAACGAGTGCATTTGTGTTAGATAGTTGCTATATGAGTTACTATAACTGTTTAACTAGTGCATGTGTGTTAGATAGTTGCTATATGAGTTACTATAACTGTTTAACTAGTGCATGTGTGTTAGATAGTTGCTATATGAGTTACTATAACTGTTTAACTAGTGCGGTATGTGTGTTAGATATTTGCTATATGATTTATTCTGACTGTTTGTCTTTACTATAACTGTTTAACGAGTGCTGAAAAAGTCGGTTACGCCAAAGTCGGTCAATCCAAACAAAATTCTCGGGACCCAGGCCAGTTCCGGCATGTGGCTCAATGAATAAACTATATTTACCACCAACAAAAATAGTAACTCATATAGCAACTACCTAACACACATGCACTAGTTAAACAATTATAGTAACTCATATAGCAACTATCTAACACACATGTTAAAGAGTTATAGTAAAGACAAACTGTCAGAATAACTCATATAGCAACTATCTAACACATATACAGCACTAATTAAACAGTTATAGTAAAGACAAACAGTCAGAATAACTCATATAGCAAATATCTAACACACATACAGCACTAGTTAAACAAGTAGAGTAACTCATTCAACAACTATCTAACACACATACAGCACTAGGTAAACAGTTATAGTAAAGACAAAGAGTCAGAATAACTCATATAGCAAATATCTAACACACATACAGCACTAGTTAAACAAGTAGAGTAACTCATTCAACAACTATCTAACACACGTACAGCACTAGGTAAACAGTTATAGTAAAGACAAAGAGTCAGAATAACTCATATAGCAAATATCTAACACACATACAGCACTAGTTAAACAAGTAGAGTAACTCATTCAACAACTATCTAACACAAGTACAGCACTAGGTAAACAGTTATAGTAAAGACAAAGAGTCAGAATAACTCATATAGCAAATATCGAACACACCTACAGCACTAGTTAAACAGGTATAGTAAAGACAAACAGTCAGAATAACTCATATAGCAAATATCGAACACACATGCAGCACTAGATAAACAGGTATAGTAAAGACAAACTGTCAGAATAACTCATATAGCAACTATCTAGCACACATACAACACTAGTTAAACAGTTATAGTAAAGCAAAAAGTCAGCATAACTCATATAGCAAATATCTAACCCACATACAGCACTAGTTAAACAGTTATAGTAAAGACAAACTGTCAGAATAACTCATATAGCAAATATCTAACACACATGCAGCACTAGTTGAACAGTTATAGTAAAGACAAACTGTCAGAATAACTCATATAGCAAATATCTAACACACATGCAGCACTAGTTAAACAGTTATAGTAAAGACAAACAGTCAGAATAACTCATATAGCAAATATCTAACACACATACAGCACTAGTTAAACAGTTATAGTAAAGACAAACAGTCAGAATAACGCAAATAGCAAATATCTAACACACATCCAGCACTAGTTAAAAAACTATATTAAAGACAATCAGTCAAAATAACTCATATAGCAAATATCTAACACACATACAGCACTAGCTAAGCAGTTATAGTAAAGACAAACAGTCAGAATAACGCATATAGCAACTATCTAACACACATACATGACAAGTTAAACAAATATAGTAAAGACAAACAGTCAGCTTGTTTTATTTAACGACTCTAGAGCGCATCAATATTTATCATCGGCTATTGGACATCAAACAGATGGTCATTCTGACATATTTCTTTGGAGGAAACCTGCTGCCACCACATAGGCTACTCTTTCTGATAAGCAGCAAGGGGTCTTTTATATGCACTTTCCCACGGACAGGACAGCACATACCACAGCCTTTGATGAACCAGTTGTGGACCACTGGTTGGAAGGGAAAATAACCCACACTGCAAATGGGTCTGCTGAGCAGGATCGATAGGATGACCCACACCTTCACAGGTGGACACTCTAACGCCTGAGCTATGTCCCGCTCACCGACAAATGGTCAGAGTAATGCATATATATGACACACATACAGCACCAGTTAAACAGTTACAACAAAGACATCAACAACCAGAATGTATCATATAGCAAGTATCTATTCTAATGCATTCGCACATACATCACTTCGAAAAAATGTACAGCAGAGACAGCAACATAACACAAGCAAATAAACAAATACCCAACACAAGTGCACACCACTTCCTAGCCAGGCGTTCGGCATTATTAGGATAGGGCAAGGGCTGGTTGGTTCAGTGTTAGGATAATGTGACTAAGTGGAATATCAGATCATGGTGTCGGTGGCATGGTCTCCCACTGGGCCAGCACTATAGTCACCATGAGCACGCACTCTCACAAGTCGGCACCTGTCCTGATATGACCTTCGATGTTGCTAAGATGTGAAACAACAGCAAACAACAAACAACATAAACATTCTGACACCTTACGCTTCAGCAATAATAACAGGTCCTGATAATAATAACTCACACTCACCCCCACACCCCCATCCACTCACACTCACTCACTCCCACCCCCACTCACCCCAACCTCACTCACACACACCCCCACATGCACACGCCCACTCACACTCACCCCCACACCCCCATCCACTCACACTCACTCACTCCCACCCCCAACCTCACTCACACCCACACCCACACCCCTACGCACACTCACCCCCACACCCCCATCCACTAACACTCACTCACTCCCACCCCCACTCACCCCAACCTCACTCACACACGCCCCCACACCCACACGCACACCCCCACTGACACTGATCCCCACACCCCCATCCACCCCACTCACACTCACTCTCAGTCTCACCCCCAACCCCCACTCACCCCCAACCTGCCTCACATCCGCCCCCAGCCCCACAGACACCCCCACTCCCACCCACCCCACCCTCACCCCACACCTCCACCCACCCCCCACTCACCCCACACTCACACACACCCCACATTGACACTCACCCCCACGCATACCCCCACCATCACCCATACCCACCCACACCCATACCCACACCCATACCCCAACGCTCATCCATACCCGCCCCCACACCCATACCCCCACCCTCACCCATACCCACCCACACCCATAACCCCACCCACACCTATACCCCAACCCTCACCCATACCCACCCCCACCCTCACCCCACCCACCCCCACACCCATACCCACCCACACCCACACCCGCCGCCACCCTCACCCCACACACCCCCACCCCATACCCGCCCCCACCCCACCCACACCCACCCGTATACTCACGTCACACTCACACTCACCCCCAAACTCATCCATACCCCGACCCACTACTCCCCAGACCCAGCTCAACCCCACCCACACGAATTAGTTGAGCACCCACTTCTCATTTTGATAGGTCGTGGGATTCGAACACATGGCTTCGAACCCTGGCCGAGTCATACCAATTTATAATTGTCGCTGCCTACTTTGGCATTTGGCATTCGTGGAATAGGGCAAGGAGGAGTTGCATGCGATTATAATGTCCCCTGCTTAATCAACTAATGTACCCACAAACAAAACAAACTAAATCGATGGTTATGGGCTTAAAAATGACTGGTTAGCTCAGTGTCAGGATAATGTGACTGAGTGGGATATCAGGTCATGGTGCTGGCTGCTTGGTCTCCCAGTGGGGCAGCACCATAAGGTCGCCATGGGTGTACACTTGAACACGTCGGTACCCGTCCTGATATGACCTTAGATGTTGCCAGGACATAAAACCCCAGCAACCAACCAATATAAATTACACAACACTGGTTTACAACCAGGTAGCGTGATTCCACCATTGTTCTGAAAGAGGATGTCGGTTTGTTGGGGCTTTACATCCTAACACCATTTTCTTTGTTGAGGGGATGTTTATGCTGTCCATAGCATATAAGCTCGGATGATCGAGCTTGTTTTCAATGCTGGGCAGTTATCGGTCTGTGTTTCTTAAGATTATGGTTTGTGGTTAGTGATCTATGTTAGTTTTTTTTTGTATTTTCTTGGTAAGAGTCTTCCTCTTTTTATTTGTTCCTACACTTAATTCTAGACTAGCCTATTCTATTTACATATTATAGGCTTGTACGTAATAAGTAGTTGGTTCATGTTTGGATTTGATGTTATATGGCTGTTTTCTCATGGGCTGTCCAGCTGGTGGGCCGTGACATATCACATGCCCCCTTGTGGAACAGCTTAGAGGGGGTTTCCTGGTTTTAATTTGCACAGATATTTTTTGTATGTTTTTAGGTCAGGAATTTGTCGTTCCTTTACTGTTTGTCCGTTCCATACTTTGGCAGCCATTTACAGTGGGCTTCTTTCATGAGCTTTGAGTTGGCTTCTGGTCTGCCTTAGTAGTGGTGCATTGTTTGCTGTGGTGTTCCTTAGTGGTTGGATTAGATGTTTATTGTCTTTACTAAATCCAAACGCTAGGGTTTTTAGGTGGATTATTCTTCTGTTTTCTAATAACATTACTTTAGTTCTTTTGTGTATGTCATAGGTGGGGTGCAGTTTGTCTACTTTGAGGCAGGGCTATAATATATATTATATATAATATCTATATAACATATAATATATAATATAATATATACATATTATAAATAATATGTATATAATATATAACATATAACAGCTATATATAATATCTATATATAATATACTATCTATAATATTGATATATATTTATAACAGCAATAATAATAATATATATAATTATAATATCTACCATATCTGTCATAACTGAAATACCTATAATAGCTGTAATACATATAATATCTATATCTATATTTAGTTTGCCATATCATGCAATATATATAATATATAGAACATACCTAATCAGTCTGCTAATAGATTTTACATATTTTATTTAATACTACACCTTATCGTACATTAGATATTTTATTTTATAGTATGATGTTACCAGAATGCAAAACTCCAACGACCACCCAACTATCTTATGGTACATACCTTATGAATATTATATATATATATATATATATATATATATATATATATATATATAGTGGTTTAAAAAAAACTAAAAACATTTAACATCAGGAAAGCACATCCAGCGCTTACAAGAATGATATATTAGGAATGTTTATGCCTGGTTGACCCCAGGTTCCTACATGCACCGCTGCACTCGTATCAACCTGAAAAGGAAAGCTTGTTTTATTTAACGATACATACCTCAAGAGCACATTGATTTTTTATCATCGGCTATTGGACGTCAAACATATGGTCATTCTGACATATTTCTTTGGAGGAAACCCGCTCCCACTACATAGGCTACTCTTTCCGATAAGCAGCAACAGGTCTTTTATATGCACTTTCCCACAGACCCAACACCACATACCACATCCTTTGATGACCCAGTTGTGGACCACTGGTTGTCCTATTAACCTGTGCTCCCTATGTATGTACAGGGTCCCACTCTGTCCTGCCACAGCCTTACACAAAGATTAACTTCTTACAGAAAAAAAAGCTAAAGGAAAAGGAAAAAAAAGAAGAAACCGAATTGAGAAGTAAAATTGCATTAAAAATAAATATTGCTCATATTGAGCTAGTTAACGAATGTCCAGACAGCACAGTAGCAAGTTTGATTCTATTTTTACCAGATGCCTTAGATTTAAGTTAGAAGATAGACTAGACTATATTATGTGTGTGTCCTCATGTAAATTTGTTTGTTGGCTTTGTTGTTGTTTTACGTTCTAGCAACATCTATGGTCATATCAGGATGGTTACTGACTTGTGACAGTGTGCACTCATGGTGACTTTATAGTGCTGCCCCACTGGGAGACCAAGCCACCAGCACCATGACCTGATATCCCACTCAGTCACATTATCCTGACACTGATTATAATATATAATATATATATAATATATTATATATTATATATAATATATACATTATATATTATATATAATATATAATTTATACAATATATATAATATATACAATATATATAATATATCTGTGTGCCTAGATATACATACACATATATACATACATGTAGATAAAAGATTCACCCCATACTTGCGGTACAGGGATGAACACAAACCCTATGTAAAAGCTGACGAAAACTGCTTTAGTATGGAACAGGAAGTAGAAACTCTGGCTACAGTATCAAATGACTACCCTATCGGCACAGAGTTGGTGAAATGGGAGAGAATGCAAAAAGACAAGATGGCGAGTGTCTATTGATACAAAATTGATTGTAAGCTTTTACATGTAAAAGCGATGGTTTGAACAAAAAACTAACATTTCTCATTGGTTTTATTTTTTTAATTCCTTAAACTACATGTTTTATTATATATTTCAAATCAAAAGTAGAGGGTTGATGTGAAGATTTATTTGAAGAATATATTTTGCTTCTTAAATTAGGAATTTACCATCTCAATTAATTTCCCCGCCATGTCTAAATTCTTCACAGGTTTTTTTAATAGGTTGGTTTTCACCCCTGTACTGGATGTATGGGGTTAATCCTTTATCAAACATACATGTAGGCATAGATACACCCATGGGCTACCCTTATACAGGTCCGTGAGGCGCTGGTTGACCACGGTCGGTCTGCACACTTGAGATAGATCACTGAAGCTGACATAAATGCTCAGTGAGGCGACAGACTAGTCAGTGGCCTCACCAGCCTGCTGAATACCTGCCTGTCCCCGGTTGGGGGGAAGGGGGGGGGGGTGCTGGGCGCGGTGTGGGAGGGTTGGTTGGTGGTTGGAGTGTTACGTCCTGGCAGGTGTGGGACAGGTGTGGGACCTGCCCCACACCACGCCCCCACACCTGCCCCAGACCCCAGACCTGTCCCACAACTGCCCCACACCACACCCCCACACCTGCCCCACACCCTCCCACCTAACCACACACCTGGTGTGGGGCAGGAGGGAGGGTGTGGGACAAGTGTGGGGCAGGTGAGGGCAGGTGGGGGGCAGTTGTGTGGCAGGTGTGGGGGTGTGGGGCAGGTGTGGGGGTGATGTGGGGGTGTGGGGCAGGTGTGGGGGTGATGTGGGGTGGTGTGGCACAGGTGTGGGTGTAGGGCAGGTGTGGGGGAGTTGTGTTTGAGTGTCAGCATGGACTGACACCAAATTCATTCAGGGGTAGGTTCCCCCCTTGAGTGAGCAGACAAGCATGTGTCAGCCATGAGTGGCCAATACCGCAGCGGCTAAGGACCACTTGGTTCCGCCAACCTCCCGCATGCGTCTGTGGACAGATGGTTCAATTCCTTGAAGTTTATTAATGTTTTCATCCCACTCATGTTGCCATTTGGATTTTATGTGGGTGGCTGTTAGTGGTTTCAGATCAGCAGTGAGGGATGAGACATGGTTCAAGATCACAGTTCAGGGCCTTCTTCGCAGCCTGATCAGCTCATTCGTTGCCTTGTATGCAGGCATGGCCAAGCACCCAGCACAAGTGGATGTCTAATCCATCTGTTGCCAGTTGGTTCATTTTATAAATGACAATTGCTAGAACAGGGTGGTCCGTTTTCAATCCAGCAACAGCCAGGAGGTAGGCGAACGAATCACTGTATATAACATAGTTAGTGTGGTTGGATAGCTTCCACTGTGAAAATCGAGGTCTGATCGGGCAAGCGTATGCCAAATTTTTTCCATCGGCAGATTGCCACAGCAGCTCCCCAGCTTTTGTCTTTCAAACCCTCAGTGTGTAAAACTATACGGTCGTTCGGTTGTGATAGCCAAGCTTGGAATCATATCAATATCTCAGGCGATGGAGTTGGGGACCATTGTTATGTAATAGTGATGCAAAGGGGTTCCCACTCACTGTGTGACATATAAATAACTATAAATCCTAGTGCAATCGATATAGCGATATAGCGATATAGCGAATGGTAGACAGGAAGTGTGAACACTTATTTGTCTCTCATTTTTGCTTTAGTGCAAGTAAATAAGCAACACAAGGAGTAATTAGTACATGTGGTGAATAAGGGGTCAAATTTCCCTGGATCATCAGCCCATGCTATTTCTAATCTATTCTTGAATGAATTAATTGACTCGGCATCAATAACATTTTGTGGGAGACTGTTCCATATATTTATGATCCTGTTTGAGAAACTATGTTGCCTTAACTTTGAAAAGGCTCTGGGTTTTACTAGTTTGAGATAATGGCCCCGACTGCCTTCTCTTTTATTCAAGGTGAACAATTTGTTCATATCTATTTTATCAAAACCCTCCATAATTTTAAATACTTCAATTATGTCACTTCTTTTCCTTCTGTAGGAAAGGGTAGGAAGTTTCAATTCCCTAAGCCTTTATTCATAGGGTAGGTCCTTTATAACTGCAACTAATTTTGTTGCACGTCTCTGAACCTTTTCGATCTCCAAAATATCTTTCCGAAAAATTGGGCTCCAAATTTGTGGACAGTATTCCAAAATTGGCCTAACAAGAGACTTAAATAGAATGAGAAAATTGTTCTTGTTGAGGCGATGGAAAGTTCTATTAATTATTCCTACTCTCTGGTTAGCATTTGAGATGATCGTCCTCATGTGTTTCTGAAAGGAGTTGTGAGTCGAAGGTTACACCCAAGTCCTTTTCATAGCTATCTTGTTGCAGGACAGCATTCTTCATATTATAGGCATAATGAGGATTATTTTTCCCGTAATGAATAATTTTGCACTTCTTTTCATTGAAGGGCAATTGCCATTTCTCAGACCATTGTGCGAGTTTCAGAATATCCTCTTGCAAGAGATTCTTATCTCTTACATCTTTTATTGCCCGAAAGACCTTTGTGTCATCCGCAAATATTTTTAGGTTTGATGAGACACTGCCTGGCAGGTCATTTATAAATATTATAAATAATATTGGTCCCAGCACACTTCCCTGAGGTATTCCTATGTGTAAATGTTATGACGCATGGTGACCGGGATTGCGGTATGATGTCCGGATATTAAGATACGGTTACTAATTACAGAAATGTTCCCTTCATTCACCAGGAAGAGTGCAAATGGTGAGGGGCATAGATTATTGTTTACTGTAATTGTATGATGACTAATTGTTACCACGGGACTGCTGGGTAAGCACACCCAGCCATTCTGCATACATTAGGGACACCACCTGCCCCGGGGTTGACTGACAGGTGCCCCCTCTTGGGCGCCACCCCTCCCAGGCTGCAGAGGTTTCTGATTGGCTGGCTGTGTGAGCCCAGTCACCCTTGTACACCTTGCACTTGCTGGACAGACCACCCACTCACTTAAAAGATACCAAAGGAAGCAGTTCACCACTGAGCTGTGTGTAACACCCATAGGACTTAGGTTCAATGGGATGTAGGCACTGATTTTGACTGAACAAGCAGAAGCTATGTGGGTCTGTGTAGCAGGTTGTAAGTGAGTCAGGGTGGCAGGTCACTAGTAGGTGAACAAAAGTTGTAGCAATAAAGCTCAACCTTATCACTGTCAATCTTGCATGACTTGTCTCCCTTTCTTTCTTATGAGTTGTGTTTTGGTATTTAGTGGGGGGGGGGAACTGGCAGACAGTTGCCAGGATCCTCCTGATAGTCCTATCCTCCTGATAGTAGAGGAGTAACTGCGGCGGCCAGCAGATGTTCTTCAAGTGCAAACTGGCCTTGAATCTCTGCATGCAGTCCTTGGTATTCGAGTGGATGTGTCCCAGACTTCCTCAGTTCCGTGAGTCGGAGGATAACCGGTGACTTCCTCAACGACCACAGGGGATGTTCGGGGACTTTGGCATCCTCCAACACATCCAAATCCATGCCTAAGGCCTCCAAATGAGGTTTCATTCGGAGCCTTAGTGGCTGGATGTAATTTGGCCTGGCTTCATATCTGGATTCGTCATGTGGCTCGAAATGACAATTGTGTGCAGGATTCAATGCATTCGTTTTTATTTTGACTACATATTGCATGGCCAGTTTGATTCTCCTGTTGTTAAGTGATGGTTCATTGGCTTCGACATAGAGGCTCTGAACCAGTGAGGTGTGGAAGGCCCCAAGGGCCAGGCATAGCCCCTGGTGGTGGACCGTGTCTAGCAGCCCAATATACGATTTCCTTGCAGAGCCGTATACTATGCTGGCGTAATCCACTCATGACCAAACCAATGTTCGGTACACTGAGCTGGACAGCACCCTCAGAATATCTAGCACTTTCAGGCATCTTGTTTTCAGGTACTTTATATGCGGCACGAAAGACAGTTTTGCGTCGAAAATGAGGCCCACGTGGTGATGCTAGAAACAAATTGTAACACTGCCTCTGTGCTTCTTTGACTGTTCTGCGAGAGCGAGCATGCAGAATTCTAAAGAGCGCCAGATTTTCAGCAGTCGGTCTCCTGTGGAATTTACACTGAGCTTTCTTTTGTTCCTTAATAGCCTTCCTGCAGCCCTCATCCAACCATGGAGGTGTCACACGCTTGGGAGTTTCCGAGGTCTTCGGAACAGTTTTCTCTACGATCCATCTCATCGTGACATAGGGTCTGGAAGGTGAGCCAGTCGGCTTTACGCAGCCGCCAGCTCCTTTCTCACTCTACGGGAGATGCCCCTTCACAATTAAGAATAATTGGGAAGTGGTCGCTCCCACAGTGGTCGTCCCAGACCCTCCATGAAAAGTTGAGCGCTAGTTCTGGTTCTACAATGCTGAGATTGATGGCAGAGTAGGTTCCGTAGCCGTGGTGCAAATATGTGTATGAACCATCATTCAATACACTCAGAGCATGACCGGCCACAAAGTTCTCAATTCTCTTCCCTTTAGCATTTGTATTGTCCCACCCCCCATAATGGGTTGTGGCCGTTAAAGTCACCCATAATAAATATGGGGACGGTAACTGGTCCACAAGGGCATCCAGTTCTTGTAAAGTGAGAATGGAGCTCGGAGGAATGTAAATGGAACAGAGAGTTACAGTCTTATGCAGTGTCAGACGAATAGCTACAGACTGTAGTATCATGTCTAATGCCACTGGTGTACATACCACATCACATCTGACCAAGATGGAGGAGCCACCAGTGGCTCGCTCTCCATCTGGTACTGGCTTGTTATATATGGTGTAGCCTCTAAGACTACAACTCTCAGAAGCTTTAATAAAAGTTTCTTGTAGGCAAACAGCAAGGTTGCAACAAAGAAGAGACAACTCTTCCCTTGCCTTTGGTTTGGGGGAGAGACTTCGACTGCTGGTTTCAACAGTCTCAGGCATCTCAATATTGGCCAGCCCCTGATATTGATTTTGGGTTAGGTTTTTGGAGATCGATGACCCCCTGGACATTTTGTCCATAGGGTTTAAAGATCCCTTCGGAACACGGTCTGACAAATTGTTCTTTTTCTTTTGGGCGTCGCCAGCTCGCCCTTCGTCTGCACCGCAATACTTTTTTGCTGTTGTTGTTGTCGAAACCGGAGTAGGATTCTGGACTGGGGTGACGGTAGTGGCCTTCCCCCCAGTCAACCACCT
This sequence comes from Branchipolynoe longqiensis, assembly GCA_030323885.1. NCBI lineage: Eukaryota > Metazoa > Annelida > Polychaeta > Phyllodocida > Polynoidae > Branchipolynoe > Branchipolynoe longqiensis. The sequence continues at coordinate 54,365,828 of CM059195.1, forward strand.
TAGTTCAGTCTGGCATTCAATTGTCCTGTTGGAGACTTTGGCCGCCACAGCATACCTCTTCGTGGTTGACGAGGAAGTATTCGCCTCAGTCAGCCTTTGAGCTTCTGGGTAGCTTAGCCACTTTTCAGTTTTGATCTGCTGAATGAGCTTTTTATTTTTTCCAGGACAGTCTTTCGATATGGCCATATGGTCACCGAGGCAATTGGAACATTTTGCCTGATTTTGACAACTGGTGTTGTCGTGACCTTTCTGACCGCACTTAAAACAGATGATTTCGTTTTTGCATCTACCTTGCCATGACCAAACTTCTGTCATTTGAAGCACCAAAGTGGGTTTGGGATGAAGACATCCACATCCACACTAAGGTATCCAATTTTCAAATTCTCGGGCGGAAAAGGCTTGCCAAACGTGAAGATATATGTCCCTGTATTTATGGACTTGTTATCCCTCTTTATAACTATTCTTTGTACGTTAAAAACTCCTTGATACTTGAGCTCATATGCTATCTCATCCTCATCAACATCATCAAGATCTCTAGTCTGGATTACTCCTTTACTAGAGTTGAGAGTTCGATGAGGACAGGCTTTGATGACAATGCCTGCTAACGTGCTTGCACGAGGGAGATTGTCGGCATGCGCTTTCTTAGCACACTCCACCAGAATATGCCCAGTTCCTAGCTTCTTCAAGTCTTTAACAGTGAAGAATGACTTGGTAGTTGTGTATATATAAATATGAATACAGTTTGTGTAGAATATAATATATCCATTCTCCATTAATCTACCTGCAGCTTGGCATTACCAGCCGATTGATTGGAATGGGCCAGTCCAACGTCTCGGCTAGATGAAGTCGGGGCCAAAGCGCAGCGTTGATTCACAAGGAGCCTTGGCCCTTTGCAGTCTTCATGCGCCAGGATCCCTTCCTCCACCGACACAAGCCACGACTCACGGCAAACGAGTCGCCCCATTTGTCGCCTTTTACGATCTGCAATGGGGTGCAGAGGAACTATTCTAACCCGGTTCCTCACGGGGGGAGTGTGGTGGGATGTCGGGATGTGTGTGGTCGAAAAGGGGGGGGGGGGTGATGGGCTTGTGGTGGTGATGGTGGTGATGGTGGTGATGGTGGTGATGGTGGTGATAGTGGTGGTGATGGTGTAATGAGGTGTGATGAGAATGATAGGGATGTGGTATGTGTGTATTGTGGGGTCTGTGGTGTGCTATCTGTGTGTGTTGCGGGGTGTGGTAGGGTGTGATTGTTGTGTGATGTGGTGTACGTGTGCGCTTCGGGTGTGTGCTGTGCTGTCGGATTGTGTGTGGTGTGTGGTGTGTGTTGGATTGTGTGTTGTGTGTAGTATGTGTAGTGTGTATAGTGTGTGGTGTTTGTAGTGTGTGTGGTGTGTATAGTGTGTGGTGTGTGTGGTGTGTGTAGTATGTGCAGTATGTGTGGTGTGTTGTGTGCATGGTGTGCATGGTGTGTGGTATGTGTAGTATGTTTCGTATGTGTGGTGTGTAGGGTAGGTGGAGTGTGTAGTGTGTGTGGAATGTAGTGTGTGGTGTGTGTGGTGTGTGTGATGTGTAGTGTGTATGATGTGTAGTGTGTGTGATGTTAGTGTGTGTGATGTGTGTGGTGATGGTATGTGGTGTATGGTGTATGATGTGGTGTGTGGTGTGTGAGTAGTGTGTGTAGTGTGTAGGGTGGTGGTGTGTGGTATGTGGTGTGTGTGGTGTGTGTGATGTGTAGTGTGTGAGGTGTAGTGTGTGTGTAGTGTGTGTGGTGTGTGTGGTGCGTGGGGGTGTGTGGTGTGTGCATGGTGGTGTGTGTAGTGTGGGGGTGTGGAGGTGTGGGTGTGTGTGTGTTGTGCGTGGTGTGTGGGGTGTGTAGTGTGTGGTGTGTGTGGTGTGTGCAGTGTGTGTAGTGTGGCGTGTGGTGGTGTGTGTGATGTGTGTGGTGGTGTGGGATTGGAGTGTGTGTGGCTGAACAAAAAGGCGCGGAGCTGCACTTTCTGGGCAGATGACTTTGTGCACGTCATAAGGAAGGCACACCTACTCAGACCGGATTGTAAAAACCGACACTGCCTGCATTGTGCGCCTGGACCTCCGCCTTTGGGCACACCTATACCAGTGTGTAACTAGGATATATATAATATATAATATATAATATAAAGTATATATACACACCATCACCCTCCTATGGGTGTAAAGGTCTCGTCAAGTGTGTGGATCTAACAGATGCAACATCAATGAATTTATTTGATAATTTGGGTGTTGCATACTCACACTTAACCAACCTCCAACCCACCCTCTTATATCAGGGTGAAGGAGGATTTAAACGTGGAATACCATCTTCACTGTCAACCTTAATTGTAAGTTTTAACTTTGTATTTTTTTCCCTTGGCTTGCGTGGAATTCGGCGGGTTTGTTTGCCGCTAATATGGAATTGTAGTCGATAGGTTCAGAGGCTGAAATCGTTGTCAGAAATTGGCATTTATCTTGTATATCGAGAGTTAGCTGTACCACCACCTTCCCTGCATATCACGGCCATTACTCCCCCCCCCCTGACCCCCCCCCCCGCACCCCACTACCACCTGCAAGAAGTTATCAGACTGTGACGTCTGAATCGTTGCACATGGTTCAGTTTTACCAACGCTTAGACTACATAAAATTGTCAACCACCCCCCCAGGTCCCTCATGGACCTAATCCAATGTGCTAATTCTAGCATTACATTCAATTACAACTACACCGGATCTGCGGGAACCTAATTTGTAACCATTCACATCTTGCATCAAATTTACGTGGGTTCGAACCCTAGTCGAGTCAAACCAATGACTTAAAAATTGATACTTGACACTTCCTAGCCAGGCACTCGGCATTATTAGGACAGGGTAAGGACTGGTGTGATCAGTGTCAGGATAATTTGACTGAGTGAGAGCGGCCTGGTTTCCCAGTTGGACAGCACTATAAAGTCGCCATGAATGCACACTGTCACATGTCGGTACCCATCCTGATATGACCTTAGATGTTGCTAGGATGTAAACCGACAACAAACAAAAAACTAATAAACTGCAACGTGGTGTGTATTCGTGAGTAGTCATCGAAAAATCCCTGTAGGGCCCCAGTAATGTCTGCCTGGCTGAGTTGGGTTTGCCGCCCTTCCACACGCACCCCCCCCCCCTTTCCTCCTTCCAACAGCTATAAAACGGTCTTCATGATGGGGTGAGTGATTAGCAGCTGACATGCGATATGTTGTCTCTAACTACTGCGAGCCTTGCGCATGGGCAATGGCTGTTTGTGTTGGGTGTGAACTTCGGTTTGTCTTACCCCCTCCACCTCCCCCCCCGCCCACACACACCAACCCAAGGTGGTGGCGGAGTATGGGGATTCAATGCATTTCCGGTTGCACTGGTCCAAGCATCGCTGATTTCGGCGTGCACGCAGTGGGTACACTTATCATCGCACCAATTCTTTGAACAGCCACTCCCTCTGAGCACCCTCATTCACTCACCCACTCACCCACCCACCACCACCGCCATTCCCACGCCTTACACCTATACTGTCCCACCCACTAAGTGATAGTGGGTGGGGCAGGTGTATTGTTGCCGAACCCACTGACACGCCACTACCTGGATTAATCATGCTGGCTTACTGTATATATGTATATATTTAGAATATTGCAGTACATATCAGGACTTACCTTGTTCGACGGAACTTGGATGGAAAGAATTGACCTATCCTGGGACCATGTAAATGAGGATATCCTCGTAGGCAAGTTTGTTGATTGGCCCAACTTCGCATAGGAATGAGAAAAGGCAGTTTGGTTTAGACTTCCTATGATAAACTAATAAAGCTACCCCCCCCCCTCTGCCACAATAACCGATGGAAATGCATGGACACCTACCAAGTTGCATAGTCCGATTGTTTTCACTGTTGCCATATTTGTAGGTCAATCTTATGTGGATCGCTAAACATTATATAAAAACACGGATGCTCTGCCGCTGTGAGCACCCTATGTAATTACAAAACTCTCCCCCTTCATTTCATCTGTGATGCAATCAGTCTAATCAATTTAACCATGTCTGGAAAGAGGAAGGAAAACTAGTCACAAGGATGAACAGTGAATAAGTTGTGCTTTATTGGCAGCAACTCCTGTCATCCCCCCTTACATGTGACCTAGCACCTGTACTCCTCATATACTGCCCACACTATGTCTCATTGTCACTTTAGCCTGTATATTGAAACAGTGCCCACAACCCATGGGACAGGAGTCCTATGGCTGTGGATGCACTCAATTTGAATATCTGAATTTGGATAGCATCAGACAGAGTGTCTGGGGTCCTGCTCTAGAGTAGGTGTGTCTCACTCAAGAGCCAGGATGAGAGCGATGCCAGGTACACACATACCGTATACGATTCGCGCACTAAAACTGACTGGCCGACGCGACTCATCACGACCCGTTTCCCGACTAAAACTTACGACTGGGGGTGTACACATCTACCGACTGGAGTGCGACTGGGCGCGCACATATACCGTCCCGATTCGCGACTGCCACCTACGCACCTGGTGTTTTTAGCGCGAACTACATGAGCATCAG